>PVHT020000521.1:35154411-35266793 GCA_004024745.2 Catagonus wagneri | reverse complement strand
CTAAGAACCATGAGGTTGCGGGTTCGATCCCTGGCCTTGCTCAGTGGGTTAAGGATCCGGCGTTGCCGTGAGCTGTGGTGTAGGTTGCAGACGCGGCTCGGATCCCGCGTTGCTGTGGCTGTGGCGAAGGCCGGCAGCTACAGCTCCTGTTAGACCCCTAGCCTGGGAACCTCCATATGCCGCGGGTGCGGCTCTACATGAAAGACAAAGAAAAATAAATAAATAAATAAATAAATAAAGATAGTACTTAAAATTTCTTGTTTCTGTGCTAGTCCATTATATGCTATTGGTGTTTCCTGTCTCAGAATCATTCCCAACTCCCAGCTCCTTCTATAAATGCATAGAAATACGTCCATTTGAAAAAGTATTGGTTCTGCTTGCCAAGATACTGGACTATCATGTTTCCAATACAAGACAGTATGTGACAAATTGAGAGTTTTATTTTCAATTAGCTTCTAGATAAATGCTTTCATTTATATTTCGTTTTAATTGAACTAGGCTTAATAAGGTATGAGATTATTTCTGTTCTAGACAAACTGCCAGAGAGATTTTGGAAGCCTTTCTATCTTCAGCTCCCAGAAGGAACAGACTCAGTGTAGGGATATTCTAGTCTCTGAAATCAGACATTGGATGTTTCATTTTTTCCTTCTAGAAATATGTCAAGTATGTGGTTACTTGATACCAAATGTTACTTTTTAAAACAATTTTATGTAAAAGTCATTTTTCTCACAGGAGACAAGTTATATTTAAAAGGTTTCCCAAAATGAAATGAAGGGAACAAATTCAAAGTTTTTAATTTTAGTTATAGCAGAACCCTCTCTATTGATTTAATGAATCTATCTAGAAGCAATGGAGATGTGACTGAAAGTTGAAAAATTCTAAGTGAAAATCACTTCAATAAATGCAACCATGCTGTTGTTTATATACCAAATGTTAGCAAGATGCATTGATATCTATATTAAATAATCCCTCAAATTAATAGTAGTTTTACATTTTTCTGGATGTGTGTAACTAATGCACATTGGGTAAGCATTTGCTTTTTAAGTATTCCAGGGCCCAAAGAATATTTGTAAAATACATATATTCACGTGACAATAAATACAATTAGGTCTTCTGAAAATACACTAAAAATATACTGCATTTTAAAAGGTTTAACAAGCCAAGTATTTACAGATGGCTTTCTGAGTTTCACCAGGCCTTTGCAGGAGAGTCATACTCCACACATTGCTTTTATGGTGATAATGTACTGGGAACAACTTAAAAATTAACTTTTGGTAAGTTTTACTTTACACAATTTTTATTTTTATTTTGTTTTTCTTTTTCTCTTTAAGGTCATTCCTGCAGCGTGTGGAGGTTCCCAGGCTAGGGGTCAAATCAGAGCTGCAGCTGCCAGCCTACACCACAGCTCATGGAAACGCTGCATCCTTATCCCACTGAGCCAGATTCTGAACCCGCATCCCCATGGATACTAGTCAGGTTCTTAACCTGCTAAGCCAGGATACGAAATCCGACTTTACATGATCTTATAGAAATATGTATATGACATCTTTCTTGAAGGGAGATATACATATTTTTGTGGTTGCATGAGAAAGGTTTTTTACTGCATAGAGGGCCATGGGCTACAATCTGGGCACTTCTCTTGGCAGCTTCCTCCATGTGAACATGCTGCTTTGCACATCATGATGAGCTATGCTTCATGATCCTGGAGCAGAAGAAAAACAGGCTGGGAGTCCAACATGGACAACAGAATGCATCTGGGCAGCAATGACGCCTGTCAGTTCCGCCCACATTTTATTAGCTAAATTAGGACACCTGGACTTTCCAGCCATCAGGGGGCCTAGGAATTTTTATTGCTTATAGGTATGAAGACAAAGAGGAATCACTTACCTGTGACCAGTAGTGATGACTGCCAAAGAAACGTTCCAAATTGAAGGTGCAACTAATTTTCCAATGGAAGGGAAGTAGGCTGTATGTGTACCTTTTAGATCTGCCCAAATTATTTAATGCAAGACAAAAATTAAGGTAAAAAAAGAATAAAATAAGTCATTCTAGGCTAGTGGAAAATAAAGATGTTTGTTTAGTTGCCTGATCCGAAGGCAGATTTCTAATGGGACGATTAAGTCAAGGAAATTTAATGATAGATTTACTTTTTCTCATGCCTCCTATTGATAATACACTTATCATCTGAGCATGTTCTTAGTGTTAAATCAGAGTTCAATAATTATCTGTAAATTTGGGATTCTGTTGGATGCTGAGCCTCGTGCTGGATGGTGGGATGCATAACAGAACTAGACACAGAATCAGGGAACCTCTAGGAAGACTTGATTAAACCATTTAAAATATAGCTTAGATGCATGATTGTAGCAAGTCAAAGAAATAGAAATTTTGCAGTTGAAATTTTCTCTGTTTCTCTCTCTCTGTCTCTCTCTTTCTCTCTCTCTCTATGTATGTATATATATATATATATATATATCTCCACACTTTCTTAACCTTGTAACCTTCCTGTTTACAAAACGAACAATTAGCTAGTATTATCCACAGTATAAGTGACCTAAAATTTGATACCTGGGGTAGGAAATATTAATATTGCCAGATTTGGCAGGAGCTAGTCTTTGGAGAGACAGGTGATAAATGTAATTGTGTTCTTATCCTTGCCAATCACAGCAGGGAACCTTAAACTAGATAGAAAGTGTGATGGAGTGAGGAATTGGCTTACTCAGCTGCACACTCAGCTTCAGTGCAAACAATTTTCAGCACAGCTGTGCTGAGTAAACTAATAAATTAACAGTATGTCACATTGCTCTTTAAGAGCTTATTTCTCAAAGTTGTGTGTGTACATGTCATGTGCATAGCTATATACACCCATATGTGAAATCAGGATGATTAGCATTGTAATTATATCAGTATAGTGGTCAGTATTGGTGTTCATATTACAGACATTATTTTTGCATTAAATCAATTACCTCAATATTTGTACGATTAATTAGCACAAAGCATCTAATGTATGAAAGGGCACTAATTGCATTTTGGAATTGGGGAGCACTCTATCGATTCCCATATTTTTATGACATAAACGAGAACCTGAAGCACTTAAATGCAGCCAGCCCTCCACGCCCATGGGTTTCCAAATCCATGGGCACAGTTTTCCCGGGTTGCCTATTCCCCTGCAGCTGCAAGTGGAATTGGTTGGTTGGATCCACAGGTGTAGAGCCTTTGGTTTGGGGGGGGGTGCGGGGAGCAGCTGTAAATTGCACATAAGGCCATGGAAAGGTGGTAGCAGACATAGGACTAGAGACAAAGTCTCCTCTTAGCCCTGTGGCTTAACTTTGCTATTGTCTTCCAGGTCCCTTTCTTCATTCTACTCCTTATTTCTTAACATTCATGAAATATCATATTTCTGCCATCTTAACAGTAAACTATCACTTTAGTAAGGTGCTAAATTAGCTCTTGAAATAACACCTTCACTTCAGTAGCTGGAGAATTGGCTGACACCCTGACGCTGAATGGCTTTGTTTAACCTTCAGATGACCAAAGACAATCTTTTTGGCTGTTAAAGTGTGGTTGTGGAGGTTTGGGGCAACTCCTACGCCTTTTCCTTTGGCATCTTAGTAGCCCTGGTTTGTGGTTTAACATGATTTCATTTGTGAGGTATGTTCTGCAGAGGAAAAATAAAACAGAAGCTGAGGATTTCCAGGAGATAAGAAGAACAATGTGTTGGTTAAATAAAGGAGATGAAAGATTGTAATAAGATAAAGCCATTTGTAGACAGAGAGACTGACCAGACATAGAAATGAACTTTCCCTTCATCTGCGCTAAGGTCAGCATTACCCAGTATTTCTCTAAGCCCAAGAGAGGATTTCCCTGTAGCATCTAAAATATCTTATTTCACAGACTTGTACATAGTTTAGAAAAATCTTGGTAAATAATGCTCTTGGCTTAGAGGTGCCTATTTGTTATAGATCTATCCCTTTGAAGAAGTCCCTTAGTCACTGTTTGAGTTTGCTGTAGCTGCTATGACAAAATGCCACAGATGGGGTGTCTTAAGCAACAGAAATTTACCTCTCACAGCTCTGAAGTCTTGACGTCCAAGATCAAGTGTCATCAGGGTTGATTTCTCCTGAGGGCTCTCTTCTTGGCTTACAGATGGCTGTGTTCTCACCATGTCCTCACCTGGCTTTTCCTCTGTGTTCATGTCCCTCTGCTGTCTCTTCCTCTTCTGATAAGGACACCGGTCCTATTGGATGAGGGCCAACCCTAATGACCTCATAAAAACTTAGTCACCTCTGGAAGGTCTTTATGTCCACCCAGATTCCCTTTCTGACTAATCCTGTTCATTTTATCTCCCAAACATGTCACTGGCTAACAGCCTCTCCAGTGTACTCCCATGACCTTGTCCCATCACCATTTACCTGAGAAGTAATACAAGTGAAGGCGTACCTGCCCGTTGCCCTTCCTGCTCCCAGTGCATCTCCCATCAGGATGTTTCGTGGGGCACAGCTCTGCCATGCTGGTCATCACCTCTGCCCTACCCCATCACCTCTGAGCAACGGGTGGGGAGCACAGAGACAGTGGACAGAGCAGAGCCCTGAAGCCAAGGTCCCAACCCTGCAACTCTATGTGTAACTTCCCAGTTACACTCACTGTCACTGGACCTGTCTTACAGTGACTTAAGATTAAATGAATGCTTTTGAAGCAAGTAACTATGCTGGGAAAAGAGCGGTTGGTCTTATAAATTGTCCAAGTAAACTTTCTTGTTAATACCAAAGCTGGACCCACCTTGGACTAAACTGCACCCTTTGCAGTGTCCTGCTCTGGCAGGTCGTGGTACATACAGCTAGCTCAGGCTCAGGAAATATTTCAGCATCTTTACCTTATAGCTCTTGTTTCACTAGGCCCTTTCATCAAGAGACATAATGAAAAGTGTCTTTTAGATACACGATATCCACTTTCCTGTAGCTTCAAAGGAAGAAGATAACACGTTACAATGAATGCTGCTTTTTATTCTTAAACCTGGGTTCAAACGAATGTTTTAAAATTTCCCCCAAAGATATCTTTGTTCATTATACCAAAAAAAAAAAAACTGGATAGCACCTAAAGTCTAATGAGATTAAACTTGTAATTAATTAATTAATTAACTTTTAGGGCTGCACCCGTGGCATATGGGAATTCCCGGGGTAGGGATTGATTTGGAGCTGTAGCTGCCAACCTGTGCCACAGCCATGGCAATGAGGGATCCAAGCCATATCTGTGATCTACACCACAGCTCACAGCAAGGCCAGATCCTTGAGCCATTGAGCGAGGCCAAGGATCGAACCCGCGTCCCCATGGATACTAGTCGGGTTTGTTACCCCTGAGCCACAACAGGAACTCTGAGATATATGTCAAGAGGAATACCATGCAGTTATCCAGAAACAAGGAGTGGTAGTAAGTATACCAATAGAAACAGAGGAAATACAAATACTGGTCAGTAAAAAGTAGTTGCAGTATAGACTGTAAAGCCCTGTAAAGTCTGTGTTAGCTAGGACAAAACAAACCCAGAGACAGAAAATGTCTGTCACAATTGTTTTACGAGGAAATTAAAGGGCTTATGCACTTGATTTTAGTTTTATATTTTCTTTACTGTTTCTGTTTGATTTTCCCAATTTTGTGCCTAAACAAAGTGGCTCATTAAAAACAGAAGATAACACGTTTCTATAATCATACGGAAAAATTACCTACAGTGTGGAGATCGCAAAGTGTTTAGTAAATGCGGTCACTGGCATTCAGTTTGAGGGAATTACATAGTCAGATGTACAGCTCTCGCAAATAGAGAAAATATTGTCAAGGTAAAGAGCTCATGGCAGCGTCAGAGGAAAGGCTATTACACAAAATGATGGGTGTTTTATTACTTCCTTTAGTCAGAACCATAAAAAAATTCATGTTTACATCTGATACATCCATTTATTCATTTTTTCCACAAGAAAAAGTAAATGTAATAGAAGCCTTCTCCTTCCTTACTCTGCAATTCGAATATTTCAGAGTTGATAGGTTTGGCTGTCTTTTGGATTCATGATACGGGTGTCTCATGAATATCAACATGAATGTAATAAAACATGACTTTTCCAAAACTCGGAACCACAAAGTACAGTTTCAAAACATTTGTTTATTTACCCACTTAGCTTGGTTTATGAGCTCTCACTGTTATAGTCATTAACTATAAATAAATTGCTGAAACTGTAATAGGAAAACAAAATATAAACCTGTGGTTGAGAATGTATTAAATGCACAGGGGAATAAAATGCATAAACATTTCGTATATTGGGCAAAATTGGATACCATTCATGTTAAGAAGCATCAGAGAGCATCCACATGTCAGGGAAGCCAAGAACTCAAGAGATCATTGTGTTTTATGATCTACATGGTTGATTTTGAAATTATTGCAAGTAAACGCGTATTCTAAAAAGATACCACAAAGTGCCTTGTCTTTGTTTAACTATTAAAGAAAAATCAGAATTTAAAGAGGAATCAGACTAGAAAGAACCCATTAGGATCAATTCAGTAACTTTCTGCTGGTGTCTGGAAATTAACCTTCAAGTTGAATTATTTGAGCCCATTCCTCAAACCACGAGTGGGCCATGTTGAAGAAAATTGTCACGCTGGAATTGACCACGTTTATTCTCTGATGTAGCCCTGCTATGTCTATGACTCCTGGGGTCTACCTACTGCTCAAGGACAGAACAATCAGAAAGGCTAGAATTCTGTCCCTACCTTTGTCTGAGTAAGTCCCTTCCTCAGGATGGTTATCTTGTTTTGACACATGATACATTGAAATATGCAAAAAAAAATATGCAAAGTAATTGATATAGGTGGTCATTTAAGTCATGCATTCATTTGTTCATTTATTCCAGAAATATTTATTGAATCTATTTGTACAATGTAGACAGTATGGTGGCTGCAGAGTTTATCAGAATTCATAATGTAGCAAAAGAGATGATGGTTAGAGAAGATTTGGGTTCAGATCCCAGCTTTATCTTTCACTTGTTGGGGAAACTTGGGAAAGTTACTTTTCTTCTCTGACCTTAAGACTCCTAATTTGTAAAATGGATATAGTGTGATGGATATATCCAAGTGTTTGAGTGGTTTTTCAATAAGATCATAGTTATGGAGGTTCTGTGTGAGCTTTACAGTCGTTAGTATGTCTGCTATCAACTCTTTTACTAAAAATACCATAAAGCTATCTCTTATTACAATAAAAAATAGGATGGAAAAAGCCCAAATTCTTAAGAGGAAAAATTCATGATGTATGAATATATTTAAGATATTTTGGTGATGTTATTTAAATAAAATTATATAACACTATTTCTGCAATGGTCTTACGATGGTCACATAGATACAAATACAACTTACATCATCAGAACTCAAAGGCAACCATCCACTTGTATTTAAGAAATTGTTGACACACTAGTCAATGTAGAAAGTGTATGTAGACTTTAGTTGTGAACCTGGGTTGTCAGAATCATGAGGGAAGGGGCATAAAGTGTTCACCCCCTCCCAATTTTGATTGGAATTTCAAGGGAGCTGAGATGTAGCAAAGGACAATGGATTCTATTTCAACACTTTCTTGAAATAAGGATATATCGGTTATGCTTTCATGGATTTGGATATAATACAGTTTTTTTTTTTTTTAAACTTCAGATGCTATCATGGCTGATAGTACCTTTTTTCAAATCTTATTTAAGGACTTCCCATCATGGCTCAGTGTTAACAAACCTGACTAAGCATCTATGAGGACGCTGTTTCTATCCCTGGCCTTGCTCAGTGGGTTAAGGATCCAGTGTTGCCATGAGCTGTAGTGTAGGTTGCAGATGTGGCTCGGATCCAGTGTTCCTGTGTCTGTGGTGTAGGGGAGGAGCTGTAGCTCCAATTTGACCCTTAGCCTGGGAACTTCCATATGCCTGTGCCTTGTGTGCAGCCCTAAAAAGCAAAAAAATAAAAATTAAAAAAAAAATCTTATTCAAGATAGCTCTCCCAAGATTTAAAATTCTTAAAGTGATGTTTAGGGAGCACCTGCCTTTTAGATTTAGTCCCTTTGTGCTAAGGACTTTGTTACATACAGAGGAATGCATTTCTGTTTCAGAAAGTACTTACTATGCACATTTCCTATACTTGGAATAAGAATGAGTTTGAGGGAAATGAGACCTTGTGGAACTTAGCAAAGTCTCCAAGTTAGGACTGCAGCTTAGGGGAGACTTGTTAAAGGAGCGAGTGGAGTCGCTACCATATTGGGAAGGAAACACCTTTGTGACTCAGGATATCTCTGGTTGCCTCCTTTCAGACTCTGTAGTAATGCACGACCAACCATGGAAACAAAGAACACAGGTCACATACAGTAGGTTAATCAAGAACTGCAAAGTCAGGAGGTGCTACTGGACAGTTACTCAGACTGTACCATTTTTTTAAATTTATTCATTTATTTTATCCATTTTGCTTTTTAGAGCCACACCAATGGTATATGGAGTTTCCCAGCCACAGAAGCATCAGACCCAAGCCATGCCTGTGACCTACATCGCAGCTCACGGCAACACCAGATCCTTAACCCACTTAGTGAGGCCAGGGATTGAACACGCATCCTCATGGACCCTACTCAGGTTCGTTTCTGCTGCACCATGACGGGAACTCCAGACTGTACCATTTTAAATGTGGACAATATATATTTGCATAACTTCTGTTTAGAACTCTATGCATTACTTTTATAGAAAATAAATATATATGGGCCCTTACAAAAGAGAGTGTAAATAATTTGGCCAGTAATTGAAAAGAAATCAAATTTTAAGATGAGAAGAAGATATTATGTTATATTATGAAGCCATTAGATGTTCTTATGCTGAATGTTTCATTGATCTTTTTTTGTCTGTTTCTATTTTATTTTATTTTGTTTTTTAGGTCTGCACCCATGGCATATGGAAATTCCCAGGCTAGGGGTCAAATCAGAGCTATAGCTGCCGGCGTACACCACAGACATGGCAGTATGGGATCTGAGCCACATCTGTGGCCTACACCACAGTTCACAGCAATGTCAGATCCTTAACCCACTGAGCAAGGCCTGTGGTTAGACCCACATCCTCATGGACACTAGTTGGGTTCGTTTCCACTGAGGCACGATGGGAACTCCCTATATTATTTTTTGTGTTATAATCATGTTGTGTATTTTTTGATATAGTTGATTTACAATATTGTGTTAGTTTTGGTTGTACAGAAAGTGATTCAGTAATACATATATATCAAAATATGTACATTCTTATTTAACATTCTCTTCTCTTATACATTATTATAAGTTATTGAGTATAGTTCCTTATGTTATACAATAGGACCTTGCTAGTTATCCATTTTATATATACAGTGGTGTGCCTCTGTTAATCCCAAACTCCTAATTTATCCTTTCATCCCTTTCCCCTTCAGTAACCATTAGTTTTTTATGTCTGTGTTTTGTAAATAGTGGACTTCTGTCATTATTTTTAGATTCCACATATAAGCATTTGATCTTTACTTTCTAAATTTTCTTATGTAATACAGTATTTTGAGCATTTTTTGATATAATGATACAAATAATTATGAAAATTATTTTATTTATAATAAATTGGAGTTCAGTTGGGAGCTAAACCTTTGACTTGTTGGAAAGGTTATGCTTAATTAGCATCAGATTCTTAGAACAGGCAATGACTCAGTGTTACAAATATTACAAATAGGAGGTGGGAATTTGCCTAATAAATGACTTCATCTTTTTTGCTTTTTTTTGTTTGTTTGTTTTTTTGTTTTTAGGGCTGCACCCGTGGCATATAGAAGTTCCCCAGCTAGGGGTTGAATTGCAGCTGTAGCTACCAGCCTACACCACAGCCACAGCAATGTGGGATCCAAGCCGCATCTGCGACCTACATCATAGCTCAGGGCAATGCCAGATCCCTGACCCACTGAGCGAGGCCAGGGATTGAACCTGTATCCTCATGGATACTAGTCGGATTCGTTTCCACTGCACTATGATGGGAACTCCCATAAACAACTTCATTTTATCTGGATTTTGCTTTATTTTTGTCATTTCCTGTAATTTTTCCCCCTACTGTATTGTTGATACTAAATATTAAGAATATTGCTGTTGAATCATATAAACTGCTTTAAATCATGACACTGCTTTAGGGATGACATGAAGCTGACATAAACTTTCACTGCTTCTAACGAAGTAAATGATGCTGTGCTTGAAATACCATCAAATAGCTCATAGATGATATGAGTTGAATCTCAATGAGTTTTTGCTGTAATTTAGATGTAAATGCCACATTAGCTACTGTTCCCAAATTATCAGTACATTTATTTCTGCTGAAGCCCAAGAACCAATGAAGTTTGCATAGCAAGAAGAGGAATGTGGCATTTACAGCTAAATTTTGGTTCTCAAGTTACATAAATTGGCAGAATTATTATTATTATCATTGTTATTATTATTATTGACTCAAGATATTATTTCTGAATTATAGCTTTCCTTAAATTACAATGTGTTTCAATTTCTTTCAAAAGTGAAATAGTCTGGAGTTCCCATAACGGCACAGCAGAAACGAATCCCACTAGGAACCATGAGGTTGCAGGTTCGATCCCTGGCCTCGCTCAGTGAGTTAAGGATCTGGTTTTGCAGTGAGTTGTGGTGTAGGTTGCAATGAGGCTTGGATCCCAAGTTGCTGTGGCTGTGGTGTAGGCCAGCAGCTGTAGCTCCAATTAGACCCCTAGCCTGGGAACCTCCATATGCCATGGGTGTGGCCCTAAAAAGACAAAAGACAAAAAACAGAAAAACAAAAGTAAAATAGTCTGAGTTTTTCAATTAAATGCATTGTTGTGGAGGTGTATGTGGGGTGGATATCACCACCCCTCCCCAGGCCCCCCACTATGTGGGCTGCCCCCAAGAACTATGTCTGTACTTAGGAGCTCTGAAAACCATACAGCTTATTTTTTTCCTTCTCCTCCTCCTCCCCCTCCCCCTCCCCCTCCTCCTCCCCCTCCTCCTCCTCCTCCTTCTCCTTCTCCTCCTTCTTCTTTTTTTTTCTTTTTTTCGCTGGAAATCTCAGGAACAAATTTCAGTGTTCCTTTGAGCTGAGGGGTTACGATGTCCGGTGCTTATTCACACATGAGACCCTCCCCTGTTGTACTTCACATCCACCTTGGTTCATCACCCATTTCCTAACTCCCTGCTTAATACATGTCACTACTCAAACCTTTCTTGGGAAAGGGATATAAACATAAATGCATTCTCTACTTTCATGACTACTCTAGCATTCAGTTAAAATTCCAGATTCCAGGAGTAGGTTAACGTTGCAAAAATCTCAATCTTGGAGCCTTTTTTGGGTTGCAGTGTCTCCTAAGCTATGTTACTTTAGAAGACTTGCTTAGACTAAAATGTCTACAAAGAGAAACATTAGACTCTTTCTGTAAAATATTTTCCCAAGAGGTAATTACTACAGAATTTCCAAGGTAGGATAATCTGATATTCAGAATTCTGTCTTCTTATCTCCCAAAGGTTTTTTTTTTTTTTCTTTATTGGACAGGGTGGCATCTGTGTACTACATGCACTTGCTTTTTCTAGACAGCTTTCTTTGGCCTTCATATCGCAATGAGTAAGAAAACAAACAGACCTTACAAATTGCAAAATAATATTCACTGACAGCATTTGACTAAAGTAAGTGAGTACCACATTATGGGTCCAAGTGCCTGCTGATTATGTCACTATGATCCTCTGTTCAAAGAGCTGTGCCGTGGTTATTATTTGCCTGGAAACACCTCCAGCTATCTCTGTTGGTGTTGAAAATAAGTTCTCATTTTAAAAATTTATTAATAGTTGACTGACAGTGTTGTATTAGTTGCAGGTGTACAGTAAAGTGAATCAGTTATGTGTATGCATCTATCCATTCTTTTTTCCCATCTAGGTTATTACCAACTATTAAGTAGATTTCGCTGTGCTCTACAGAAGGTTCTTGTTAATCATCTATTTTATAGAATAGTGTACATAAGTTATTCCCACCCTTCCTATTCCTCCCACTCCCCCAAACTTGTTCTCATTTTGCTATGAGCCTGGGATCTTATATCCTAATGAGTGAACATTCTCCTGCGTTTCATAGCTGTGGTCAAATACAAGGCTGCTTCAAAGTGTTCCCATGGAGAATACTCGACTTTCTTTTATAAAAACATTTTTATGCCCTGAGTTATCTTCCTGACTTCATCAGACACCCGCTGCAGATCCACCTGTCTTCTTGGCATCAGGACAGGCTTTGAAGGGCTGGCTGAGCCTTTCCAGGGCACATCTAGTCTTTTCCATGAACAACTGTCAACAGGTGTGGTGATGATGAGGAACCAGGCCAAGAGCAGGGCGGTGTGGGGTGGGCAGAAAAGAAGAGCTTCCTCTAGAACCCATGGCATTTGCAGTTTTATACGTGCCCCCTGTGATGACCCACTCCCGCCTGGCACCTGGGGGTGACTGGAAAGATCCAACCAAGTGGGACTAGGCAGCATGCCACCCTGACAGATGGATCTCCGTGTGGCCACGATGCCAAGTATTCTATGCATCAAGTGTCTCTGCTAAAAGTTTGAGTCTCCGCCAGGATTATCCAAATGGATGTCTGTCTCCAAACCTGGGCACGATGCACGTGACATGAAGCACTCACTCACCCCGTTGCTGCCAGAGATTCACATCCGCTTGTTCAGAGGTCTGGGCGGGGGGCCTAGGGCTGAGATCTTAGCTGAGTTGGATGCAGGAGTCGTCCAGCTGCTTCTGCATCTGCCTCTCATGGGGGCCAAGGTCCATGAGGCCTCAGAGCTACTCCATGACCCATGTCCTCTTTCCTGGAGACTCAAAAAAGAGAGTCCTTACTGGTTAGGAGGAAAGGAAGGGTATATGCAGATGCCTTGTTTCTTCTTTATATTTGACACATCAGTACAGACACTGTGATACATAAAGCAAGGGTAAAGTCAGTGACTGTTAGACTATGTGGAATACATTTTATCAACAACTGCCTTTCACTGTTACATTAAATCCATGAAGGGGCATCCCTTTGTGGGAGTGGGGTAGGTGAATTATGTATGTGAATAGGAGGGTTTGTGCTGGATTTTTCTTTCTAAAAATATGAATACACACACACACACACACACACACATATGCACACACTTATAGATTCCTTTGACTACTCTTTGACTATATTTCTTTGAATCTATATCTATATGTGTGTGTATGTGTGTGTATATATGTATGATGAACATGCAGATTTTTTATTCTTCATTCTGCCAACACATCTATAAGAACTGACTTGGCCCAACCTTATTACTTCTGAGGGACTGAATGTGCCTTCAGAATATTTACCAAAATAAAGTACAATAGCTGTTGCCTGGTGATGCAATGCTAAGCAAAAACGTACTGTCTTCTTTGTATTAAAATGTTCATGTCATATTTTCTTTGTCTGGGGATGGGGCAGTGTGTCTGTCCCATGCTCCTCTGGTGACCTCAGTAGGAGTATATGAAATAGCAATGAGTCAAAAACTTCTAGAATGTCTGCAGGCCTCTGCAGACCTCTTCTGCCTCTGTATTTCCCATGCATTGTTGTAAGAGGAGAACTCAGTCGGGCAACTACACAAAATGAGAAAGCATATTATGCTCTTGAATGTGAGGACATCTAGCTTGTATCACTTGCCTTCTCAGAGTTCACTCTTTTGGATTCATGTCGAAATAGAGGATCTGCTAGAAAATTTGCAAAAGTAAAAGGAGACTGTTTCATTTATATTTTCTAATTTTTAAAATGAAATGTTTCTCTTCCTTGTCCCTCCATAAATTCATATTATCATCCTGTAGATTTTTAAAACAAATCATCCAGTCTGTAGTACATAGAATCACATTTAATTTTTTTACTGGCCTTTGATGTCCTTTAGTGGAAGTAACTATTGAGAAAATGAACTCAAACAGTCATCCATAGGCTTACAATCTTTCTCTCTGCCTAATTTAGGTATCCTGTCACCATCTGTCTGTTCTGGAACTGCTTTTTGAGAAAAATAGCAGCATCCCACCTAATAACATGAAATAATAATCACTGAATTTATACTTTAAAATATTAATTGGATACAATTAATTAGAGCAAAATTTTAATAGATTCCTTTGATAATCACATTAATTAAGAGGGATGCACAGTAACTGAGTTCTATCCAAGCTGTAATATCCCTCCAGCTGCTGGCCAAGGATGCTCTTCTAGTTATGAAACCCCAAAGAATATGGTAGAAAGGTTGGCATGCAATTTGGCAGCATGTCTATAATTCCAGGGACACATGCACTGTCCCCTTACTCACAGATTTGTCAGTGACTCTTCCTAAGATTAAATACAGTTAGGAACAGTAGGAAACTGGAATTCTGATCTGCAGAACACAATTTGTAGGCCCAAAAGTGGCCTGGCAGCCAGTGCCACAGAGCCTGTGGGTTGGGACCTTATTAAATGAGCTGTAGGTGCTTGTAGGTGACACCTCCTGCAGGGGTTCTGTGAGGGGAGGGGAGGCTTCTGGGATAATCCCCTTCTCCCTTTCATGCTGGTAGACAGCTAGTGCTTGATGACATTTGCTGAAGAAATGTCTGTTGTGACTCACAGGCCTAGAGAAGAGACTTGTGGTTACCAAGGGGGAGGCGGAGAGGGATGGGTGGGGAGCTTGGGGTTGGTAGATGTGAATTATTACCTTTAGAATGGATAAGCAATGAGGTCCTGCTGTATAGCACAGGGAACTGTATCCAGTCTCCTGGGTTAGACCATGTTGGAAAAGAATATAAAAAAGAGTGGATATATATGCATGCCTGAGTCACTTTGCTATACAGCAGAAACTGGCACCATATTGTAAATCAACTGCACCTTAATTTTTTTAAAAAAAGAACAAAAGGAAAGAAACAGAGGAAGGAAGCAAAGAAGGAAGGGAAGAAGGAGGGAGGGAGGAGGGAAGGAAGGAAGAAAAAGAAAGGAAGGAAGGTCTGTTGCGCCTCTGTCCAACTCTGTACTAGGTGCTGGGGACACAGTCAAGGGAAGGAATGAGCCCGCTCCCAGAAGCTTTCCTAGGAAGGGAAGCCAGGCTGTCAACACATATTGACAGTAACTACAGTAAAATGTGACAAGCACAAGACAACTCAAATATCTGTGGAATTAAAGAAGAAGAAACAGCTAATATCCTCTGGGGGCATTAGGCACATCATAGGCCAAAGTCTTACCTGTACCCAGGAATCCACTAAGGCTTTCTGTGCCCTCTTTCTGTTTTTATAAACGGACCTGGTGGAGTTCCCTGGTGGTACAGTGGGCTAAGGATCCAGCGTTATCCCTGCATGTGTCACTGCTGTGATATGGGTTCGATCCCTGGCTTGTGAACTTAGCAAAAAAAAGTTTTTTTAAGTAGCTGATATTTTATGTCACTTAGCCTTCAAGTCTTTCAAACTAATTAGAATTCACTGGTGGTTATCCTATTTCTCAAGGACCGGAAAAAAAAAAAAGTCATCTAAAACACAGGGCTAAACACTTTGGTACTTGACCTAAGTGTAGCAGGCACTTAGCAAGGAAACAAATGAAAAGCAGTCATAGAAAACAGGAAGGCAGGCACTGGAGGATGAGGATCCCATGCCGCCAGATGACGTCATCAATGGATGTCATGAGACGGAGGCACCCGCGTCCTTTCCTGGTGCTGGAAGAATTTTCAACACAAGCTCTTCTCCTGTTCTCAACGCTTGGCAATGAAGCCTTGGTTGCTTTGGCCTTGATCTCCAATGACTCCGCACGTGCCCCTCTGAAAATAGATGATATGTGCAAATTAACGGCCGCTCCCTTTGTCATCTTCTCTCCTATCTGACTGGCACAGTGTCATGTTAGGACACTTGGGGCTCGTCCATATTCTTCCCAGTGGCGGTGCTAGTCTGAAAACAGACTTCCCCCTATTCAACCAGAGAACTTTTCAAAATTTAAGCATTGTTTTTTCCTTTGAAGCTATGTGGACTGTTCAGAAAGAACAGGCTTTGACATTAGAAAGAACTGAAATCCAGGCATTTTTCTCTTTACTACTTATGTGATTTCTGGCAAGTTCATGAATTTCTCTGAGCCTCAGTCTCCTCGTTTAAAACTGGTAAAAATACAACTGACCCTGTATTCTGGCTGAGAATTGCCAATTTCGGGTGGAAATGCTCCACAAAGACCTGGCATATTGTAGGTGCTCAAAAAATAATATAATCATTCCTTTCTATGGTTGCCTTAATAGTGCTCTTGCTCTTATTATATAACCAAGGGATTGTTTCTTCCCCTTGGTACCACTTGTAGAATCAAGGCGAAGCAAATCCTCACATGTCTTTAGGATAACTGACTTAAAATATAGTAGGACCATTCAGTCTGTAAGCCACATCGGTATGAGTCTTCTAAACAGCGGTATCGTTTCCCTTAAAGCGATAGGTGGCTTGTCTGGCAATATGCATTTTTGTGAAGCCAGCTGGCTTTAGTCATCACAGCAGCCCCATTCCTTGAGCCGGAGTGATGATGCCAGAGTTACCATCACACGTCTAAAGAGACAGTCAAGCTGGGATCCCACACATTATCACTGACTGTCCTTCTGTGCCCTACCAACATGGCAATGACAATTTATAAAGAAGGAGAAACCAAGATACTTAATTATTAACAAGACTCCCATCCCTCAAATCGGTGATGGTATCCATATTTAGGAAACTGAATGCAAATATCCATATTTAGGAAAAATAGTGAAAGTATCCATATTTTGTGGAAATATTTAGTAAAACAATCAATATTTAGGAAACTGTAGAGACATCACTTTAGAAAACTCAGGTGCTTTGAAAATGGCTTTGACTGTGATGCTCAGATAACTGTGATGCCTCAAAAATTAGTTAATATAAGTACGTGCACATATATATTTTAGATTGTGTATTTATAACTTTAGAGTATGGTCAACTAGGAATTAAAGAAAAAAAATCCCAAGTCTATCATGGTTATGTTTATGTGAAAGCCGTTCTCTGGGATAGGAATAGATATGGTACCACCCAATAACTCATGATTTAATTTTAAGCTTAGAACCCACTTCTCAAGCGTGTGTGAAAGTCCTTGAATTGTCACATCGCAGTTCCCCTGACTTGGACAGAGCATCAGAGGGTGAAGACATTCTAAGTAGGGAGTTAAAGGTGTGGGTGGGATGCAAGGCTGGGCTGCCCCTGGGGGTCCAGGACCCAGGGTAAATCCTTCTCTAGACCTTGGCACACAAGGAGCTGTGATGAACAAACCCACCCCCACCCCCCGTGTCACAATGGCACCAGGACACGGTGAAAGGGCTGGTGCCTCTATGACTTTCTGGGCCATGGGTAATAGGAGGAAGAAAGAGGGAGTCATTCTCTGACAGGGATGTTAGGAAGCAGAGATTTCCAGGTAGGACTTGACCTGTTGCAGGCGGGAAGGTGCTGCAGGTAAGCTTGGATCGAGCACTTTCCATGATGAAGTGTCTGTCAGACTCAGAAAGGCTGTGGCGTTCACTTGGAGGAAAGGAAGGAGACACCCTGAAATTTCGTGAGTGAACCCTGATTTCTCGGGACTTGGGTTGGAGATGTCCCTGAAGAGTGCCTTGCCAGGGCCCACTCAGTCTCAGGGTGGGTCTAGGAACTTGTTTTCAGCCCATGTATGTAGACTTTGCATGAGCTGGTGCTTCTGTAAATGGTGTGGATATTTCCTCACTGGAGCTCAGCGTGCTGTTGTGGGGGAGCTCTGGTATCTTGGGAGGGGCTGATCCAAACTCTGGGTCGGTTACCCAAGGGACCTTAGAACAGCGAGGTGCAAACTGCATCTTAGTCACCAGATATTGTGAACATATATCCCTGGGATAAACCACCCGAACTTTTGCTGATGATTTCAAGGACAGTTGCCATCTATCTGTATGGTTGTGAGGTTATGTTGGAGAAAACATCATAATGGGTCACCAAGTTCATTTGAACCAACAGAAACAGGTTGGGGATGAAGAGGAATGGGCTGGGGGTTTGCGATGGAAATGCTATAAAATTGGGTTGTGGTGATTGTTGTACAACTATCAATGTAATAAAATTCATTCAGTTAAAAAAAAAGAAAATGACAGAGCAGCACATTCTGAGGCAAAGTGAAGATCTTCAATATGCATTTAACAGTCAGAGAAATATGTATATTCTCACCTATAAAGAAAGTACTTTTTGTTAATGTGTCATGGAGACTAATGGCAGTTCCTAGCCCCCCCTCAGAGAAAACCTAAAACATGTACCAATACTGACAAAAACCCAGATAGTGTTTTAGAAATCTAGGTATATAGGGGACTGTTCACAATGATGAGATAGTCTAGTTAAAATGTAAACAAATGGCCACAGCCCAAGATGATTATGAAATGCATTGTATAAAGTGCATAAAATTGTACAAATCATATGAATATAGACACAATACATCATTATATTGAAGTCCATGTATCCAGTTTATTATACATACCATATTTATGTATAAAATCCATTATATATGTATATTTAAATTATATGTTTTAATGAAATATATAATATAGAATCTGTTATATATTATACATATGCATATATATTTAAACTATATGTTTATGACATACATCTTTATTTTATGTTCCACAACCTTTGAGTCAATACGAGAATTTGAGATATACCAAGATTAGGATATATACATATATATAAAAGATAGTGCAATGAGAAAAAATGATAATCTTATGAGGATTTTTTTTTTTAATTTCTGAAAAGTTTTCATAGGTCAGTTGGCCTCAAAACTTCACTAAGTAAAGAAAATGAAAGGCCAAAGAGCTCATGGGATTTTCCAGGTTAGGGCAATGACACCTTCAATCATGTTTCCTTTGATGGCGGAGAAGCAAGGGGTCATCTCAGACACTGAAAACCCTACCTTTCAGCAAATGACGAAAAATGCTGGGTAGTGTGTTACTTCTAGATGAAATAAAGCCTGAATCAAAACCACAGATGAGATATCAAATAGAACTTTTTTTCAGAGATGTATCCAAATGGTACTTCCAGGATTTCATCGCTTATGACATTTAAAAGCAGAGTGTATGGAGCACTAAAAATATACTGTAGGGAACTATCCTAGGCTGGCAGAGAAATGTTTGAGAGAGCTTCAAAAGGTCCCTGCTATTTTTAATTTCTACTCTAACACTACCTTAGAGTGAGTAATACCTTTGCAAAGTCTACTATGTCAGTTGAAGCTGGGGCAAAGCTACTTGGCCCCAGGAAGCATCAGACAAGATTCTAGAAAATTGCTGGCATGTTCTTTACATTGTGAAGCAAAACTCTCTGGTCAAGAGAGGTGGAAATTTAGAAATAATCACCAATGTGTAGCTTTATGTCAAACTCTCTCTAACAATTACTGGAACCATATAAAATAACTGTTTAAGGTATGTGCAAGATTGAAATGTGTCCTAGAAACCCAGTTTTAAGCCAGGCCATATGCACTAGGGCTACTGTCTTCCAACAACAGCACATCCACAGCCCTCTTGAGCTTCCTGCCCACTCATAGAATGGCCTTTCCTGTTGTGGAGTCCCGTACCTGGGCTCCCATCTCTGTCCTTCCCCACATGCCCACAAGGAGGCAGTGTGGGGGTGTGGAAAGGGCATTAGGCTCTGAGACAGGACCTTCCCTGGTGTTTGACCTGGGGATGCCACTTTTTTCTACAAATAACACCCTTTTTTATCTGTAAATTGCAGGTTATACCTGTTTTGCCAGTGTTGTGAAGGAGAGAAATGTTTAAAAAGTATGTAAAAAATGAATAAACTCAGAGAAATGCATTCCTATTGATTGCTTTTCATACAGCTCAGGGATTAAATGAAGGGGTGACGGTGCTTCTTGACCATTCAGGCTAAGAGCCTACTTGACCACAGCCTGCTGTGGGGAGGATGCAAATTCCCTTTTCTCTTCAGCTCTCCCTTCCGGAAACATCCAGTCCTGCCCATGAATGGTCCCTTAGAGCCATAGCTCTTAATTCTTTACCTTAGAGATATTTAGCCCTTGCTTTAAAGATCAAAGTTTCTAACCTAATTAGAAATTTATTATTTGACTTCAAAACATATCACCATGTAACAAGCTGATGTCTACAGGTATTTTTGATTGCCAACAGGTAGACTGCGAGCTGCTATAAATGTGTCGTCTCTTTGAGTATTTAATACGATCTAAAACAAAGTAGTTCAAACATAATTAAAGATAGGCCTGTCTAAATGTGTGTATGCTTTAGCAACGGATCATTCTCAGGGGAAAACTCAGTCCCTGGAGGGAGCTTTAAAAACCGAAAGCTTCAGGAATGGAAACCACAGATGTACATTTAAGAGCTAAGCTTAAAAATGGTCGTTTTGTCCCTAAAGTGATGGCTAAATGGAAATCCAAAAGGCCAGTTGTAGCTCACTCCAGGGAATCCAGGTTCACACTAGAAGTGAGGCTGCGCACCTCAGGCTAGTCACAGAAACACAATGATTTTAATTAAATCATGAGTCTTCCTGAGGAAGGATTGCACTCGACTCCAAGCAGATCAGAAGTGAAAGCCAGATGTCAATCCCCGTCCTTCGTGAAGTCATCATACAAGTCGGCTGATCATCAGAAGGGAGGCGTTTCATATTACGGCAGCACTTTTACAGGGCGGATAATTATGGCAAGTTATGAATGACAGAAATTACTGCAGCTCCAGTTTTCTTTTTTTGTCTTTGCTGGCTGTTTTGCATCCATTATAGTTTCTTTTTATAGCTTCCTTAGTTATCTGCAGTTAATTAACATCAATAAATGACTGAACATGTTATATAGTACTTTGATTGCATTTTTCCCCCCTATTTTGTTTCCTTCTTAAGGAAACTGTCACTTATCATGTCTTAAGGACTGTCATTAAAGTTGAGCTTAAAATGATGCTTGGTGTTATTTTTTAAACGTGACTTACAAGTTTGACTCTTTGGTTTCAAGTTACATATTTTAGGCTTTATATTTTTTAAAACACCCAGAGATGACATCAAAGTACTACCTGGATGCTATAGAATAGATACTATAGAATTACATTACCGACTTCATTTGCACTAGTTTATTGAAATAAAAACAAAGTATATAAGGGTTCCCTGATGGCTCGGTGAATTAGGAATCTGGTGTTGTCACTGCTGTGGCTCAGGTTGCTGCTGCGATGTGGGTTCAATCCCTGACCTAAGAAGTTTTGTATTTTATAGCTGTAGCCAAAAAAAAAAAATCAACCCCCCCAAAAAAACTAAAAAAATTATATATTATGTTATTTCTGTAAGAGATTTCGCTAGAATTTATTGAAAGTTTATTTTTTGATAGGAGCATTGGTTGTTGGCTATTTTTTTTTTAAATGGGTACATGGTTTCTGAAATATTGATGTCTACTCATATTTTTCTTAGAGGTATTTTTGTTTGTTTGGCCTAGATCATAACCTAATCATTTCCACATCTTTCCCCAGTGTTTATTGAGATATAAATGAAATATAAAATTGTATAAATTTTAAGGTTTATAAATATTTATTTCATATATGTATATATCACAAAATAATGACCATAATAAGTATAGTTAAAATAACATAATCTTATATTTTAATTTGCTCTAATTTAAATAATTTTTGGAAAATCATTATAATCACTCAAATGCCACTGAAGGTTATTTGATATTGAAAAATTCCAAAAACTGTCAGGACTTGACTAATGGTATGTTCCAGTTCCATTTCTTATAAACATATGCAAGAGCAAAATAATTGATACTTTTGGCATTATTTAAGCTACTTGAATTACTGGAGAATCCAAATGCTTTTTTTGTCATTCTCTCTCTTTCTATAGCTCTATATTTGCAAGAATAATAGGTAGTTAAGTTTATAGCATTTTTGTGGAGTTCATACTTATTTAAGGAAGCTACCTGTGTATTTTTTAAAATGGCCAATAGTGGCTTCAAAAATTGATCCTATATTCTTAAAGTATTCAAACTGTGTGTATACTGATTGTAGAAATATTGGTAATAAAAACTAGTTGAAGACAAAATAAGTATAATTCAATGGAGCAAAGAAGACTTCCTATCAATGGAATACTATGCAGTTTTATATATTTGATATATAAGAATCCACAAGTTTTTTTTATTAAATATAAAAAAATGCTTCATAGGTTTATGTTAGTCTAGTGCTTAAGTGAAATATGTATGGATATTATGTAAGTATGTGTGGAAAGATAATACATAAAATGGTCAGGAGTTCCCATCGTGGTACAGCAGAAATAAATCCAACTAGGAACCATGAGGTTGTGGGTTTGATCCCAAGCCTTGCCCAGTGGGTTAAGGAGTTGGCATTGCTGTGAGCTGTGTTGTAGGTTGCAGATGTGGCTCGGATCTGGTGTTGCTGCGGCTGTGCCATAGGCTGGCAGCCACAGGTCCGATTAGACCCTTGGCCTAGGAACCTCCATATGCCAGGGATGTGGCCCTAAAAAGACCAAAAAAAAAAAAAGGAAATGATCAGATATGTATAGATGCAAATGAGGACATAATGAAATTGGTTTGTGAAAATCAGAGATAGACTTATTTTCCACTTACTTCTTTTCAGTATATTTTGAATTTTGTTCCCTGTACATGTATTACCTATTCAAAAGTAAACTGGTAAAATATGTAAAGATCACAAAGATTATAAAGAAATAAAGGAAGTAGAACATTTCAGTGGTCAAATAACAGTCATAACATGACAATATTTATTCAAAGCAGTTAAGACTTAAACTTTTCATATAAAACATATTTTATTTAGAAATCATATTACATTTTGATTTATTCCACAAAAGATAATCAAATATATTCCTTTTAAACAAACTTTATGTGTGTATATATATATACGCACGCACACACACATGCATATATATACACATTTTGTATGTGAAAAAAATCAGTGTGTGTTTATATATATTTATATATATGTAGACACACACATATATGTACATATATATGTACATATGTTATATACCGTAATGTAGGTCCACACCATCATAACACAATTGCATCAGATCATCAGATCAGTATTTCTTTACACATACCTCTTAAATGGTGTATTTGGTACAGTGGCTCTTGCCATGACCTCTGACTATAAAGATCAATACTTGACTAACGATCCTTTTAACATCTTTAGGTAAAATAGAAGTGACCCCATGGCTCCTGTGAAGTGTATGTCTCAGAGATGATGCCATTTAAAATCACCTGATTGGTCTGAGAAGATGTAATCAATTTTGTGCTTACCTACAGAGCACCTCTTTTTATCATTTACTCACCATCCTCTATACAATATGAATGCTAGCATGGATAGTGTTGGTTGCACTTTAAAATGCTACAGAGAGTTTTGAGAACATACTAGTTTCACATCACAAATATAATATGAGGGAAAAGCTAATCAAAGAGGAAAGGAAAAAATAATCAACTTTTTTTCCTCTTTTTTTTCTTTTGTGGGGAGATCATATTCTTACAGAGAATCATTTTAAACTAGCCAGTAAGACAGAATATAATTGATTGAATTATTTGGAAATAATTCTTTTTTAACTATCCACTAAAGTTAATGGAAACGTGAATCACGGAAGAGTCAATGAACTGATTTCAATGACAGAAAACTATACTAATGTCTTCTAGAGATTACTACACTTCTAAAACCACTCTTGTTCAGAGGATGTGAACAAGGATAAAATAGCATGTCAAAAACACAGACGTACTTTCATTTTCTAGAAGAGAAAAAAAGATAACCTTGAAGATTTGGAAATATAATTGTTCTTACAAAATAAGCTGATCTCTATCAACTTTTTGTTTAAAATGTATTTATTAACCCATATGACACCCTGAAGAGTACAATTTCTATAGAATACTGATGAATGTGTATTACTGCCCTAAATGATTATTCAAATTGCTGCAACAGAGCATGACCTCATATTTACAGTAGTTTTGTATGTAGTACATAAGCATCCTTTACTTCTGTTTCAATAATATGGTTAGTCATTCATTCATTCACGTCTATTTATCAAGGACTTCTGTTGTGGCAGCATCTAGGATTCAATAGTGAACAATAAGAGACATTTCACCCGCCCTTCTGGTGGTTGTACTCTGGTAAAGGGGGTGTGCTTTAACCAAATAATGATATAAACAAGACAAAACCATCCTAATGTATTACAGTTTAGCCTCAGCAGAAGAGTCAGTGACTTCTCTGCAGAGAAAGTGATCCTTGAGCTAAAATGTGAAAGACAACTTGGGTAGAAGAAGCAGTTGGATTCTCTGAGCACCAAACAGCATTTGCCACAGCCCTTTGGTAAATTAAAGCATGGCAGTCACATGGCTAGAACATGGAAATAGGGAAGCACACAGGTAGATGAGGCCAGGCAGGGACAAGGAAAAGTTATGCAGGTCACCTGCATGCTGGGAAAATGCTGCAGTAGATGCATAAGAAGGTTGGGTAAACTAGAACATCCCTTAGAAGCAAAGTCTCCAGGACTAGGAGGTGGCTCTGATATGAAGGCCAGAGGTGGAGCCTTGTCAGAGACAAACCAGGCATTGATTGCTGTCTTGAAAACTGATGAATAGCATAAGTAACTGCTCATGAAGATATTGGATATGGGAAGTGGTGAGCAACACGTGTTGATTCTGAAGTGCTAAAATGAGGTGGCAAATTGGTAGCAAATTGACAGGAGGAGCTCACAGAGAAGTCAGAGACTAAAGGACCAGTTTTCCATCCCCTTCATGTCCTGGTCAGTGAGAGGCTTGAACATGGTGAGGAGTTTCTATAAGAAATGCTTAGTGTGAAGAAGATGCAGTGACTAGGTGTGGAGGGATGAGCCTGCAGAGGAAGCAGACATGTGGGAGGCAGTGCAGAAATGACTGAAATCTGAAGAGGACGGATAAGGATATTTAAAGGAGGGAGAAATAATTCTTAGACAACAAAGACCCATATGGTCATCAACTGTTCTTTGGGTGACTTTTCTGGTATGGATGGAGGTCAGGTTCAGAGCTGCTGAAACACTAGCCCCCAAGCACATCTAATATCAGAAAAAAATATTCTAAAAATTGCAGTTACATGTTTATTTTTGCTGTTGTGGTAGGCTCTATTCCTGTACCACAGATGGTGAACTTTTTTTCATTTTTTAAAGTTTTATTGAAGTATACTTGATTTACAAGGTTGTGACAATTCCTGCTGTACAACAAGGGGACTTAGTTATACATATGCACACATCCATTCGTTCTCAGATAATTTTCCCTTATAGGTGATCACAGAATATTGGGTAGAGGTCCCCACTGGCCAGTCATTCCATCTACCAGATGATGAAATTATGATGCATGGAAGCTTTTTTTCTCTCAGAAAGAAAATTTCCTTTATGATATGATTTGAGATTATTACCTTTTGACTTTAAAGACCGTTCAAGACATGATTACTTCATATGTTCTGCAAAACTGCAAATGAGAGTCAATATGTTACATAACTAGAGGTACTTAAATAAGCAATAAAACGCTTGGTGCTCAGACAACCACAGCAGGAAAAGGTGACTGAAATATGCTCATCTTTGGCTTTTTTTTTAATCATGTAATGAGAACTACCATATCATGGTTCTTTCTTTACAATTAACTCTTGGGGTGTTTACCTAAATTTAATCCCCAATTGTGTGAGATACTTCATGTGGTGAGTATCTTCATATCCTTCTAAATAATGTGTCAATATATTTTAAACTTTATTTTGACTAATACTTCGATCTCACATGTGGAATGTAAAATAGTCGAA
Source organism: Catagonus wagneri (assembly GCA_004024745.2). Lineage (NCBI taxonomy): Eukaryota > Metazoa > Chordata > Mammalia > Artiodactyla > Tayassuidae > Catagonus > Catagonus wagneri. The sequence continues at coordinate 35,240,987 of PVHT020000521.1, read as the reverse complement.
TTCAAAGTAAAGAGAAGAAAATGGTGGATTCCAGGAGCCGGGGGTGGGGAGGTGGGAAAATGTTGCTCAGAGGGTACAGACTGTCAGTGATGAGATGAATAAATTCTGGAGAAGTAATGCACACGCAGCATGAAGATTGTACTGAACAGCACTATGTTGTATGCTTGAAATTGACTAAGAGGATAGATTTTTTTTTTTCTGCCAGAGTGACAGAATCACTTTAGTTATTTATTTTTAATTTTTATTAAAGTATAGTTGACTTACAATGTTGTATCAATTTCTTATTCTTCTTCTCATATTCTGTCATGTTCTATCTCAAGAGATTGGATATAGTTCCCTGTGCTATATAGCACGAACTCATTGCCTACCCATTCTATATATAATGGTTTGCATCTACCAACCCTAAACTCCCCGTCCATCCCAATCCCTCTCCCCTTCCCCTTGGAAATTGCAAGTCAGTTCTTAATGTCTATGAGTCTGTTTCTATTTTGAAGAAAGGTTCATTTGTGCATTTAGATTCCAGATATAAGTGATATCAGATGGCATTTGTCTTTCTATTTCTGACTTACTTCACTTAGTATGAGAATCTCTAGTTGCATCCATGGCATTATTTCGTTATTGTTACGGATGAGTAGTATTCCATTTGTATAGGTACCACATCTTAATCCATTCATCTGTCAGTGAACATTTAGGTTGTTTCCATGTCTTGGCTATTTTGAATAGTGCTGCAGTGAACATAGGGGTGTGAGTACCTTTTTGAATTGCAGTTTGTTTGGATAGATGACCAGGAGTTGGATTGCTGGATTATATGGTAGTTCTATATTTGTTTTTTAAGGAAACTCCATACTGATTTTCATAATGGTTGTACCAATTTACATCCCCAACAAAAGCATAGGGGCATTCTCTTACGTATATTACATGTGTGTATATGTAGATATTATTTACTTATTTGTCCATTTATTTCAGAAATAAGCCTTGCCTATTATTTCCAACTTTCCTTGTTTTATATTTTGGAATCGGTCCTTCCAATATGGAGCAAAAAGAATAAGGTCTGGAATGATTTAAAACTAGGCATGTCATGAAAAACAGAGTAATGCCAAGAAATATAATTTTTCCACTTAACAAAAATCATGTCTTTTCATTGTTTCTATAAGGTGGTGAAGATGATACCAGTCAGAGTTTTTAAAAGTAAGGTGACATTTTTAAGTTGATATGTAGAGACTACAAAATTTAGATTCCTTTTTTCATCTCAGTATTGCAGCAAAAACTTAAGTCTCTATTTCCTCTGTCTGTCTATCTATCTATCTATCTAACCATCTATACATATAGCCTTATATCTACGTATCCATCCATCCATCATCAATCTTGTTTCCATGTATCTTTCTCTATATCCACTTACCTATCTGTGATTTGAATTCTCAAAACTGATCGAATAATGCAATATAGTAACACATCTTGTGTCACAATTTCTTATTCTTCCTTTGTGAAGGTTGTGCGAAGGTAACACTGTATTATTAAGCACCAATTTCATGTCAAGGAATGGGTTTTAATCTATATTTGTGAGTAAGGATTTCTAAGACTGAGTTACACATTTCACTCTATTAACCATCACCAAATACTTGCTTTTAATTTGTGAGTGAAGATGGCAGGAATGGTTAGAACCAGTTTCTGCAATATCTTAAATAACTGTTTAAAGATATTCTGATCAGAAGTTCCTGTCGTGGCTCAGTGGTTAACGAATCCGACTAAGAACGATGAGGTTGAGGCTTTAATCCCTGGCCTTGCTCAGTGGGTTAAGGGTCCGGCGTTGCCGTGAGCTGTGGTGTAGGTTGCAGACGCAGCTCGGATCCCACGTTGCTGTGGCTCTGGCGAAGGCCAGCAGCTACAGCTCCTGTTAGACCCCTAGCCTGGGAACCTCCATATGCTGCAGGTGCGGCCCTAGATAAGGCAGAAAGACAAAAAAAAAAAAAAAAAAGATATTCCAATCAATAGGTGGAAAAGAGTTTATTTTCATAGTTACTTAGTAAGTCATATTCATTTTAACCTTACCCTGTTGAGGTAGATTCAATAAGTATTCTCTTGAGAATGGCCTATAGAAAGAATAGATATTGCATGCTTGGTAAAATTCTGTTTATGCCACCTTCTTTGCTATACTTTTTGTCTTTTCCTGTCCTAAACAAACACGGTTTTTTTGTTCGGGGGTATCAAAGGATTTTGACATAGTAGAAATAAGACAGACCCAATGTGGGTTTTATTCTACCACCATTGACCCTAGACAGTGTCCTTATCTGCACACTGGAGATGACAATTTGTACCTGTCTTGAACATAATATATTTATATAAAATACTCAAAGTCAAGCATGAAATTGAAGGCACTCAGTAAGGCCAGTCATGATAGTACTTCTAAGTTTAAAACATTGATAAAACTTTCATGTAAAAGGAAAATTCAGAGTATAAGAAAGATCAATTAAACCTTAGAAATATGAATTCAGAGTATGCCTTGCTCCCCACAGGCTTAGTTTCCCAAGCTCCAAGGTCATCTGGCTTCTACGTGTTTGCCCTAAGGGAGAGGGGCAGGTAGGCGGAATTAGGGAGCTTATGCCATTGGTTACTCCTCTCTGCCTTGGTCTGTGTCCCCAGAAGCTGCTGCCATGGCTCCAAGGTCCCATCAGGCAGCCCTGCAAGATGGTGTCTTCCCCGCCCTCTAGGCTCTTATAACTCCCTCTTTCCTGTATCCCTCTAACCTCAGAGGAGAAAGTTATTGATGCTTAGACTAGGAGATTGCTCACCATCTCATGCTTGGTGGCTTCCACCTTCAGTCACCTATGTAATCAACCCCCTGGGAAAAAATTCCTACTGTTAAATACTTAGAGTGGTTTCTATTCTCCCATTGAAACTCTGCATGAATAATGAATAAGCACAGCTGACTATTGAAACAGAGATCAGTAAGGCTAGAGTAAGGAAGCATCCCAAGCCATAGAACAAAGGGCAGAAAGATTTATAAGATTGACACGCAGAGATAGACAGTTTCAGCTCAGAAGTCTCAATATTTGCCTACTAGAGGCTCCATAAGAAAAGCATAGAAACATCCTAACTGAGTAAATGAGAAAGACACACAGAAGAAAATCCACCTGTACTGAAAACAAACTCAAATCACCAGATCAGAGTTAATGAAATATCGGAAAGTGTGAATGAAAGAAGATCAATTTTTAGTAATATACTACTGAAATTTCAGAATGATGAGCCCAAAGAATCATCCTAAAAGTGTATAGAAGAGGACTGGATAAATGTGACCTGCAAAGTTAAAAGATTCAGATCAAAAGATACTTTTCAATAGCCACACTGGATATAGAAGACAATGCAAAAATTCCTTCAAATTTAAAGATGAATTACTTTGAGTCTATAATCCATTAAAACTAGCTTTCAAGGCAGAAAGCAGAATAAATATATTTTCAGACATGCTGAGATTCCTGAATTTTGCAAACCAGATATTGTACCAGAAAGAATTAGTCAAGAACTTATTACAAAGAATTCCATCAAAGAAAATTTTGGGGAGGAAATGGTAAGAAATGTAAGTATGTATAATATAGTTAACTCTAAATAAATATTGAAGAATGATTTTTTTAAAACTGTTTGAAACCAAAATCTGAGATGCACATAATGGGGGGAAGCCACATAAACATTTGTGGAGGTGGAAGGAAGTGATCCTGTCTTGAGGAATTCCCAGCTCTTTCAAGGACAGATGCCAGTGGATTTGGAACATCGGTTTAGAGAAGTTTTGATATCTGTGTCAAGAATTAAATTGGAATGCCTAGAAGAATGGAAAAAGGATGTGGAGCTTTGACACCTTTCAGAAAAAAAAGAGAAGAGGAGAGTTGGTGTCTGGGAAAGTAGAGTTTTAACAATATAACAACAACAATATAATAACATCAATAACAAGATAGGGTCAAACAAGATGGCAAGACGTATCTGTAATCAATATCTGTGAATCAGGAAAACACTTTCTAAAACTAGATTAAAAACAACCTTGTGATGTGGTGTGTGTGTCTGTGTATTTGTGTGTTTGTGCGCACGCCTGCGCTTCAAAACAAGCTCACATGTGTTTTAACAAGACACATATTTAAAATTTTAAGGGCTGACCAAGAAGGAAGCAAACATGCACTGGACAAACACTCAGAATAACAAGGCAGTTTATCAATATCGACATCAGAGTGTGCAGACCTCATTGCTTCAGGCTTTTAATGAGAAAAAAAGCTAAATGGGCTCTGACACTTTAGATGTTCCCAAAACTGAAAATTTGAAGGAAAATAAATAGACATATAAACATATAACATTGTCATAATCCTAACATACCTCCCTCAGAAATGTGAAAATCAGGTGAATGATAAAAATGCTTAAGATCTAGAAGGCTGGGGAAAAAAATAATAGCAATGATGATGATGATGACAGATACTTATTATTTGCGTGTTCAGGGTGGCGGGTATTACTCTGAATACTTTACATATATATTGATTGTAGTGTGAATAACTGAAAACTCACAAAATTAAAGAAAGCTGAAAAAAATTCTACTACTGCTAACTAAATTCCTGTCTATGGAAATGATGATCTGCTTGCATGGTTCAGCTGGCCTCCCTTACACTCGGGAAGCTTAGTTTTGTTGTGGTGGTTTCCATTTAACCATCTAAGAATTGTCTCTTTTTTTTTCTAACTGTGAAGGGATGAATGTCAATGCAATTTATTTTTGAGTAAAAATTCTCTCATAAGGAGTTCTTGAAACTAAGAAATCATATTTAGAACACGTTTATTACACAGAAATAAGTGAAGAACTCTGGTCAGTGAGAAAACCCAGGCAGAAAGTAGTTAAGTCATTGACACCAGCCAGTCAGGAATCCGGAAAATAGAAGCTGAGGCTAATTCCCAGGCATTGTATCCCTGTGTCCCTGACACTGACTTTTTCTTTTAGAGCTGCACCCTCGGCATATGAAAGTTCCCAGGCTAGGGGTAGAATCAGAGCTACAGTTGCAGGCCTACACCACAGCCACAGCAATGCCAGATCCCAGCTGTGTCTTCAACCTACACCACAGATCATGGCAGCGCCGGATCCTTAACCAACTTAGTGATGCCAGGGATCGAACCCATCTTCTCGTGATTACTAGTCAGATTCTTTTCCACTGCACCACAAAGGGAACTCCTGACCCTGTGTTTTTAATGCTACTGCCTTGAAAATGCTCATTCTTATCAAGAATGTAAGGTCATGTAAGGTCACCAGATTATCTTAATGAAATTCAAAAACAAATTAATGCAGGCCAATCACCCTGTCCATGATGAAATTAAATTAAAATTCAAAAAATATCTCCCCAAAATTTCACACACATCTGTATGTCTGTGTGCACACGTACATGTATAAATATTTCAAATAGCTTAAGTTAAATCACTAAAAACTGAAATTAAATTCTATTTGGAGATAAATGATAATTAGTGGGTAGCTTATTATTTCATGCAAGACTTTACTGGTCAAGTCCTTAAAGCAAAGTATATAGCCTTAAATGCACCTGAGAGAATGTGAAAGTAAATGATCTAAGTATCCTTAGAATCTATAAACATGCAACAAATTAATATAAAAAATAGAATAATGAAAATAAAAGTTGAAATCAAAGACAGCTTAAGAAGCAAAGATGATAAAATGCAAGACCTGATCAGTAAAAGATAAAAGCATTTTCTTCAAACTATCCAACAAAATAGATGAACTTTAAGAATATCTGATCAAAGAGAGACAGAAAGAATAACCACCAAGAAGAAAGAAAAAATTGTTCACAGTTAAAAGTGTGAAGAATTTTAAAAATGTATATGCTATAATGTACATTTTTATATCAAGAAATTTAGAAAAGTATCCAAAACATATGATTATTTAGGAAAATACAACTTAACCAAAAAGATTAAAAGAAAGGAAATACAAATGTGTTAGTAACAAATAGATTTATGAAATAAAATAGAGCAGGTATTCCAGAAGTAGATTTTTGTATAAATGTGAACCTTGCCCATGGTATAGGTTAGAATTTAAACCATTTAGAAGAAAAATTAGTTTGACTCCTTATAAAAAGTACTGGTAAATTTGCATATCGTACTGGAAAAATGTAATTTGTGTAAATATATCAAAATTTTTACAAAATAATCTATACATGGGTGAGAGGACTACATAAAATAATTGTTGGAGTATTTAGAGAAAATAAAATATTAGTTTCTACAAAACTGTAACTGGAGAGTAATATAAAGCAAGTCATAATCCCTGAAGCCCTAAAGAAAAAGATCCATCTATAAATTTGACATTAAAAAAAATTATCTGTTAACAAAACATGGTAAAGTTAAAAGCAATGATGGGGAGAAATATTTAAAAATATGTAAAATTGATTACCAAGCAGAATATATAAGGAATTTCTGTTGTTCAAAGAAAAAAAAAAAGGCTAATCAATTGGAAACGTGTATAAACATAGCCAGGAAATTGAAATGAAGAAGTCCAAATACCAATGCAATTATTTTGTTGAGTTAATAAACCTGATCAAAATCAAAGACAAAAAACAAAAATACAGTGTCATTTCCACCCATCACGTTGATACAAATTAAAAAGAGAAATAATATTCAGTGTTGCAGAAGATGGACTAGGTGATTAACAACATTTACTCCTGGAAGATATATGTTGACAGCAACCATGCACATTTAAAATACACAGATAGTATTATACCAAGCAACTTTACTCTTAAAAAAGCTGACACGGTAGTACTCTTATTTATGGAACTCTAAACAAGTAGAATATATAAATAGCTCATAAAGCAAAAGAGAGAACTATCATAATGCCTTTCAATGAGGAATTATTAAATAAATGAAGGTACACTCAGGCTGTGGAATAGTACACAACAGTGCAACCTATGAGGGAGACCCATCCACTGCTATTGGATACTATTAATGATAGAAAGAAGATGAATATCAAAAAGTAAAAATAGTAATATAATGTGTCAATAAATATACATAATACGTATATACCCATGTATGCATATATGTATATATATATGTATATATTCATGGGAAAAATACATCTGAAGGAGAGGAATAAACAGTTTTCACCTCTGGGAAGGGAGTAAAATAAGGCTAATGGTGGGGCAGTATATAATGAAAAAAATTTACTTTTTTAAAAAAATACATTTTTGAGTTGATTCTTTTAGCAACTAGACAAAATCTATGGGTTCTGTAAACAGTTTTTAAATGCTGCCATAAATAAAATCATTTCCTTATAAATGCTCCTTCTTACCTGTTAAGAATTAGAATTCTGTTCTGTCAAAGGAGGAGAACATTAAAAGTCAGCTGTGGGGCACCTCTGGTGTCCTGGCCAGTACTGATGATATTTTCCAATTAGAAAACATGAGTTTTATCCCACAAGTGAAACAAGAAAACAATACATTTATCAAAATCAGTGTATAGGATTGAATCGTTATCATTAGAACAAATGGACACCTGACTGTGGAAATACTCTAATGATTTTAGAAGAACAATGCTTTATTGGCAGTGTATTTTAATGCTTAAGAAGGATCTTACAAAAGTTGTTCCTTTCACGTCTAAATGAACTACTTTGTTCAAAATGCAGATGAAAAAACTTGTTCGCATGTGACAGGGAAGGATAAAATAGCAAGTTCTATTTCTTCATACATCCTGCACCTTCTACTGACTCAGAATGCTTATTTCTACATATGGTGGTGTTAGTAGGGCTGTCAGCACAGTGTTTAAAATCTATTTTGGTCTTACCTCTTTTGGAATTTAAGTCTCGGAAGGCCATCCTTTGTTTTCCCCTCTTTGATAACCTACCATCTGCTTATTTGCTAAAATAGAATATAAAAGAGTGCACATTGACAACTGTGATCAAAGGACAGTACTAGATTGTGTCTACACAAATAATGTCACTGCATTAATTAATTCAGACTTTGTGGATTGCTAATTACTTGACTCAAATAACTGAGGAATTTTAGGAAATGATTTGGTCTTTTCCCTGAAAACTATTAATGTATTTTGTGTGCACTGACATAAGTTCTGAAGGACCGACACACTCTGTTTTTTCATAAATTTGAATTCAGCATCTTTCAACATGACGACTGATCATATGGCTGAGACCTTTCCTAAGAGAGATAACAAGTGGTATGATTTTCAATACAGTCTGTATAGAGAAATACAGTTTAGTAATGTACTATTTTCTATTTAATTATAAACTTTTAAATTAAAAGACTACTGTAAACCTATGTGCACACGCAGTAGGATAAATGGTAATAATGAGAGCTCATGCTAAAAACCTGAACATATGTTGTCACTGAAGGAATAAAATCCTTGGCTAAATGTTTTTTCTAATAAACCTCAGTTTTTGACGTGAGGTTATGTTGTTAGCTTAGTGTCTTAGCTTTTAAGATTACTCTTCTTCTCATCAGGAGGTAGAATTGTACGTTCATGCAGGTCTTGAGAGTGAAACATAAATGTCATGTTTACTTTACAGATATGTTTTCAGAAAACTGATGGGAGATAGACAGCACAGAATGGCATGGCTGACAGCTCAGCTCCAGAGAAGGTTTTGCTTAGCTCTCAAGATGGAAACTTTCTGTTCCTGTGTTAATTCTTTTAATATGGACATTTAATGAATAGCGTTGTTCCCACCCACATATTTCTCTTGGAGGTCTCTTAATTTAAAACATGTTTTCTCATGAGTGCCTGTTGTGGCCCAGTGGTTATGAACCTGACTAGTATCCATGAGGATGCAGGTTTGATCCCTGGTCTGGATCAGAGGATTAAAGATCCAGCTTTGCCTTGAGCTGTGGTGTAGGTCGCAGATACACCTTGGATCTGGTATTGCTGTGGCTGTGGTGTAGGATGTTAGCTACAGCTCCAATTTGACCCCTAGCCTGGGAACTTCTATACGCTTTCATATGCTTCATATGATTTCCATATGAGGACATTTCATGTCAATGCTTTCTTGATATGAAATCAAACACAACACTATTTTCTCTTTGCTTCCTTGCCTTTGCCCACAGGGCTCTCTCCTTGTGTTCAGGACTGAGGATCATGTTGGGAGGTGGTGGGTAAGACAGAAGCATCTATTTTTTAGAACTCAAAAGTTGTGATTAGCTACTAAAGTAAAAACACATCCCAGTATAGTCAGAATGTTTATTAATGGAAATTTACCAGGCACGACAGTGAAGAGGCCAGGGGAAGAGGCCATTTCTCTTCTGTGCTTGTCACCCAGGTGCCTCCTCCTCCACGCAGGCTTCTTTACTCCAGTCCCTGGATCCTGAATGTGCTCGCCCCTTCTTTTCAGCCTTCCTGATGTGCATTTGTATTTATCTTGTTGCACCACGTTCACTCCACTCCATCCTTACTACATCATAAGCTACTTGAGCAAAGGCAGTCTCATTCTAGTGTGAGCAGAGACCAAGCCTATGTATGAAATTTTAGCTATGATGTCTAGAAATGCATTCTCTAAATTGAATTTAAGGGAAAATGAGATTTTTATGTAGGTCATTGAAAAATTTGCATTTTCAGAACTAGTTACCCATTTATGAAATACTTGAAACCTATTTTAGCATTTAACCTTTTCACTTCTGGGGGGCCATGTGACATGTGATGTATTTATCAGTTAAAATTTCAATATACGGCATATGTGTGTGTGTGTGTGTGTGCGCGCGCGTGTGTGTATACCTCTTTTGTAGGTCTGTGTCAAATTCTGGCAGTGAAGAGGATGCTTGTCCAGAACTAGCCCCATGAACTGGAAAAATTATTAGACATTTTAAGTCTCTATTTCAGCACCTGTAAATACCGGGTAACAATAACTGTTCTGATTGCTGTAGTTCTAACCTCAATTTTAAATAGTGGGCACTCAGAAAATGCATGCTTTGTTCCTTATTAGGCTTATGGAATGAATATGTGAAATCAAGGTGTCTGAACATCCAAGGGCTTAGTTAAAGATAATTTCCTTTCATCACTTTTACTTCCTCTCCCCCCTCCAATTTTAAAAGCAATCTCGTATTTGTAGTCCCTTATTTCTACTGATAACTGTTAAGCTGTTTTTTTTTAAGTTTTCAGACTCAAACTTTTGCAAAATGCAAATAATTTCTGTAAATTCTTCATCCAAATTCTCTTAATGATGACACATTATATAACCATGGTAGAAGTATCAGAACTAGAAAAAATAACATTGACAAAATATTATTACGTAATGTACAGAGCTTACTTAAATTTTGGCAAATTTTCTAGCCAGTGTAGAACACATTTTTGTTGTCTTGGCTTGTAAGTGTTCTTTTTTTTAATTTAATTGTATTGGAGTATAGTTGACTTATAATGTTGTATAGGTTTCGGTTGTACAGCAAAGTAAATCTATTCTTTTTATCCCATATAGGTCATTATAAAGTATTGAGTAGATTTCCCTGTGCTATACAGTAGATTCTTGGTGATCGTCTATTTTATACAATAGTGTGTATGTGTTAGTCCCACCCTCCCAGTTCTCCCCGCCACCGCAACGGGTTCACCTATGGTAATCGCAAGATTGGTTTTGAAATCAGTGAGTTTGTTTCTGTTTTATAAATGTTCTTTGGCATCATTTTTATTAGATTCCACATATAAATGATACCATATGATGTTTATCTTTCTCTATATGACTAACCTCGCTTAGTATGATAATCTCTAGGCCCATCCATGTTGCTGCAAATGGCATTGTTTCATTTTTCTTTATGGCTGAATAATATTCCATTGTATCTATGTACCACATCTTCTTTAATCATTTCTCTGTTGATGGATGTTTCGCGTTGCTTCCATATCTTGACTATGGCAAATAGTGAGTCAAAGAACACTTGGGTGTGTGTATTTTTTCTAATTATGGTTTTCTCTAGATATATGCCCTGGGGTGGGATTACTGGATCATATGGCAGTTCTATATTTAGTTTTTTAAGGAATCTCCATACTGTTCTCTGCAGTGGTTGTACCAACTTTCATTTTCACTCACAGTATAGGAGGTTCCCTTTTCTCCACACCCCCTCCAGCACTGATTGTTGGTACACTTGTTAATGATGGCCATTCTGGCTGGTGTGTGGTGATATCTCATTGTAGTTTCCATTTTCATTTCCCTAATAATTAGTGATGTTGAGAATCTTTTCTTGTGTTTTTTGACCATCTGTAAGTGTTCTTTAATCTAGAACAGTATCTCAGCATTTTTTGCCTTTTAAGAAGATGACAGATTTGAATACTTATTTTATAGAATGCCCTTCAGTTTAAGTTCATCTGATAGTTACCACTGATTAAATTTAGGCTCTGCATCTATAGCAATATTATTAATGTGCCCTTCTTGGTTTTCAAGTGTGCAGTGGGTCAGTGCCCCTAAGCTACCATTGTTCAAGGGTCAAATATGTATCTTCAGTATATAATATTTAGGCATACTATGTATGTTCAGAGTAAATTCTTAAGAGTGGGATTTATGAGTCAAACAAGAGCTACATATAGTTTTGTTAGATATTTTAATCTTGTTTTTTAAAAAGAATTTTCAATTATATCTTCCCTTAGAGATTTAATCATATCAAAAATGTGACAGTTTCTTTATAAATTTAGGACATCCTAAAGTTCTGTATTTTCCTGGCAACCCACATCTGTTGATTTAACAGAATAATGTAATGATTATGTTTACATAACTCTATGTCACTTATATAACTATGCTTGTTTATGTAAGTGAAGCATAGATGAATTCTCAGCCATAAAATTTTATTTCTTTTCCTAAACCTATTATGGAAAATGTCATTTTTTTTATTACCAGATTCGTTTTCAATAATATTTCTTGTATATCTTCAAATACCTAAACTGCTGTCACATTTAAAATATGTGTACATCAAATAGAATCCAGGATAAACCATATAATAAGAGGTAAAATAAACCTCAGTAAATTTAAATGGATTGAAATTATATGAAGTATGTTCTCTAAACACAGTGCAATAAAGTTAAAAACCAACTAACAAAAATTTAGAGACTCACAAATGAGTGGACATTGAAAAATACACATCTAAATAACTATGAAAAAATTAAAGTTTACAAAGGAAATTAGATAATACAAAGGAAATTAGATAATATTTTGAGATTAATGTGAATGAAGACACAGAATGCCAAAGCTTAAGGAATCCAGCTAAACTAGGGCCTCCATGGAGATTTATAGCTATAAAGGTCTGTATATAAAAGAACAGATAATATCAAATGATAACCTAACCTTTCACCTGAAGACACCGGAAACAGAAGAGCAAGCTAAACTCAAAGCAAGCAGTAGAAAGAAAATCCTAAGTTTAAATCAGACAATAATTAAATGAAGTAGAGAAGATAAATAAAACCAAAAGCTGATTTCTTAAATGTAAAATGGTAAAAACCTGTGTATAAGCTTTCCAATAAAAGCTGAATGAAGATATAAATTATATAAATCAGAAATGATAGAAGAGATATTACCTTATAGCAGTAAAAAAATTCTAAGGAAATACTATAAATACTTTTATACCAACAAAATAAATAACAGGTAAAATGAAGGAAAAAAAACCTAGAAAGACACAAAATACCAAAAGTGACTCAAGAAGAAATAGAAAATCTAAAGAGATATATAACATAAAATGTTTTGATACTAATAAGAATATTTACCTTCCAAGAAAAGCCTAGGATTAAGTAGCTTCACTGGTTAGTTTACCAAAAATTTAAATATGAGTTAATACCAATCCTTCAAAGCTCTTCCAAAAAAGTACAAGAGGAGGAACATTTCCCAACTCATTTTCATTTTATTATTTATTTTGCTTTTTAGGGCTGCACCCGCAGCATATGGAATTTCTCAGGCTAGGGGTCTAATCGGAGCTACAGCTGCGAGCCTATGCCACAGCCATAGCAAAGCCAGATCCGAGCTGTGTCTGCACCCTACACCACAGCTCACTGGATCCTTAACCCCCTGAAGAAGGCCAGGGATTTATCCCACAACCTCATGTTTCCTGGTCAGATTCGTTTCCGCTGTGACACAATGGGAACTCCCCACACAGTTGATGAAGTCAGTGTAAATTGGATACGAGTAAAATATAAAGATATTGCAAAGAAATAAATCATAGACCGGTATCTCTTATAAATAATAAATTAACATTTTATCAACAAATTATTTGCAAGAAAAAAACCAGCAACACATTTACAGGATTATACATCAAAAAGGAAGCAAGATTGGATTAATCTGAAAAATCAATTAGTGCAATATAAGTTATCAAAAGAAGAAAAGACAACAGCTAAATGATCATCTCAAAAGATGTTCAAAAAGCATTTGACAAAATTCAATGCTTCTTTATGATAAAAATACTCAACAAACTAGGAATGGAAGGAATCTTTCTCAACTAGATACAGGGCATCTAGAAAAATGCACAGAGTTCCCATTGTGGCTCAGCAGTAATGAACCCAACTAGTATCCATGAGGATGCTGGTTCAATTCCTGGTTTCACTCAGTGGGTTAAGGATCTGGTGTTGCCATGAGCTGCAGTATAGGTCGCATATGTGGCTGGGATCCCACATTCCTGTGACTGTGGCATAGGCCTGCAGCTGCAGCTCAGATTCGAACCCTTAGCCTGAGCACTTCCTTATGCCATGAGTGCAGCCCATAAAATAAAAAGAAAAAAAAAAATCAAAGAAAAATGAACAACTAATATCATATTGAATGTTGATAGACTGAATGCTTTCCCCCTAAGATTAGGAACAAAACCAAGATGTCCCCTCTTGCTTTGTCTATTCAACATTATACTGGAGGTTCTAGCCAGAGCCTTTAGGCAAGAAACTGAAAGAAAAGGCATTGTGACTGGAAAGAAAGTTAAAATATTGCTAATTTTAGATGATACACACATATATGGTAAATACTAAGGAATCCAATAAATAAGACTGTTAGAACTAATCATCATGGTCATCCAGCTTGTTTGGTCAAAGATAAAAATACAAAAATTAATTGAGTTTCTCTACACTGAAATGAACTATCTGAGGATAAAGTTAAGAATACAGTTTCATTTGCAGTTGTGTCTAACAGTGCAATCTTCATTAATGCTTTTAATGACAGGAGTTTTAATATATACTCTGGAAACTAAGAAATATAGTTTTAAAAATTAACAAATAGTTGGGATCAGAAGACAATGTTGTCAGTAAGGCAACATTTTAAATTGAGCTCCAGCTTATAATGCAATGCCCAGGAAAATTCCATCTGACTTCAATGTAGGAATTAGCGAGCTGATCCTAGAATTCACACGGATGTTTAAGAAAACCAGAATACTCAAGATAGTCTTGAGAAAAGGAGTACACATTTGTAGGATTCACACTTTCCATATCTACTACAAAGCTATAGTAATCAAGACAGAATTAAACTGCCCTAAGGATAGATAATATAGATTCGAGGAATAAAACTGAAAGTCTAAAAATAAACCTTCACTTCATTTATGGTCAATTGATTTTTATAAGACTGCCAAGACAATTTAGTGAGGAGAAAAATAGTCTTTTCAGCAAATGGTGTTGGAATGACTAGATATCCACATGCAATGTAGTGAAGCTGGGTTCCTATTCAACTCAATTTACAGAAGTTAACACAAAGTGGATCACACACCTAAATGTAAAAGCCAAAACAATAAGACTCTTAAAAAGAAAATGAAGTCATTAAGTTTTCCAATCATGGTAAAAGCAATGGTATTCTGTTTTTTGGTTTGGGTTTTTTTTGTTTTTTGCTTTTTGTATTTTTAGGGCTGCACCTGCGACCCATGGAGGTTCCCAGGCTAGGGGTAGAATTGGAGCTGTAGCTGCTGGCCTACACCACAGCCACAGCAATACGGGATCCAAGCCACATCTGTGACCCACACCACAGATCACAACAACGCTGGATCCCTAACCCACAGAGCAAGGCCAGGGACTGAACCCATGTCCTTATGGATACTAATTGGGTTTGTTAACTTCTGAGCCATGATGGGAACTCCAATATTCTGTTTTTGTTTTTAGATAAGATAGCAAAACACCAGTAACAAACTGGATTCATTAAAACTAAAAGCTTTGGTGCGTCAAAGGACACCATCTGGAAAGGAAAAAGACAACTCATAGTATGAGAAATTTTGTAGATCATCTATCTAGGAGACTTGTACTTAGAATATATAAGTAACTCTTATAGTGCAACAACAACAAAACAACCAAAGTTTACAATAGGCAAGTTATTTGATTACACAATTCTCTAAGTAAGATACGCAAGTTGCCAATAATCATCTGAAAAGTTGTTCAACATCATTAGCATGAAAATGAAAATCAAAACCATAATTAGAAATTACTTGGAATTCCTGTCATGGCTCAGTGGAAATGAATCAGACTAATAACCATGAGGTTGTGGGTTTGATCCCTGGCCTCACTCAGTGGACCAAGGTTCTGGCGTTGCCACAAGCTGTGGTGTAGGTCACAGATGCGGCTCGAATCTGATGTTTCTGTGGCTATGGCTGGGGCACAGGCCAGCGTCTATAATTCCAATTTGACCCCTAGCCTAGGACTGTCCATATGCTGTGGGTGTGGCCCTTAAAAAAAAAAAAAAACACTTAATATTTACTACACTGGCTACTATCAAAAATACAGTTAATAAGCATTGTGGAGGATGTGAAGAGATTGGGAGACTCAGAGGCTCCTGGTGGGACAATACAATGGAGCAATGTCTTGGGGAAACAGTCTGGCAGTTTCTTAAAATGTTAAACACAAAGTTACCGTTCAGTGCAGCAGTTCCACTCCTAGGTATGTAATCTGTGAGAAACGATGAGAAGAAATGCTCACACAAAAGCTAGCACGTAAATATTCATAGTAGCATTATTCATAATAGCCAAATAGTGCAAAAAAATACAGCTGGCTATCAACTGACCAGTACATAAACAAAATGTGGTCCAGCTACATAATGGAATAATATTCTGAGGTAAAAAGCTAGGAGGTACTGATACATGGTACTGGGCATTTCTTACACAAGGATCACACAATATATGGTCTTTGATGATTTGACTTTTTTCACTTCTATTAATGTATTCATGTTGTAGCACTGTATCAATACCTCCTACCTTTTTAAATGCCCAGAACTGGCAAATAGATAGATGTAGAAAATATATTAGTGGTTGTCAAGGGCTGGATAAAGAGGAGAAAAGAGACTGCTGAAGGTTGTGGGTTCTTTTTGGGGTGGTAAATACATTCAATATGAGATAGCAGTGATGACGTGCAACTTGGTGTGTTGGAAGCTATGAGAGAGTGCACTTTAGAAGGGTGAATTTTATAATAGGTGAATTGGATCTAATTATCTCTATCTAAGTACAAATGTTACTGTGTATCCCTATTGATATGCATATATCTGTAGCTCTGTCTATCTATCTATCATCTGTCTATCTACCTACTTATCATTTATGTATTTTGGATGTCACTATTCCTCTTTATCTGATCACTGTTAGAAATCTACCCATACTGCTCTGGTAGATTCCACAGGCCAAACTGTTCTACAGGACAAAACTATGCATTCATTACAAGGAAAAATGGCAATGCACACATGTAACTCTGATTTTTAAACATTTTTTTTCTTTTTTTTCCACTATAAAATTTTTCTGTGATAATGTTCCCAAGGAATTCCTAGCACTCTCATGGAAGATGTGACTGTCTTATTGCAAAGGACTCTGACCTAATTGTCATTCCCTCTCTGTTCTTGCTGTTTTTTGTTTTGTTTTGTTTTGTTTTAAGTTTAATTGGGAGCTAACTCTGCTGACTCCCAAGCTCTGTCACTTAATCAAGTTACAGAATCTACCATTAAGATAGTCATCTCCTTCCTTCCCTTTATTCCTCCAAATTCTTAATCTCAACTATCAGAAATAAAAGAAAATTGAAGGTTCTTTCCTTACTTCACATTTAAAAGAGGAGGGATGATCTGATCTAGGGAATTCTAAACAAAAAAGTGGTTATAAATTTGTTATAAGGGTGTCTTGGTCAGTTTCCCTTGGAACAGACAACACCCTATAATGGATCCTCTGTGAGAGTATTAAAAAGTTGTGCACAGAGCCTCGGAAACACAAGGAATGATGGGGGACCCCCTTGGGTCCCTTCCTGTTCTGGGGCTGCAGGTGGAGATGGAAGGTGGACTTAACCTCTTCAAAGAGCCAAGGCCACTGGCAGGAAAACCCTCCAGGATGGAAGGCAAAGGAGTATAATAACCCCCAGCTCACCCCCTACTCTCTCTTAAAATTGCTCCAGTGACCAGCACTGTCCAAGCAAACTGTACACTGAGCCAGGAGATTCCATTTCCACCTCACAGCAGTCATGGAGAAGGATGTAGCATTGATGTGAAGATCGACAGAAAGTCCCAGTCTAGTACACGTCAGAAATACCCCACATTCTGAATGTTACTGCCCACTTCCAAAGAGAACCTCTTAGAACTCCATGTGCTTTATCAACATCATCTAATTTATTCCACAAAATTACTTAGTCACATAGGACTTTTTATTATTTCTACTTTTTCAATGAGGACACACAAGTTCAGGGAGATTACTGAATTTCAAAGTGTTGGAAGAGCCAGGATTTCATTCCATGTCTTTTTGACCCCAAAGCCATGTTTTTTCCTTATATGGAGTTGATCCTTGCCTTAACAAAACACAGTTGTCCAGAATCAAATGTTTCTTTCTTTTTTCTTTTTTATTTTTTCGGTCAGTTTGTCTTTTTAGGGCCGTACTCATGGCATATGGAGGTTTCCAGGCTAGGAGTCCAATAGGAGCTGTAGCTGCTGGCCTATGCCAGAGCTACAGCAATGCTGGATCTGAGCCGCATCTGCATCCTACACCACAGCTCATGGCAATACCAGATCCTTAACCCACTGAGTGAGGCCAGGGATCAAACCCATAACCTCATGGATGCTAGTTGGGTTCTCTAACTGCTGAGCCACACAGGAACTCCAAAATATTTCTTGTTTCTTATAAAACTTACTGAAAACAAAACAAAAGGATGTCCAAATTGCAATACCTTGTCTTTTAACCACAGGGCCAAGTAAACTTATTCCATGCAGGTAGGGAATGAAATACCTGGGAATGTCAAGCATGTGGAACTAAAAGGGTGTAATGAAATGTATACCACTACTGCATGCTCCCTCCTCCGAATGTCAAAGGGGTGAGATGGGGTGATGAGAGACCCTAAAGGATCCCTTATTTATTTAGACCTTTGTCTAGAGATTTGATTTATGCAGAAAATATATTCCTGCAATTAAACATGAGTTTATTGAATATGTTTGAGTTGTAAAATGCCATCTAGAAAGATGGATGAGATTTTAAAAAATAATACACTGTTAGTTTCTGACCTCAGAGGGCCCAACACTCTCTGTAGGTAATTTTCTACTGTAGATAAAAGGCAAGATAGTTAAATGAAAGATAAATGGATACATAGATGAATGGATGAATAAATGGATAATAGATATCTGGATAGATGGATGGATAGGTAGGTAGATGATATAGATAGATGATAGATAGATAGATAATTGTAATTGTTAGATAAAAGACAGGCAGATAGATAATAGATATCTGATGGATATATGAATGAGTGAATGGGTAGATGCATAGGTAGGTAGATGATAGATAGTAGGTAGATAAAGAGTAGATATCTGATAGATGGATGAATGGATGGATAGATAGGTAGATGACTGATCAATAAAAAGGTATATAGATATATGCTGGTTACACTCTTTCAACTATTTATTCATTTGCCTGCTCACCAAATAGTTGTCAAGTACTGACAGTATATCAGTTACTGGGTATTCAAAGATAAAGTATATGTAGTCGTTGTCCTTATGGAGTGAACAGTCTAGCAGTGAATTCATGGAGAGATGCAGATATTGATGACTCAGTGAGTAATACTTACGGACCTCTGTACAACATACCTTTCACATCACACACAAGGAGAACTGCTGAATCTAGAGACTAAATGTAAGATATGATTAAATTCTAATTTATTTAATTTAGGGTCTAAATGCTAGTGATGCTATTAATAGATGTGGATCAGTATGAATTGATGTAGTAGGCCAAGTCCTCCAAAAATCTTGGGAACTGAGCCTTGAAAAATGAAAATGTTTGGACAGTTAGAAAGACAAAGAAGGACTTTATTATTGGTTTCAGGAATAGAACATGGATTCCTGGCTCATTAAGTGCGTTTAATAAAGGCAAAGATAATAAATAAGGAACAACCTTTTAGTAACAAGAATGACAACAAAGATTAAAAATTCTGCATGCAGTAAGGAAATGCTACCAAACAAATGAATACATCGAAGGCAAAACTGCTTTAAATCGTCATCCCACCACATATACAAGTGGGATATTTATAGGCAACTCAGTGGCAATCCCAGGCACCAGAGAAAAGAGCCTTTCCATCTCCATTTCCAATTATTGTACCAGAACACTTCAAAGTAAGCAAATCTAAAATTCAGTACAAGCAGTATGAGCTTTGGGAACACAAGGGGTTGTGTGTCTTAAGATTTCAGAGGGATGGGAAAGACAGGAAAGGTGGCATTTAAAGGCGGTTGTCCTGTAGGACAGAATTTTCATAGTAAAGCAGCACCACAGCAAGCCTCTCTCTTCTAAGCAACATCATCTCCAGACCAGACGTGTTTATAAAGGCGCATGATAGTATGCTAATGCTCCCTCTTTCCAAAGCAAGTAACTGGCTTGCGTTCAAGTCAACTTGACCATCTTTGCTGCAGTCTTTGACTTTGCCATTGAATAACTGTGTCTGTGAGATCCCCAGAGCTCACCTCCTTTTCTTGCATGACTTCACTGAATAGATATCTCTAGAAAGGGATAGCAGTGTCTTCCTTTAAATGTCTCCTGAAAGAGGACTCCCACCAACCATGCGCCCAGGTAACATACTGTAACATCTTTAAATGGGAAGCAGCAGAGTTCCTTAGAGCATATTAATAAGACAACAACTACAAAAACTGAGAGGTCCAACAGAAAGATAAATAGGAAAATTTAAATCCAAAATTGAATCAGTCAGTGAATGATTTCAGATATGTTGCTTTTTAACCAAAAGGAATGATCCTCAACAAAAAGTGAGTCTAGTTTGTACAGTCCCTGAGATAAAAACCAGAATTCTTCTACAGAATTTTTTTTTTTGACTGTTGTCATTTTAGGGCTACACCCGCGGCATGTGGAGGTTCCCAGGCTAGGGGTCTAATCAGAGCTGTAGCTGCTGCCTACGCCGCAGCCACAGCAACGCAGGATCCAAGCCACGTCTGCGACTTACACCACAGCTCATGGCAACGCCGGATCCTTAATCCACTGAGCAAGGCTGCACCCCAACCTCATGGTTCCTAGTCAGATTCATTAACCACTGCACCACGAAGGGAACTCCCCGTTCACAGATTCTTAAAAACATCATTGATCACCAGCAAAAAAATCACAAGAAACAAAAGATCACAGGAAACAAAATAGCCAAAAAACATCTTTAATTTAAAAAAAAAAAAAAACAGAATTCTGCGAACATTAGATAACTTCCTATTTGTTGACCACATTCACCCCCCCCCCATCACATGGGATATCTGAGGCTGCTTTCTGTAACATGACAGAGCCCCAGCTAGCTTTTCAAATCCTCATTTCACTCAGACCTTGTTCTCTCCAGATTCTCTTGCCCAGTTTATCTTGACTTTGCCCAGGCTATTGCTTTACATTACATTACTCTTCTGGTCTCCGTCCTTCCCTTTATTTCTAGTTTTGTAGACTCTCCCTGGAAATTAAATGTTATGTCCCTGTAAACAAATTCCAGTTGTGTACTTCTGCCTCTTACATCCACCATGAGTTGCAGATTCATTTTCCCAATATCATAGTTGTCCCTCTAATCTCATTCCCACTCCCCAATTTGCTCCCAGTCTTTTTTCACAGCACTAATTAATCAGGTGGTCTAGACGCTGACCCAGGCTGGATCAGGCATTTGCTGTAACTGCTTCTCCCCCTCATCCTCTGACTCTAATTGCCTTTCAAGTCCTACCAAATATATATCATACACGTTCCTTGAAAATAGCTCCTGTGTTCAGTCTTCCCCCATCATTCCACTAGTTGAGACCCTCACCTCTTTTCATGAAATATTACAGCAGCCTTCTCACCAATTTCTCGCTGCTTCCATTTTCTCTTCCCTTGGGTATATTTTCTTGGAGGCCACCATATTTCTTGCTCCAAAATATAAATATTATATCTTTGTTTACAAACCTTCCTTGGTGTCCACAATATTAAATCACACTACCTTAGCCTTTGAAATCTACTGCCAACTCCCAATCTCCCTACCACCCCATGCATGCATCCTCTGCCCCCATCAGCACACACCCTGTTGCTCATTATGCCTTAAACACTACTCCCTACAATTGTTATTCCCTCCTCCTGGAGCATCATCATATGTCTAGGTCATACCTTCTCATCCTCTGGTCTCTGTCACATATTAACAAATTCCTTCTCTACTGATTTTCAGAGCCAGGCTTTGCGCTGGGGGGTCACCGTGGGCATTCCATTAGTGAAAGACACACCGTGTGCTATATGAAATTTTCAAGATGTGTAAACTTCAAAATAGATCATACACAAGTTCCCCCAAAACATTGCTCACAGCTTCTCTACCATGTAATAAGAATGGTCTACTCTTTGCATGCTGCGTCATCTGTATAACCATTTAATTAATTTCTTGGAACTTACACAACAAGAGGTGTGCAGCAAGTCAATAGAATAAAACAACGAAATAATGATTCTACACCATCTTCCTCCTCCCAATCTTCCTGCAGAGGTCACGTTTTATGTATTTCTGATACTTTTGAGAAATAGAAGGTAACTTTTAACTGTATGGGAATGACCCTGTGGTCTAAGTCCTATGCTTTGCCCAGTTTCCCAGTGATACTGTGCCCTAGTTGCCCACGGGGTTCAATTGCTTAATGATGCACCATTAATGTGCTTCTTATCTCCCCTTCTTTCTCTCCTTGTCTCCCCTGGTCCTCCTTTCTGCTGTTCCTCAGTATCACCTCCAAACTAACCTCTTTACTCTCAAGTCATTTTCTTAGACTCAGCATTGGAGGAAGCCCTGCAGGACACATAATAACTGTTCTCAGAGATGGATTTCATTTTTCTAGGGGTTTTTAACCTACATAAATTAAATTATTTGTTTATGCTGTGATGGGATAATAAAGGTAGCATTTTTTAACAGGATCATGGATATATGCATGTTTAGGTGTCTGGATTTCAGTGTCTCTCTGCTGAAGTGGTTCCTTTTCCATTTAACTAAAATGGTTATCTCCCTTGTTCCCAAGACTGTGTTGATTTGAACCATTCAGTTGATGACAGATTTTCATGTGGTGCAGATAAGCTAGATCTGTAAATTAAAAGGTTTGAGATGCCAAATCTTTAGACTGTGCTCTTCAGAGGGTGAACTGAACCCTTGAAAAGTACAAGCACATCACCAGTTAGGGTTCTTCTTGGAAGGAAGTTATTAAAGTGTTCTAGATGATTCCATGTATTCTTTATTTTTCTGTAGTTCCTTCGATAAAAGAAAATGTAAAGAAACCTGATTTATTTGAACTTTCGTTCATATAGAATTAGAAAATGCAGTGGGTCTAGCATTTCTTACACCAGTCAAAATGCTGACTACAAACTGGGATCTTTCTGTTCACATCTCTAGAGACTTATCTTCATATATTTATTCAACCACCCTCCACTCTTATTCAAGTGCCGTTGTCAGCAGACAAAGCTGTACACGTAAAGTATGTAGTGCAATAAATAAGATGATAAAGGGAAAAACTTAATCCCCTATAAATGGAAGTCACAGCACAGTAAATTTGAAACAGAGCTGTTAAAATTAAGCTCCGCATAAACAGGAAAGGTATTTGTTCTGTGAAACTCCTTGATCATTTTTCTGTATGTTCAATTTTAATTTTTATCACGAGTTTATATAATGTTCATGAGCACTTTTTGGCATGTGAATTAAGAGAAAGCCAACCTCCTTGAAGTAATATTCTTTATCTTTTTGTTTATCCTTTCCTATAATGTTGCTAATTTCTTCTTATTCTTATTACTTGAACTAATTTAGATATGAGAAAGAAAAAAAAAACACTTCCATAAAACTGAGAAATGACTCAAATGTAATCTAGTGCAGTGGGTATTTAAGAGAGGGGTCACAATTGTACTCCTAGAAATTTGCACAGTGAGGTAACTTACCAATATAAATACACATGAAATATAAGACATTTTACTGTACTTTGCCAAATAACCAGTTATCAACTTATTTGCTAAGTTAAAACAGGGATCTATTAATAAGCATTATTGTACAGTTAGAATAAAGGAAACATTGAAATATACTGATTTCCTTAAATGTTTGCACATAGTTTAGTTCAAAGAAATCTAGTTGAAAAGACCAAGCATAAATATTATAAAGTGTTTTTAATCTGTATGAAATAAAGATCTTGACAAGAAACAAGCCACTTGTATATCTTTGACAGTTTGTTTTTCTGCATTTCAAAGAGTTATGAGTTCTTGCACAATTATTTCTTATAGAGTGTAGGTGAATTGCGCTGAATCAATGATTGTGCATATGAATTATCTTGTCGTGGAGGGAAAAATACTGTCATAGCAATAGATGAATTGAAGACTGAGTTCTAACCGTGGCCTACATATTTCATTAAGTTCATGTTATTATCCAGAAGGGGACTAGATCCAACAATCATTTGTATTAGCCCATTTTGCCATTGTTCAAACCAGGCTGAACTACCTATACCTTTTTGTTATAACCATTATACTATGAGGTACTTTTCTAATAGATATGAATGGATACTTTTTTTTTTCTTTAACTGAAATATTAACATTTTACTCTGTTATAATAATAATTTTATTCAGAAGAAATAATAAAATAGGATACCCTTTTAATAAAGTACTTTCTTCTTTGAAACTGAAAAAATGTTGATTAACTACATTTTTATTACATTGTTTTCATCCGTCCTTTGGGACTTGTTTGTGTGTGTGCTTATATGTACAAAAACACTTTCTTACAGGTTCCCAACATCTAAGTTTTTGTTTATTTGATTGTAGTTCTGTGCCTGTGCATTTTAATTCCTGTTCTCTGCTTTTGTTTATCACTACTTAGCTTCCTTGGGTTTTTTTCCCCCTACT
Organism: Catagonus wagneri; assembly: GCA_004024745.2. Taxonomy (NCBI): domain Eukaryota; kingdom Metazoa; phylum Chordata; class Mammalia; order Artiodactyla; family Tayassuidae; genus Catagonus; species Catagonus wagneri. The sequence continues at coordinate 35,216,775 of PVHT020000521.1, read as the reverse complement.
TTCTCTTTTTTTCCAATCGGTCATATTCTGTTGCCAACTTCTTAAGCTGCAACATAGGGCACTATACACATCTGATTATGGGAAGAGCATTCATGCTTCTGCTGGATGTGGGCAGTAGATGGCGCTAGACAAATGCCAAAGCTTCCTCTCGGTGGAGTTGCTCAAGTGAGATTCTTGCAACCAAACATGTAAATTGCTTCGCACTTTGATTCACATTTAAAACAAAACCTATGTTTAATAATTCATATCTTAAAATAATGGCTTTGGTAGAGGAAAGCAGGTCACTTTTCAATTCCACAATATGAAATGACTGTCACAAAGTCCAAGGCCAAATCATTTTCAAAGGGAGAATCAAAGAGTTCGCATATTGTGAGATGGCAAGTGGAATGTTTGTTCTTTTACAATTCCTTTACTTATTCTAATCTGAGTAAGGGATGAGAATTCTCCGGATCTGTAGGCCAAGCAACTAGCATCGCACAACAAAGAGGAAGGACATCAGGACAGGCTTCAAATTCCCCCCCCATGCCCCTGCCCTGAACCCCCCACCCCACCATACCCGTGGCTTATGGAAGTTCCTAGGCCACAGCTGCAGCAGCACAGATTCCTTAACCCACTGTCCTGGGCTGGGGATGGAACTGCACTAATGCAGAGACAGCACAGGATCCTTAACCTATTGTGCCACAGTGGAAACTCCACAAATTCTTCAGAAGGCAGATTTCCTTAGCAAAGAAGGCAGGGAGAAAGGAGGGAAAGAAGAAAATAAATGAGAAAAAGAATCAATAGAACAACAACAACAACAAAAACATCAAAGAAGATAAATGAAAGCTTGCAGGAAGATTTAGCAACTAAGATCTATTGAAAAGATTACAAATGATCTAGGTTCTAACTCCAAATATGTTTATTTGGGGCCTAATTACATATACCTATGTGTGTAATTATACATATATATACACACATATGTTAAGGCATTAAGGATTTAGATGTAATTTAGAAATTAGTAAAGTCATGCTAGCTCCGTTTTTCTACATAGTGATATGAGGCCATTTGACAGTAAATCTCTCCCACCATTCCATTCTTTTCCTTTTTGTATATTAAAAAAAACCCTTAAACTTATAATATGCCAGTTGATATATTGATAAACAATCCAGATGAAAGGTCAGATTATGGAAAACAATTTAAGATAGTAAATTGCATGCTTTGGCCAAAACTAGTCTCATTAAAATGAATGAGACTCTTTTAATGATACAAATGGCACATGTTCATTGCTCATCCATTGTAGTAATATAAATATAAGGCTACTTGGAAAATGATAAAAGGTCGCAATTAGTGATTGAGTGTGCAGAATTCTGTAAAATAAGACCTTATTTATGTAGTGCCACTTCTATCGGAGTTTTAAGGCGAAGATAGATGGTGGAAAGATTTATGGATAGCTAGGTAGTTGAGTACATGGATGGATGGATGGGTGGATGGATGGGTAGATAGATAATAAATCACAACATAAGTGATTATTTATTCAAAATAAGATTGCATGTTTATCGCTTAACATTGCTCATTGTTTTCTTCTCCCCTCCCTTCCTCCCTTATTTCTGGTTACCATTGCTAAAAGCCATATCAGTTCAAAGAATTCCTCACTTAAGCATCCTTACTGGGAGTCTAATATTAGGCCATCGATGGGCAACACCCTTCTGTGGTGATCCAAACTCCTATGATAGCACAACTTTCTACAAAATAGGTGATCCACATTTTTCTATGCTGTGAGCTCCTTGAGTAAGGAATTTTGATATTGATTTGATTTAATTTGATTTGTTCACCACTGCATCATCAAGAAATATGTGCTGAAAGAATGGATGGAATCATGGGTGGATGATAAATGGTTTTATTAATTGCTTAATAGGAATTCTAACCTTGAAAAAAGTTGAATTGCCTCTTGTCAATAACTTTTGAGGCATCCTGAGTTACCAAATACTGCTAAGATAATCCATGAAAGTTTGGCCATTTCTGTCCCCACTAAGGCCACCCTCAGGAATTAAAATTTTCTCAAAGTAAACATTCTAGAGTTTTTATTGATCTCCCCCTGAGTGCACTCATAGGCTTCTCTTCAACCTTGTGCACGTGTGTGAAGACATACATACCCTACACACATACACACCAAACACAGACACGCCACACAGACACCCCACACACAAACATACACATCACACACAGATGTACACCCCACACACATACACAGCAAACACAGACACACCACACACAGACATACACACCACACACAGATATATACACACCGTAGAGAACATACACACCACACACATCCACACATATACACCCCCTGCACACACATACATGTCACACACATCACACACAAACACAACAAGCACAGACACACTGCACACATGCACACCACACATGTACACACCACACACACATAACACACCACACACAGACATACACAACACACACACCCATACACACCACACCCACATACATACCACATACACACACCACACACATACACATCACACAGAGGCATACATACCACACACACACATACACACCACACACACTTACACTCATGCACAGACATACACACCACTCTGGAATGGATCTAAAATGTGAAGGAAAGAAGAGTTTGGGGACATTTTAAGAGAACTTTTGATCTGAGTGAATTTTAAACTTATACCAAATACCTACCCCCTAACCAAAATTATTGACTATTGATTATTCATTTTCAACATCTCATATTATTTTGAAGCAAATCACAGGCAATATATTTCATAAATCAGATATCACACTAAAAATTTATCAATAATGTCTTAATATCATCCAACACCTAGTAAATGTTAAAATGTTAACTTGTTTCCTAAAGGTAAAATAGAGTCTAGCATGCATGGTTTGATCGCTGGGAAGGGGTCCCTAGATTTTCCCTCTTTGGATGAGCAACTGAAGGCCCGTGTAATTGATATATTACTTTAAAGCATTTTTAAAAATTGATTTCCCTTTTGAAAATAATGATTTTTCAACCCCATCTCTTAAGTATTCTTGAATGAGCATAAGTTCAATTTGAGTCTCTACACCTCAACTAAGTTGAAACATAAATATCATTAAGACTAAATAAATGGCTGTCAATTACCTGTTATCTTGCAAAATATATTTCATTACTCCCCTGTAGGGTTTAAAGCAATTAATAGGATAATGCTTTTTCAACACAAAAATATAGGCTATCACACCATCCTAAATAAGTGGAAAACTCTTTGTCATATGGATTGGGTTGCCTAGAGATCTTGGAAATTAAAAAAAAAAAAAAAAGGTTAAGTGATGGCTTTGTAAGGAAGCAGAATTTGCCACACCAAAATATATCTTTTGGCATGTTAGTTATGTAAATCCTATTATTTTCTAAGAAACAGTAGACATGGAAGAAACAAGGAGTTACTATTTCATAAAAGCATGCGCATATTCAAGGAAAATCTCCAGTTGTAAGGGTGTCGCCCACTCCTTATCCTGCCTGACCACGAGTGTGCAATTAAAGGACTGAGTCTCACAAGAGGAAAATCATGCGTCTGCACAAATACAAATTGTGTGTTAAGCTGCTCTTCGAGAATAATGGTGTAGTCCTTTATATTTGATTTTAGTATTTTACTTTTAAAAGAAAGTTGATTGTTATCTGTGTTCATGCTGCAGCTTTCAGACTTTGCCTCATAAAATAATAATAATAATAATAATAATCAAAAACAAAGGTGCACTACGTTGGATGTCAATAAGTCTGTTTATTTACTGATAAACAGGCATTGGGTCTGATGCGGCCTTTTTGATGACTCAGCTGGAAATGGTGCTCTAGTATGACCCGTGGTGTTAGATAAATTGGTCAGAGTTGAGTATACCTCTTGGGCTTTAGAAATGCCATTTATATCAATACGCATAGCTGGAAGCATAGAAAAGTCTAACTCTGTGAAGGAAACCAACAAGTATACTGGAATGGAAAGTTAAAATTTCCTGAATAGTCATGTGAAACATTTGGCATTGTCACTAAACATGTGCAGAACTCTGGACCGAGCAATACCTTCTCTAGGACCCTCAGCCCTACAGAAATATAGCTTGTATCCCACGTGGTTTATTCACTTCTCACATTCCTTCCAACCTCTCCTGTCTTCCATCCCTGTCCACTGTCCCATCTCCCCAGGGGCAGTGTAGCCTTTGACAGCCCTGCCGGACCCCTCACCATCCAGGGAACCTCTGCCCTCCTGGCTACTGTGATACAGATGGACCCCACCGTACCTCCCATGCCTGCAATGCATGACATCTGGCTCCCTCCTTTGCTGCCCTAAAGGCCCTGGTGGCAGAATCAGGGGGAGGTATGGGGCAAAGCTTGCTGCCTTTGAGGTGGATGGGAGCCATCCAGTACGTTCTCTCCCCTTCCTCCCACGTGGGATGTCCTGATGGGCGGAGCGTCTCACAGAGAGACCTGAGGAGGTCTCACAGAGCCAAGGACTGTCTGGGAAGCATCGCTGGTTTTGTCATGGACCCTCTTGCATCTGCTCCCCTCCGTGGATGCTCTCTTCTCTCTCCCCTCACTCTTGACTCAGTGGCATTTTACCTCCTTACATAGCATCAGCGGAACACTTGCTCCATGCTGTTTTCTAGGGAAGCCCCGCTAGGACATACACTCAGGGAATGAATGGATGTGGAGAGACTTGGCCACGTTGTAGTATGTGATAGTAAAACACTGGTGCCATCCTAAATACCTACCAAAATAGAGCCTGGCTATATACACTTTTGTGCATCCCAGTTGTGGTATCCTGTTCATCCTTTGAGAAAATTGAGTTCTATCTCTGCTGAAGGGTTTCTGAGCTATATTGTTAAATGAAATAAAGAGCAGCACATAAAAATGTGATTATAGCCTAGTTTTGTGAAATGATATGTGTGTGTTTGCCTTTAAGTTTTGCATACACAATGAAAGTTCTAGAGGAATACCTACAAGGTGTTAGTTTTTGCCCTTGGGTTGAGGGGTTAAGAAGGAGTAGGAAGTTTTTCACTACTTAGTTTATAAAATTCCATGATTTAAAAGAACTTTTGTGATAAGGGTGGGTAATTTAAGTAAAAATGTGTGAACAAATAAGGAAATCTTGAATATTATTTTTATTTACCAAAAAATTCTTAAAGAATACGGTTTTGCCACTCAGGGTATAAATTTTACAGTTGTCATTAGAGATTGAAGCAAATTATGCATTTTTCCAATTTTTAAATGTCAGATTAATCAAATATAAGATTAAGAGTATGACAGTATTTGTCCTTTAGAATTTCTAAGTAGAATATTAATTTATTTCATTGAAAAGACAGAAAATATGGGAGTTCCTGTCGTGGCTCAGTGGTTAACGAATCCAACTAGGAACCATGAGGTTGCAGGTTCGATCCCTGGCCCTGCTCAGTGGGTTAAGGATCTGGCGTTGCCATGAGCTGTGGTGTAGGTTGCAGACGCGGCTCGGATCCCGCGTTGCTGTGGCTGTGGCGAAGGCCAGCAGCTACAGCTCTTATTAGACCCCTAGCCTGGGAACCTCCATATGCCATGGGTGCGGCCCTAGAGAAGGCAAAAAGACAAAAAAAAAAAAAAAGAAAAGAAACTATGATGAATTAAAAACCAATTATAGTAGATAATAGACAAAAAATAAATTTAAGTTGAAAAATTTTAGTTTTGTTTTCTCTATCCCACAGAGTATAGAAGGCATTTTAACAGTTAAATAAGAAAAAGATGAAAGAAAATGCTTCTCTAATTTTCTTAAATATCTATATAGGCAGGAAGAAGTAAGAAGAAATTCAGAATGTAAGGTTAATCTCGTTTTGGTTTGTCTTCTTGTGATAGTTAACTACAACATTTAACACATAATTGGAACTTTTCATAAGAGCCATGAAGTAAGAAAAGATTAGTAAATACATTATAGTCAACTATCATAGGTTTATTACTATTTGCCCAGATATATGCTTTCATTTAAAATTTGGCGATTCCTAAATATTCTATTTGGTAAGGGAAATTTAGTCACTTACCTCACTGATATGTAATAGAGAAATTAAGAGTATTAACATAAGTAAAAGTTATTCAGTAGCCCTAGAGACCTAGTTCCTTCTTGGTTTCCATTAAAATATAAGACACAATGAAGTTAATGTATATGCATATACATATATGTGTATGTATGTGTGTGTATAGATATGTGAGAAAATACAGTTCTAAAGCTATAGTAGGTTTATAAAATTGTAGCATTTTCCTTATTAAATGCATTCATTCTGAGTCACAGATTTGGTAATATTTATATATTTATGTTAAATTAAAACCATACATAGTCAAGATTGTTTCTCTTAAAGTTTAAGTGAAAAGAGTTTAGCATTTTAAAATGATATGTAGTAGCATATAATAAAATATAAAAGTAAATTAATAGCTATCTATGGTCTAATCACCTACATCTGTATAGATCCATGTAGCCATGTACATAGAGGCATCTATTCCCACACACATATGAGTGAAAACTCCATGTCAGATTTGCAAGTATCCTCTCATAAAACCCTCTCAAAAATTGTCCAGATTTGTGAATATTATGATACCTATTTTTCATGGGAGCTGATACACAGAGTGATGTTTTTTAACTTTTTCTTTTTAACAACTTCTACAAAGTTACAGAGCAACTGATTGACGGTCACGGGTCTCAAATCTAGTTCTAACTGCCACCACATCCAATTCTTTCAACCAACACACTATATTAGTAATTGTATTTTTATTCCTGGTGACAAATTATCAATTAATATTGAAAATAACTTGATCATCAGATGCTTATCACTCCTTAGTTTAGGTTACTGAGAAAGACTGGCTTCTTAATAATAGTAATAAGGATATGTTAATATTAATGCTAATATTAAACTAATATGAATTTTAAAAAACCTAACATACAAAGTAGGATCCAACATTTTTCCAAGCAACTCTTATGTGTTAATGTACTGAACTCTCATATCAACCCATTATTGTTCCATTTTGCAAATGAGTGGACTTTGATGGAGAGCACTGCTCTCTTCCTAGATCTAAGATGCACAGTGGAGGTCACAGGAAAGCAGTGATTTGGAAAGCTTTGTACACATTTAGCCATTTTGTAAATTGAATTTAAAAGATGTACAAATCCCTGAAAACATGTAAGGCATTTCTATAACCATATATATTGAGAGTAAGGTCATAGCTAAAGAACCCACCTCATGTCTGCAACAACATATTCGATGTGCAATATTGTAAGGACATGCAATGTTGAGAGTGTGCAGTCAGTTCAATGTTGTCATGTGTGTTGAAATCCATGCATTTTTTATAGTGATCAGTAATGCAACTGAGAAATAAAGTGCATCAATCATTACTATGGCATTATCTTTGAGAATTTCCATACAAATAAACCACGGCATTCCAACCTCTTACTTCCCTCAGCACCATCATTTTATATCCAAGCTTGTATTTCAGGTAATAAAGTTAAGTCCAAGGTGGTTATAAAATAGAGCATCTATGGAAAAAAAGCAAAATTATGGCTGCTGTGGGCCCATCACTTGCAATTTGCTTATGCAGAAGTAAAGAAATTTGAAATCACAGTTTGGCTTGGACAGAAAGTGTGTTGGCCTCACATAATTGCTGCCTATAAATAACTATCTCTCATTGGAATATCTTCATTTACATAGGATATATTTAGGTCCTGCATTTAGTAATACCTTTCATATAGTCAAGTGTGGGCCATCCTTGTAAGGAAGAAAAGCATTAATCAAATGCTCTTCAATGACAAGAAGGAAACAGTGGGGCCATTCATTTTCCAGAAGCTACTTGCAATGTGGCGAGTATTCATCAATTGGCATGGTGTTTGACAACCTCAAAGTTTTCTGGCTTTCACAAATGTTTAGAAAGCTGCACAAAAAAGTTTCAGCTGTCACAATGGTGATATTAATTATGAAAGCAAAAATTATACTTGTCATCACAGGGCTTATTTTATTAAATTCCTCGCAAAAGTATTTTTGGATGATTTATTTTGAATGAAAAAAATTAGCAACTAAAGTTTTCAGATATTTTATTATTATTATTAAGAAGCCCAGCATCTGAAATCTCCATGTTATTCAGCATATCCTGTATTAAGAAATGATGGAGTCACAAAATTTGAGGGTTCTCTGTGGCTGACAAAGTTACAGTAATGAGATCACAAAAAGTAAGGACTCCGTGTTTTTGGAATATACATCTTTCCCTTTTCATCTTTTAACTGACATTTCAAATAACAAAAGAAAAGCTAGTTTAGTTTTTAACATCATTTTCATGTTGAAGCTCTCTTTTATGCGTATTTCTTTATAAATATGGCAAAGGGAAAAGAACATTGGCTGTGATGTGAGAAGGCGTGTCATTTTAAAATCTGACCAAGGTACAGATAAGTTAGGTGCCATTGGACAATTCACTTTCTCTGTGCTTCCATTTGCTCAATCACAAAGTAAAAATTAATAGCACTTATCTTGTGGGGATTAAATGTGTCTAGCATGAAGGAGATGGGGAAGTTGATGTCTTTTCAAAAGTAGATGTCAAAAAAAGGAAGAAAAAAGAGCAGAACAAACTTCTTTTGTCAGTATTGCCTTAGAGACAATTAGGAAAATAACCTATTTGCAGGAGACACTCCTCAAACACTGTGGTCGATCATTTTTTGGTTCTATCGGTTTGGGAATGAGGCCCTAAGAAATAAATAGGTTACTAGATAAGTATAATGTTTTGCAGCAGTGCTAAGAGCCAAGAAAGAGGAGAGAGTGGGAATACGAATGTCTGATAAATTGGGGTTATGTGGAATGTTTTTTGTTTGAAGTGAAATGGTGGTCACCTGCCTCTTAAACCATGTTGTAAATTTTGCCATTGAATGTGTCATAATCCTAGTCACTCTGAATTAGTAGCACCATTGAGTTTCTCTTATTGATTGTTCATGTAGCCTTTGCACCATCAAGGTGTCAAAATCTGAGTGACATAATATGACATAACGCCCATCTTTCCAATTTAGCTGCCGATGTTATGTTACATCTCGAGATTTCCTGTGTAGATATAAACTGACAAACTATTTTGGGGGGGAAGGAATTTCAGATTATCTACACAGGAAGATTAAAGCTCTTCACAATGATTTTTCTTTTCAGCCTCATGACTGAATTTGGTTAAAATTAAATGGAAAACAGTTAAGTCCCAACATGTGTAAAAATGAAGAAAAATTGCTCAGGTGAGCCCTTTTAAGGGTCCAGGTATCACCATAGAATAAGATTCTATTTTGGGTTCCGGTAGAACTATTCCTTTTCCTCTGAAGAGATTGTGCACACCTTCTATATTAGAGCAACTGGGGTGGATGAATGCCCCCTAACTTCTGTTGTAAAAAGAATAATGCAAATTGAGGTTCATTACATTTAGGTCTGTGTAAAAATGGCAACTCTAAAAGTCATTTTTAATGATGGTCATTGTTCGGTTAGAATGTTGGGATAATAATCAACATTATTTTCCAAATGATTGTCTAATATATTGTTCCATCATGTTTTTGGTGAGGAAAAAAACATAATGAAGCTGTGTATTTATTACTCAGTCATCAGTTCTACCTCAGGCATTACAGGTATCATGAAAATGAAGTAACAGATTTCAGTGTAAGTGGCTGATTTTATTGCAGTGAAGTACAATACTCTTAATGACATTTTCTCTTTATTTAACGTGGGGGCAGGGCATGCTATTTCCTTAAGAATACTAAACCAGAGATTTTTGTGTAGCTATAGGTGTTTTAATTTTCTAAATAATGGGTTCATTTTTATATGTGAGAATCATTTGAATTCCTGTCATTGAGATAAGTCAAGAATTAGCTAAAATGTTAAGCAAACTTGAATTTTAAAATATCAGGCTCCATTTAAAAATTACATACCTAACTTTATAATATACATGTATTTGGGAATATATATATTTGTTAAGTAATATTTACATATGCTTTGCAGAAGGACGGTGCTATGTCAGTTGTGCCAAAAGTGAGAATATGAGTATGTGTGTGTGTGTGCGTGTGTGTGTGTGTGTAAGGGTAGAATCTGGTATTTCAAGGATAGTAGGCCACCTGTTTTAAACATTCAGAATGAACTGAAACATCTCAGAGAATGCAAAGATTATTTGTTTTAGCCAATGCATGACAATAGTCATATCTTTATTATTATCCACGTTCATTGAATTTTTTTGATCACAAGATAATTTTTCTTACTCATGCACAGACTTTATTTAACCCAAGTTATTACAGTCCTTAATATCTGTTTGTGGGTGTCCATTGGATAACATTTTTAAAGCAAAAAAGCTAACAACTGTAATGATGATATAAAATAAAAATGCTTATTCCTGACTATTAAACTGGACAATATAAGTCAAGTTTATGGGCAGCAGAGTGAGGAAGAAATCAGTTTTAAACATTTGGAAAATAAGTGTATTTTAAGTAATTATTTGTTTTTAATTTACATTCTAAATAGATCAGAAATTTAGCATAAACACTTCAAATTGTTTGTGTGTGTGTGTGTGTGTGTGTGTGTGTATTCCTCAAAATGATAGATATCTTATTTTGGATATTTTAATAGCAACTTGGAACTTGGCACTTTTATATATACATTATTATCATTTGAGATGTTGAAGGAAGACCCACACAAGTGATTCATTTAAAAAGTTGCCAGATGTAGTTTTGCATGCATAACTGTGTAGAACAAATTGTATACTTACATCATTCTATATGTAACAGGGAAACAGAAGAGATTAATGGGCCGTGAATGAAAAACACTATTAACACGAAGAGTAGTAATATTGCCAAATATAATATGTATTGAATCAAATATCAATCTTTTTTTTTTTTTTTTTTTGCCTTTTGTCATTTTAGGGCCATACCCGCAGCATGTGGAGGCTCCCAGGCTAGGGATCTAATCAGACCTGTAGCCGCCGCCTACGCCGCAGCCACAGCAATGCAGGATCCAAGCCACATCTGCAACCTATACCACAGCTTATGGCAATGCCGGATAGTTAACCCACTGAGCAAGGCCAGGGATCGAACCCACAACCTCATGGTTCCTAGTTGGATTCATTAACCACTGCGCCACGACGGGAACTCCATCAATCATTTTTGAATAATGCCTTGACATTACTTTTACGATCCACTTACGAAGAAAAGGTGACATTCACATACTCTTTGCTTTTTATTTTTAACTTGCACTATTTTAGAGATGCAATTTTAAATCAAAAAACAATTCTTTTTTGATGCCACTTCATTTTTTTCTAAAAGATTTGCATATTTTATTTAAAATTCCCCCAAACAAATTTACAAAATAGCACACTTATCACATACATAAATTGTATTGTGCATATTTATTATATTAAACAATAATCTTAATGGAAAGTAATAAGCTTTTATTATTGATAAATCTGAGAAATGCACACATTTTTATCCAAACTAGATACTCTGCCAAATTCCCCAGGTGGAGACTTAAAGGAGAGTGTTGCTTATGCGAGAATCAGAAAGGGCTCTGCAAAATTGTTGCTAAATTTGCAGGAATGAGAGTATGAGATAAAAATAGTTATGAGCTATGCTTTTTACTGAAATATTCAGCAGTAACTGAACGCTACAAGACCATGTCTATGATGCAAGTACCGATGTTCTAGAGTCTGGTTGCTCATTCTGGTCCATTGATCCCTGTGGTGGAGGGAGGGGCAGGGATCTGATTACTCAAGGCTCAGTTTGTATTGATGTTGGACAAGGACCTTAGTGATTTTACGGTAAACACCATAAACTCGCAGAGAAGAAATAGCTCCCATTCATTGAGAAGTTATCTCTCATTGTTCTAAGTATTTTTTTAAATGTTTTTTCAAATAATCCTCCAAATATTTTAATATCCTTTTCTCCCCATTTGGAGGGTCATGAAACACTTTCCCAATCCATACAGCTGATTATCCACTTAAACCTGATAGTCGATGATTCCACTTTTCATGTTGGTAACCAATGGAACTTTTGACCTACCATGCTGTCCACCCGAGTTCATCAGTGGCCTGCACATCATCCAACCCAAGGTCATTTCCCCCTCTCCCTTCCCCATGGTCGCAGAGAAATACGTGGTCATGAAAATATCCTCTCCTCCTGTGTTCTGACTTGACTGTGACACTTGGTCCCCCTAGTTTCCTTCCACCTCTCTGGCTACTTGGTCTCCGTCACCTGTACTGGATCTTCCTATCTTCCTAAACGCTGAACATTTTAAGCCCTGGGGCCAGACCTGGGACCACTCTGAGCATTCCCAAGTCCCTTTACAGCATCACCTGCATAGCTCCAAACACGTCTCTGTGGTGTCACCCACCATGTTTCCAACTTTGTCCTTAATCTTCCCTGAACTCTTCCTACCTGTGGTTTTCTCATATCAGGAAGTGTCAGTTCCAGACCTTCATTCAAGACCCTGGGAACCATTCTTGATTTCTCTATTTCTCTAAAACTACTACTCCTCTGCTCTTGGACCTGATCTCTTTGGTCCTCACATCAAAATAGTTCCACAATCTAGCTATTCCTATACCACCTCATCCAAACCATCTTTATTTACTCTTTATCACGATAGTTTTTTTACCTTGTTTCTTAACTTTTAATTTTTCCACACACCCCATCCTACGATCTGAATGTTTATGCTTCTCCCAAAATTCACATGTAGAAATATTAATCCCCAAGGTGATGGTATGAGAAGGTAGGACTTTGGGAAACAATTTTGTCATGAGGGATCAGTGTCCTTATAACAGTGACCCCAGAGAGACCCTCCCCCTTCGCCCTGTGAGGGCACAGTGAGGAGATGCCGTCTGTGAGCCAAGAAGAAAGTCCTTACCAGACACCCAATCCACAGGCATCTTAACCTCGAATTCCAGCCTTTAGAACTAGCAGACATAATTTCTGTGGTTTATACGCCACCCAGTCAGTGTCATGGCATCTCAAAGGGACTAAAACACCCACCTCTACCTGTTTTCCATCTTCCTAAGAGCTACAGTGATTCTTTGACAAAGATTATAACTTGTCATATCAAGTTACTCCTCTGTGCAAAGCCCGTCATGATTTTCTCCTTCACGTGTAATACTTACAGTCCTGATAGTGATCAAGGGCATCCTAACTAGCCTAGGCTGTGGGTACCACTCTGACTTCACCCTCATTTCCCTGACTTACTCTGCTGAAGACCCCAGGAATCCTCCATGTTCCTAGAACTTACATCGCCCTTCCCACCAACACTGCCTACTGCCTGCTGCCTCTTTGTCCCCCAGCCACACAGCACAACCCTCCTTTCCTTCCGGTGTCCAATCGGAAGCCACCTTGCCTGAGAACACTTGCCTGTACATCCTACATTAAAAATGCAGTTCCTTCCTCTTCAGAACATCCATCATCCAATTCCATTTCTCTCCTCAATGCTATTTAATGCAAGGTGGCTTTTATACTTAATTGTTGTGTATTTATTTTTTAGCTCCTCACTGTGAAAGTTGATTCTCTTTCTCTCTCCCTCTTTTTCTCTCTGTCTCTGTCTCTGTCTGTCTCTATCTCCATCTCTCTCGGGCTCTCTGTCTCTGTCTGTGTATCTCTCTCCATCTCCATCTCTCTCTTTCTTTCGGTCTCCCTGTCTCTTCCTGCCTCGCTCTCTCTTTTTCTGTCTCTCTCGCTCTCTTTACCCCATAAAGGCAGTGTTCTGGGATATATTATGGATCCAGTAAATAATAACTTAATACATTTTGGAAAAACATCTTTCAGACCTTTAAACATTTTATTCAACACTTTTATCTCCCAGTCTTCTTTAACTTATACCATATTTAAAACAAGCTAAGCCATTGCTTGAAATTATGTCTTTAAAAAAGTTAGTGTAGAGCAAACTTATGCAAAATAGGTTTAATCTCTAGGAATTTGGGGAATTATGTGCATTGACACTAATCCTTTGATTCAGTGAGCTAAAAAACAGGAATTGAAGGATAACTATGGTTGAATTTTGAGCGTGTATATAATCTAGGCAAATTTTAATTCACCATTACTTCTATTGATTTCACTTAACAATGCTAAATAGTGTTCCCATATTCTTTTAAAACAGCCATCTATGTCATTTCCTTCATTCTCCTCTCCAGGCAACAAATCCTGTGCTTACCTGAAAGGCACCTTAAAGGAGCATCTTATTCATATGCGCCGCTCCTAAACCCCATTCCTCCCTTTTCCTGCACCCGAATGTTTGCAGTGAATAATAGGATCAAGCTGCTTTCAGGAATAAACCCTGGATCCATGGAGCCTGAAATGTCAGCCTTTCCATTTTGCTTTAATGTATATGTAAATTCACAATTATACACCTACTGTACGTTTAACGCTGTGTCTTTTTCCATGTATAGTTGCCATGAAATATTGTCTAGAAAAGTAGTAAAATAACCTGGGGGGAAGTCTCCAGGATGAATGTCAAAATCTATTATTAACTTCTGTTTCTACATTTTGTTCAACAAATATTTATTGAATAGATGCAAAGTGCAAGGAATTTTCCTAGTCACTGCAAATAAGTCTAACATCAAGGAGCTTTCATAACAAAAGAAAACGTAGAGGAGTTCCCGTTGTGGCTCAGTGGTTAACGAATACGTCTAAGAACCATGAGATTGCGGGTTTGATCCCTGGCCATGCTCAGTGGGTTAAGGATCCGGCGTTGCCGTGAGCTGTGGTGAAGGTTGCAGATGCGGCTCGGATCCCGCGTTGCTGTGGCTATGGCGAAGGCCAGCAGCTACAGCTCCTGTTAGACCCCTAGCCTGGGAACCTGCATATGCCGCGGTGAGGCTCTAGGTAAAAAGGCAAAAAGACAAAAAAAAAGAAAAAGAAAAAGAAAACATAGATAAATAGCCAGAATGCTTTTTAGAGAGAAGTAGGAACATTAACTTGGGGGAGCAGAAGATGTAACCAGTAACACTGTTGCATGTTCTTGAAACCTTAAATGCAGAGTTGAGGTTTGGAGAAAAAACAGTTTCACTATGTAAATTCAGGAGAAGATGTCTTTAGCAGGAGAATTAGTGGTGTGAAGGTTTTTAGGAAGGAGAGATTATGCTGTGTTGAGGATACTGCAAAAGATGAAAGCTAGTTGCAATTTGATATCATGAGGGGTGAGGTGAGTAATGAGATCTAAGAGGTATGTGGAGGCCTGGCCATGAGGGGCATTTTAAGTGATCTGAGGGTATCTGCCTTTATTCTGAAGGCAGGGTGGAACATTCCAGGCATTTTCAGGAGCTGAGTGGCAGGACTATATTTACTGTTATAAGGATTTTTCTGGCAGTAATAGATTGAAGAGAAAAAATTTATAGTATGCCTTGTTATGAGAAAATTGTAGTAACACAACTAAGAACAACAGAAAACCTGAGTTAAAGAAATAGATAGATTTGAGACTGAGGAGGCATATAAGCTAGGTCTTAGTGGCAGATTAAACGTCAAAAGAGAGAGAGTGTGTGTGTCCTTAGGGAAATAATATAGAATGGTGGACTCCTGGAGTGAGGGGAGGAATATTGTGAGACTGAGGAGTGATAGTAAATGGGGGAAAAGCATTATTTGGGGATGTTGAAAGTGCTCTGAGATTGGATTATGGTGATAGCCACCTTTCTCTGTAAATATGCTCTGTGATTGTACATTTTTAAAGGGGGATTTCAAAGTGTTTTATCTTGATAAAGTTTTTTTTTTTTTTAATGAAACTAGAACACACTATCACACCATGTACAAAAATAAATTCAAAATGGCTTAAAGACTGTATGAGACAAGACACTATTAAACTCCTGGAAGAAAACATTGGCAAAACATTCTCTGACATAAACCTTGCAAACGTTTTCTCAGGTCAGTCTCCCAAAGCAACAGAAATAAAAGCAAAAATAAACCAGTGGAGGAGTTACCACTGTGGCTCAGTGGTTAACGAATCCGACTAGGAACAATGAGGTTGCGGCTTTGATCCCTGGCCTTGCTCAGTGGGTTAAGGATCCGGTGTTGCCATGAACTGTGGTGTAGTTTGCAGACGCAGTTCGGATCCCACGTTGCTGTGGCTGTGGCGAAGGCTGGCAGCTACAGCTCCTGTTAGACCCCTAGCCTGGGAACCTCCATATGCCGTGGGTGTGGCCCTAGATAAGGCAAAAAGAGAAAAAAAAAAGAATAAACCAATGGGACCCAATCAAACTTACAAGCTTTTGCACAGCCCAAGGATACCAAAAAGAAAACTAAAAGACAGCTTACAGAATGGAAGAAAATAGTGTCAAATGATGCAACTGACAAGGGCTTAATCTCTAAAATGTACAAATAACTGATACAACTCAACAGCAAAAAGGCCAACAATGCAATTGAAAAATGGGCAAAGGACCTAAATAGACATTTCTCCTAAGAAGATATGCAGATGGCCAACAAGCACATGAAAAAATGCTCAGCATCACTGATGGTTAGAGAAATGCAAA
This sequence comes from Catagonus wagneri, assembly GCA_004024745.2. Taxonomy (NCBI): domain Eukaryota; kingdom Metazoa; phylum Chordata; class Mammalia; order Artiodactyla; family Tayassuidae; genus Catagonus; species Catagonus wagneri. Next base: position 35,200,301 of record PVHT020000521.1, on the reverse strand, counting down.
TCAAAACTACCATGAGATACCACCTCACAGCAGTCAGAATGGCCATCATTAACAAGTCCACAAACAACAATTGCTGGAGGGGGTGTGGAGAAAAGGGAACTCTCCTGCACTGTTGGTGGGAATGTAAGCTGGTACAACCACTATGGAAAACAGTATGGAGGTACCTTAGAAAACTAAACATAGAACTACCATATGCCAGCAATCCCACTCTTTGGCATATATCCAGACAAAAATTTCCTTGAAAAAGACACTTGCACACACATGTTCATAGCAGCACTATTCACAATAGCCAAGACATGAAACAACCCAAATGTCCATCGACAGACGATTGGATTAGTAAGATGTCATATATAAACATGGTGGAATACTACTCAGCCATAAAAAAGAATAAAATTAATGTTATTTGCAACAACATGGATGGAATTGGAGACCCTCATACTGAGTGAAGTAAGTCAGAAGGATGAAGACAAATACCATATGATATCACTTATATCTGGAATCTAATATACTGCACAAAGGAACCTTTCTACAGAAAAGAAAATCACGGACTTGGAGAACAGACTTGTGGTTGCCAGGAGGGTAGGGGAGGGAGTGGAATGGTATGGGGGTCTGGGGTTAGTAGTTGTGGACTGTTGCCTTTGGGATGGAAAAGCAAGGAGATCCTGCTGTATAGCACCAGGAACTCTGTCTAATCACTTGTGACAAATCTGTATATGTATGTGTAACAGGTAGCCATGCTGTACAGTTGGAAAATTGACAGAAATCTGTACACCAACTATAATGGAAAAATAAAAATAAAAATAAAAAATGTTTTTTTTAAGTCAGTACAATTCTTACTTAGTCATACAGGTGACTGTCAGTTCCATTCCCTGGAAATGTTTGTTCAGGGAAGCAAGAGCAGGGGAATGCAGGCATCAGGTGATTTCTGAGACAATGGTGGAACATCCAGGTGGAGATGGGTAAGGTAGGGAGTGCCTGAGATGACATCAGGTATGCCATCTACCAGGTGCAGACACAGGGTTTGGACCCATGGTGGGAATTATCTCTCTCCTGCAGAGAGTGTAGAGGAGAGAGGAAAATCAAGGGTGCAAGACCCCAGTGGGAAGAAGCTGGGGCTGACAGGGGGAAAGCAGCCAAGGACTGCTTGAAGATATGAGGTAGAAAGGACATGAGGTAGAAAGGAAATCTGAAAAAAGCATGGACTCTGGTTATCAAATGCATTAATATTAATGTATTAAACATGATGATTTTACCATACTCACTTAAGATATTAATATTAAGGGTAAACTAAGTATAAGGCATGGGGGAAATCTCTGTACCACTGTCAATTTTTCTATAAATCCAAAATTCATCTAAAATAAGACAATTTATTTTTAAGAAAGGTTTTTTTTTTACTTTACTGTTTTAGAATGTGATGTTGGAGTCATCTTTAGAATTAAGTATTCAAGATCTGTTGTCATAAATTGCTTATGCCAATTAATTCTCTTAGAATGCTCTTTGAGATTCTAAAAGTGCTAGAGAAACGATTCATGTGCAAGCCCATTATTAGTTTAAGCATTAATTAATTTTATGTAGACAGGGACCTTAGATTTGCATTCTGAAAGAGAGAGGCAGAGGAGAAAGGAGAATTCAGAAATCAGCTAGGAACTCCACCTGCTCTGGTTAAATTAAGGCTTGATGCAAAAGCATGGGCTTTTATCCTATTCTAGCTAATATAGCCGACCGACACTGCAAAATTGCTCCTTTAAACAAATGCTGTTTCTTCTAATGATGAAGTATTAGGGAATATAATATATACAGGTCTTGGGAAAAAAATCACTCTATAATTTTTTATAGTTGACAAATAGTCTCTTTTAAAAGCATATGTGCTAGTTTCTAGTGAATTTTAGTATCATTCTTCCTGTAGTAATCTATTTTAATGCATTTGCAGACAGCTGATATGTACGTATGTTCAATTATCTATTTATCTATCTGTATGTCAGATATAATTTTGTGAACATATTCACTCTCTCATTTTCTCACTGTATTAAAGGATTAGAGATCCCTGACCTGGGAAGTAGGATTTAAAATTAGAACTAGATTATGAACTCTAAAATTATGTCAAGTTCAGAGTTCCCATTGTGGCACAGCAGAAACAAATCCCACTGGTATCCATGAGGGTGCGGGTTCAATCCCTGGCCTTGTTCAGTGGGTTAAGGATCTGGCGTTGTTGTGAGCTGTGGTGTAGTTTGCAGATGTGGCTCAGATCCCGCATTACTATGGCTGTGGCATAGGCCGGCAGCTGTAGCTCCAATTCGACCTCTAGCCTGGGAACTTCCATATGCTGCGGATGTGGCTCCAAAAAATAAAAAATAAAATATAATGAAGTCAGATTCAAGAAGAGGAGAATTTAAAGTGCCATGTCAAAGGTCCATTTTTTTTCACAATTAGAAATTAAAATTTCTAAGAGCAGTGAGGGTGGTCACCCAGAGTAGATTTATAGCTGTCTTGTGAGAGCCAGCACCTGGAAGCACTGATTAAGGAAATGTCTTCAAGGGGCTGGTCACAGGCTTGGTGAGCCCCACCAGAGAGCGGGTTCTGTCAAATCTTGAGAATAATTCTGGCAGTAGGGCACTGAGGGACTGAGATGGTTAGGAAGTCAACATTATCAGCCCAGTTGTACCCACTTGTTGTGTGGTGGCTGTGACCAGAAAGACAGGGAGTAAGGCATGAAGGAAATGAAAAAAACAAAGGTTTCATATATTCCCAAATTTGAAAGTAAAGGCTATTTCTTGCATAGATCAAAGACTCTGAGCATGAACTGAAACTTCAGGGCATGTGCTGTTTTTCACAGGAGACAGCATGTAACACAGGGCAAAGAAATAAGAAAGCAATTCAGTGGCCATATAGAGGTTTCACCTACTTTAACTGTTTGACATTGGAAGTGGCACAGATGATAGACAAAATTCCTCATCCTGGAAAAGCAGAGTCATAAGAAGGAGGGTGTGGACAGAACATTCTTTCTGAGAGAATTAATAGCAGATTCTTTTTTTTTTTTTTGCTTTATAGGGCCACACCTGCGTCATATGGCAGTTCCCAGGCTAGGCGTCAAGCCTACACCACAGCCACAGCAAATTCAGATCCAAGCAGCATCTGCGACCTACACCACAGCTCTTGGCAACATTGGATCCTTAACCCACTGAGTGGGGCCAGGGATCAAACCCGTGTCCTCATAGTTACTAGTCAGGTTCGTTTCTGCTGAGCCATGACAGAAACTCCCTCATATCAGATTTTTTTTTTTTTGTCTTTTTGCCTTATCTAGGGCCGCACCCACAGCACATGGAGGTTCCCAGGCTAGGTGTCTAACAGGAGCTGTAGCTGCCGGCCTTCGCCACAGCCACAGCAACGCGGGATCCGAGCCACGTCTGCAACCTACACCACAGCTCATGGCAACGCCAGATCCTTAACCCACTGAGCAAAGCCAGGGATCGAACCTGCAACCCATGGTTCCTAGTCAGATTCATTAACCACTGAGCCACAACGGGAACTCCTCAGATCTTGATCAACTTGTGCATGTATGCCTATGAGGCCGGGTTCAGAAGCTAGAGGGAAACTTGCCATTTTGATTCATCAAGATGACTGATAAATTTCCCATTATGCAGTGGGAAATAGGTACAAATATTTAAATATTTGATGTGAATAGCAATTTTCTACAGCTTTTGAACACTATTCAATTCCAGTTCTGAGAAGTCTGCAATGACAGGCAGGTGTATTTTTCTCCTTTGGGCTCCTTCAGCACGTTGAATATGATTCTTATAGGGATGGAATAGGCACAGGTAGTTATAGGAGTACCAGTAAAGCATCATAGATAGGGAAATCTAGGGGACTTTGGGTGATCACTGTAAGTTAATAAATTGCTCAAAAAAGCCATCAGAACAAGGCAGGCTTGCTTGTCTAGTGGAGGAGTGAGAATTGCCTCGGGTCATTGGATGGGGACTGGATGAGGCCTGCATTCAGATTCAGACCAAGGGCAAGAGTTTGAGAAGCACACTTCTGCTGATGTGAATACACAAATTATGGGATATTAAGGAGGAGCCACTACTTCCAGAAAGGAAGAGGCAGGCTTTTCCAACCTCCACTCCCCTTGGAGGATAAAAGTGTAGCCTTCTGGATCTTTGGGGCAGAGCTTCCTTGCCTGCCCACTTGCAACTCTCACAAGCGACCTATCCTAATAAATCTATTTCTTGCCTATCACTTTGTCTCTTGCTGAATTCCTTCTGTGCGGAGACATGAAGAACATGAACCTTAGTGAGTCTAGCCATCAGGTGAGTGCTAATTTAAAATGCGGGTTCAAGTCCCAAACTGGGTTTTGCCTGGGTTCAAGTCCCGGCACCTGGGTTCAAGTCCCAATCTGTTCTTGCTAAATTCAGGCCATTAATACTGTCAGTTTCAATTCTATCGTGAGTTTTCTGTAAGTGTAATGCAATCTTTATTCGCCTCTTTTTTGAACTTGAACATAAAGCAAGGGCCACACTCTTTCATCTTTGAACTCAAAGCTCCTAAACATTGCCTGTTATATAATAGAAATCCAGTAAATATTGGTTGATTATTCTAAATCCAAGATACCGCTGACAGCCCAAGTTGAATAGTGGCCAAAATACATAGTTGGTGGGAATTTGAGTTCAAATATTCTGTCATGGAATCTTTTGTGTCATGAGTGCTCTTCTATATTATTGGTTGAGTCAAATCCTTTTGTGAAAGCAAAAAGAAATCTAAAGTGTAAAGATAATAATATGTCTGGCTGTGTGTGTATGTCTGTGTCCTGATTAGGTAATGCCCTTGTCAAGGAAACAACTAGCACACTAACTGGTGTTTGTCTTTTTTATTCTAAAACCTTCTGGTTGTTTTGTTTAGTCTTTATCAAATGCAATGATAAGTGAGATTACCAAAATATGTAGCCAAAAAAAAAGTTTGCGTTATGATTTACTTTACTTCTCAGAAGGAATGATTGTTATGAGTGACAGCTTTAATATGCTGATTAAAATTTAATATGCTGATTGTAAGAGAATCATATATATATACATGTGTGACTGTGTATATATATATATATATATATATATACATGTATATATATATATTTGTGTGAACTGAAGTTTGGCACTTGCCATCAGCCTCTACATGGAGTAAAACATGAGCCACTGTGACTACAAACCTGTAGTACTCCCTGAGTGGAGCTCAGGGTGGAAACCAGGAGTGAGGCACTCTCTGCTCTGGGAAAACTGGAAGAACGAGCCTTCAGATAGTCAGATATTTTTAGAAGAAGATCTTATATGCCCAATTCTTGCATCTCCTTATGCCTAGGAAACCACTAAAATCCTTCACGGTGATGTCTGTTCCTTGCGACTAGCAGTGACCTTCAGGAGATCAGCAACAAACTTTTGTAAAATGTGTATATGCTGCATGTACCTCTCCCTCACCTTTATCATATCCTGATAGTCCCCCTTTTCCTCCTAGAGTGGTATTTCAGCCCCATCTGTAGTTAAGGATAAAGAATGTCACAGTCATCTGTAAATGCAGTTATCTCCAAGGGTGAGTGCCAGCGAATCCTGCAGACTGTGAAAACTCAGGATATGGCCCTGATAGTGGAGGTGCATATCAAAGGAATGATTTTAGTGGGCCCAGGCCTCTTTTGTTCCTGCTACCTGTCCTTTGTTGCAAATACTCCTACTTATCCTAGCTCCTTCCTTACTACCTCAGATCGCCTTCTTAGGGCTACCTGACTTGCTGTCCTCTCCTGGGCTTAAGTCCTAATTTCACACTAAGTAAAACTTAACTCTCAACTTTCAGGTTGTGGATTTTTTTAGTTGACAATTGCAATATCATATATCATATATAGAACTGCAAACATTTCCATTATCTGATAGCATTTATGTCCTGCATATGCATAAAAAATTCCTATGTATTATGGGGTATTTCTATAAGTGCCATAGGTCTAATTCTGCTTACTAAGTTTTACAGTTTTTCAAATGGACCTGTCAGTTTTGGAAATGCAAAGCTAGATAAAACCAATAAGTACACAGTCAAGTAAAAGCAGTACTGGCACTTCTCTTGGCATACTAAAGTTTTGAAGGCTAGTTTGATTCATCCTACAAATCAGAAAATGTTTGTCAGTCAGTGGATTTGCCTGGGGAACTGAGTCATCACTGATATTTGTAAATCATGATGTTATTGTTGTTATTATCATTATTATTGAGTCTTTAGAGTCTGTGCGACTAATGGGTAAATTTGATTTATTTTCGGTCCGAAGAAAACTTTTTTGTATGTGAGTCCTTTAGAAGGAATGTTCATTAAATGGAAACACAGGAAAAGCAATCTGTGGTTAATTTTGTGCACCCGCCCCCCTTCTGGCTGCTTATTGAATTGCAAGGCAGTCTCAGCAGGCAGTCTTGCCCTTGAAGCAGCACAGAGTGCTGATTGAAGCGATTATGAGCAAAAAGATGGCATTATGCTGAGTAAATAAGAATCCAAAATAAAAGGAGTGGGTGAAAGCTTTAGTAGCCATATTCAGATCTGTTAATTTCCTTCGGGACTGGCCTGGGTCCCTTTCCATTGATCTTTTCTGAGATAAATGATTCAAAGGCCTATCCATGGATGCTTGGGGACATTCAAGTAAACATAAACACTGAGTCCAAAAAGGCTAGTTTTAGTAGGAAATGCACCCTTAGAGTACCATCCAAATTACCAGATGGCTACTATTTATTACAATTGATGTCCTTTAAAAAAAAAAATGCCATATATAGCAGATCATGATTCATATTTGTTGGGGGAAGAACTGTAAAACTTGTAATTAAATATCAGATTATGTAAACACTGCATAGACTCATTTTATCTCTAATGGACCAAAGATGGAAGCATTTGACATGCATGCATGTGCATAGTCTGCATGCTAAGGTCATCATTAAATGAATCACATTCTCATTCTTCCCACTGATACACAAGAACGGTGTCTTTCAAGGAGAACAGTTTTCCCTTCCTTAGCTTTTGAACTTCCCCATTATGCACTCAGAAAACAGTTAACTAGTGGGGTGGGAGTTAGGCTGAAGGCTTCATGAATCTCAGCTGGCTTCACATGCAAGAATCACGGTGCCTTCCCTGCTCCCATTTCCTCCTTTATCACTCATTCAGCAAATATTTATTAGAGACATTTTAGATGCAGGCTCAAGGCACTGGGGTAGGCAGTGAGAAAGCCAGAGTCTTTTATTCTGTAAGAATAGACACAACTTGTACCTAAATAATCCTGGGATGTGGTAGGTAGTAAATATCTTCTATCTGGGATGTAGAGAATGCTTCATGGAGATGGGCAGATCAATTTTCCCGGGCCTTGATGGGTGTCAAGGATGTGGAATTGCAGAGAGGAGGGGGTTGGTGGGAAAATCTTTCTTTCCTCCCTTTGGCTCTATAGTCTCTTTTTCTTTTTTCTTCCAACATTTAAAAATTCAGTCAGGAAAGAATCATGGAAACCTTTGAAAATAACCAAAACTTCCTAAGGTTTTCATTTCCCCAGTGTGTATATTTATTGAGTGATTAATTTCAAAGCCTCAGCAGTGAATCTTTAATGGTAGAAACAGTAGCACAAGTAATAGGCCATTTATGAGATATTTTTGGTTAGGGAGACAATATCATAATCCCTTGAATCACAGTATGTAGGAATTTAACTTCTCCATCTATAGACAAGGTCATGGTACAGAATGTTCCTACCCAGGGAAGTGGACCGGTAATGTAACCTCAGGCATGCTGATTTATTTCTTGTCTCTCAGCCTCCATAACTTTACACCTTCATGAGGTTATATTTAACCCTAGGATGTCAATTGAGCATCACCTCTCTTAAGGTGACTTGATTGATCATAGATTCTTGGAGTAGAGTTTCAAATAGCTACTACGAAAATATCTCTAAACCCAAAGGAAAGGGCTGTCTTCTTATTTTCATGTCCAGTGGGCATGTTTCTGGCTAACCCTGGATTACATCACCTTTGAGATTTATTCCAGTTCAACTTTTCTAGTGTTCTTTTGGTGAGACTATTAAAAAAACAGAAAAAGCTTTGTGTTAGGAGCCACGCTACTTTGAGAAAGTTACTTAAGAGTTCTTCTGGCTCATCGGGTTAAGAACCCTACTAGTATCTGTGAGGATGCAGGTTTGATCCCTGCCCTCACTCAGTGGATTAAGTTTCTGGCATTGCTGTAAGCTGTGGGGTAGGTTGCAGATGCCACTTGAATCTGGTCTTGCTGTGGCTGGGTTTAGGTCTACAGCTGCAGCTCTGACTTGACCCCTACCCTGAGAACCTCGATATGATGTAGGTATGTAACCCCCCAAAAAATGGAAAGTTACTCAACTTTTTTGAAATTCAGTTACCATAGATGTAAAACAAACACAACTCCTAGTTTCTGCTTTTCAAGGTTATTATAAGGAAGAAATCATAATCTCTTAGTGACAGCACAGGTTAGTGCCAGGTAGGTACAACGTGTTCACAAGTGTTTGATTTCTACCTACCTTACTAGAATCTCTGTGGACAGCAGGTGCTATAGACCGACAAAGAGTGCCCCTCCTGTATTGATTTGGCTGGCAGCTGCCCCACTTCCTTGCAGCAGAAGCCTACTTGCTCTCTGCTGAATGTGGTTTCTATGCTATTGCCTGATGTGCTAACTACAAGTAGATACTTCATACCATTTTCTGTAAGACTTTCTTCTCATGTTAAACATCACATCAGGCAACTCATGAAAGGTTATAGAAAGAAGTTCAGAAGATAAAATCCATTAAGACTGGACTTACATGTAGATTGCAAAAGAAAAAGAAAATTATAAAGAAAAGAGTTTACGTGAAGCCAAAGTCAAATATGGAAATTCCATTACAGAATGATACAAATAGTTTTTCAGTGGAAGACCAACATCTAGACCATTTGAAAAGGTCACATTTACATGGGACTCAACACTGACTCCATTTTTTTCTGCTCAGTTTCCACATTCACTAACTTACCTTTTTATTGCTACAACTCTTTTGATCTGGCTCATCTTACCGGTAATATTGCATGTTCTAAGAGTCAAAATTGGCGACTTATACCTTTTTCCTTCCTGATACAGTGTTGACACAAGTGGTGTTCAGAAAATTTACATGTTAATTGAAAACTACCTCTCCCTTTGCCCTTTAGTACTCCAGTTGTTCTTCTAGGGTTTCCCAGTGATCATAAGAAGAACAAATGCTTTAACAATAATATTCATTGTTTCATATACACATTTTTCATCAACACTTCCAAAGAGAACCCAGGAATGGAAGACAAATTATATGTTAACCTTATGGTTAGCATTTTTCTAGTTTTGATCTTAAAATTTAGATTTTTGAATTATTATAGGATTAGTTTCTTAAATCTCTTACTTATATTTCAGTGTAATGTTTAAATGGTTTGCCGCTGACCTTTCTCTTATGTATCGTATGTGGTTATTTTGAGATGATTTAATGATGTATCCAGTGCTATTTATTCATTCACTCATTCATTCAACATAGACTGAGCATCCACCCATGCACTAGGACATGGCTGTAGTTTTAGAATAAGTAAAAAAAAAGTACCATCACGGTCACCTTTGGGAAGCTCAATTGTTCCAAACAGAGATCCTCTTAACAGATTAGTTCCAAAAGTAAAATGTCTGTGTTTATGTCCTCAATATTTTTTGAAAGCTAAAGGAAAACTGTAAGGTAATCCATACCAAAGTTGCCTTGGCAAATGAGACATCACATTTTTTTTCCTTTTTCCTAAAATTCTATCAATACAAGGTCTTATGTTTGCTTTCACAATGAGAAGAGAAGCTCTGATCATTATTACATTTATGTTCAGGAAAAAAGGTCATAATGCTGACTATTTTGAAATGCTGTTTTTGTAGTACAAAAAAAGTCATTTAAAACAGGTGCTCGTGAGTTCCCATTGTGGCTCAGTGGGTTAGGAACCCAACTAATACCTATGAGGATGCAGGTTCGCTCCTTGGCCTCGCTCATTGGGTTAAGTGTCTGGCATTGCTGTGAGCTGTGGTGTAGCTCTCAGATTTGGCTTGGATCTGGCATGTGGCCTAGGCTGGCTGTGGCTGTGGCGTAGGCTGGCAGCTGCAGCTCTGATTCAGTCCCTAACCCAAGAACTTCATATGCCACAGGTGTGGCCCTAAAAAGCAAAAAAATAAAATGAAATAATAAAACAGGTGCTTGGGTAGTGGTGTAAATAATTAAAGGAAAAACATCAGTGTTGACAATGGAGGTTGGAGAGAGAATGGAAAATTCCAGGTAAAAGCATGTTTGTTTTAAGTCTAAGCGAGTTATTTAAGTTTTCTCACTTATAAATGACGGATATTAGTGTCCACTCTGAAGTATTGGTAGTGACTGAGCCTGGAAAATATTAGACACTAATAAACAGCATGTACTTAAGTTAGTTGTGGTCATTATTACTGGTACTTCTTCACCCAGATTTATGTGGTGTAAAATCTGCATGCATGATGACACAGCATTATAGTTGTTTGTTCTGTTAGGGAGAAGGAGCATGCAAATCATTTACATAAGACATACAGTAAAAGATGGTGTCCCATATGCACTAAGTAATAATAAGCTACTCTGCGCTACATCACTCAGAGAGTCTAACACCTCACAGGTAGTAATATATTTCTGCCTTTTCAAGTTATATTTTATTCCATTTATGATATTTCTTCCTATGCTTTGGAAGAACATAAGAATTTTATTTGCTAAGTTGTTGCTTCATGAAATGTCTTATCACTACATCTTAGTTTACTATTACTTTCTCATCAAATAAAGCAAAACCTGTTTTTGGAACCGACTAATCTCAAACACATGAGTTGTCAATGTCATTGATTTTCAGTGGTGTTCAGTATTCCAAGCAAGTAATCTATTCGATTTTGTGCGGTTGCCATGATTCCAGTGTGGATAGCATTAAAATGGACACCTTGGATCGAAAGTGGAGAATAGCCGTACAAAATACTTTTGTTCGGGAATACTTTGCTGGCTTTTCCACCAGAACTAAAGTGCTAGAGTTGTCTACACATAGGCATAATACAAGTGTCTCTGGTTTCCTTTGTAAGTGGAACAGACCTACAATTCTGATAAGACTTTGTGACATTTTACTAATGAGAATGTCTTTATACAACTCTACACAACTATTTTCACAGATTGTTGTTGATTTGTTTGTTGGCTTGCTTAACAGCATTTAACATCCACTTGCTGGTATATTCAGGAAGGTCTCACACCTGACTCAGGTCTCAAGAGCTGTGTTAAGTGAAAAACACAAAAAAATCAGAGTTCCTGTCATGGCTCAGTAGTTAACGAACCTGACTAGCATCCATGAGGACATGGGTTGGATCCCTAGCCTTGCTCAGTAGGTTAAGTTTCCAGTGTTACTGTGAGCTGTGGTGTAGGCCGGTGACTATAGCTCCAGTTTGACTCCTGGCCTGGGAATCTCCATATGCCACCGGTGTGGCCCTAAAAAGATAAAAAGACAAAAAGAAAAACAAAAATGCCAAAAATTCAAAGTTCTCACCCCTGTACTTAGGATACCTATATCTAGTGGTTAGTTTGGAGACACTTACAGTGTAACTGGCTTAAAATTCAGCTTCCTGCTGTGAATATCCTCGTTGTACAAAATGGGATATTTTAACTGTGTGTTCACCATGTTTAGACACTATTGAGGATTATTTAAATAATCACAATAATCATGTGGCTTGATATTACTATCCGAATTTTGTAAGAAAGGAAGCTCAGGCTTCAAGAAGTTAAAAGCTTGCCCAAGTTATTAATAATAATTAATGCATGGTTCAGGTTTAAAACCAAATTTCTGTGACTACAAAGCCCAGATTCCTGTCCACTATACTGAACACAATATGTATTGGTGACCTGATGTGAGGAATTCATTCTGGGTCAAGGGAGGGATTCCGACAATAATGCATGCTGTGTCACTTTACCGTTTGCAAAGTTTTCCCACATTTATCTGCTTTTTTAAAAAAAAATTATTAAAGTATAGCTGATTTACAGTGCTGTGCCAGTTTCTGCTATACAGCAAAATATGCACACACATTCCTTTTCTTATATAATCTTCCATCATTGTCTATCCCAAGAGACTGGATATAATTCCTTGTGCTGTAGAGTAGGACCTTGTTGTTTATCCATTCTAAATGTAATAGTTTACATCTACTAGCTCCAAACTCCCAATCCATCCAGCTCTCACCCTTCTCCTCCTTGGCAACCACAAATCTGTTCTTTATGTCTGTGAGTCTATTTCTGTTTTATAGAGAAGTTTATTCCACATTTATCTTCTAACTTGATTCTCATAATTATCGTGCAAGGTGGACAGGGCCATTATTATTATCATCTGTATATTAGAGATGCTGTTATTGAGAATCAGAGAGCCTGGACCACCTGCTCGTGTTCACATGAAGATTTAACAGTATAAGTGGGGACTGAAGGACTTTTACTTCAAAGCTGTGCTCATGTCCATGAACAGCTTTGCCTTTTGTTGGTATACTAACTGAAGGATTCAGGGCCATCAGTGATGGTCTGGTGGTTACAGAGGCCCCTAGACTACATTCAGGTACCCATGGAAAGGCCATAGCACAGGTGTGGGGATCTACAGAAGATCCCCAAAGACTCCACACCCCATAGGCTCTCCATGAATGGGGAGGGCCTTCTCAGTCATGGGGACAGACTCTTTGACAAAGAGTCAGATTCAAGGCTCTGTGAATGACAGCAGCTGAAAAGTCAAGGCTAGGGCTTTTAAGGTCCACTATCCCCTTTTATATTTGCCCACTGAAGATTTTTCATCTCAGGTCTTTGCCAAGGAGTGATATTAATGAGAAGTGAAAAATGAAGTCTCTTTGCCAGAGAGGTTGGTGCTACACGGAAAATTTGGGGGGTGTACCCTCTAGCATGCAAAGAGCAACTCCACTGACAAGATTTGTAAGGACATTTAATTTTAAAAATTAATCCATTGTCTATGTTTTTCCATGGAACACTTTTTTAAAAAAGTGAAGCCAATAAACTTTGTCAGAAATAATTTAGCATTGAAATGGTATTGATCTTTAACTTCATGAGATTCTAAACTTTGTTTCCATGAGGTTTCATTTCTAAAATATGTGTGAGGACCAAAATTTCTTAATTGAAATATTAAACAGGAAATAGACATCCTTCCTCATTTCTTGGAGCTGAAGCTTGTTCATAGTAATGGCCATTCTTTTGAAAGCAGAGTCAGTGCCTTGAACTGGACAGAATCAATTTCCTTAGTATATTTAGGATTTTTCAGTTATTTGAGTGTCATTCCAAATGTCACTGGTCATTTCCTTGCAGGACCATAGGTGAGAAGTGAAATGCAGAAAAATGTTGAACTAAATGTGATGTGACACTTGGGCATAATTATATGTTTCATTGATTATCTAAGTTCATTGCATGTGGTACTTCACTTGGTTCTTCTATTGACGATCTACCTGGATGAAAGAATGAATAACTAAAGAGAAGGTGGTTCTGGCAAAGGGAGGTGTACGTTTTGAGAATGGATCATGACCAAGGGTCCTTCTTTGAACTTGATAAAGAAAAGAGGATCAGCTTCAGTAACAACACAAGGCTTTCGAAGAAGTCGTAGAGTTGGAGGTGGGAAACTGGGGTCAGAAATCTGAAAGGGGCCAGCAGGTGACCAATTCCAGGAAATTCACAGGACACCAGCATTTGCATTTCCAGAAAGCTTCCTTAGGTTGAAGTAATTTTTAGAAACAACTTACCATGGATTGTTCAAATTTGTCCAAAGTGCTGTCATTTGGATAACAAAGTGTGTGATTTATGTAAGCTGAAAGCTTAAGTCCTAGGTACTGAGGGAAAAAGGAGCATTGATGTTGGAGATAAAGCAAGAAAAGTGTGAAGCACCACATTCAACGGAAACTCTTGGTTTTGGCAGAGAGCATGGGTTGGTTAACCTTGAACTGAGGGAGATCAGTTTATCTGTTGGTTTTAATCTGAGCTGAGAGCATGGTGTTCAGTGGAGGGGGGTACTCTCTGAGAATAACAGTCCCTGATAAATGCAGTTAGGGCAGTTGTGCAATAGTGTTTTTCAGTCCACTCAAACTCACACTGATAAGTTGCGAGTATGTGCTTAGCACACCCCCAGGTGCCATGTGCTTAGGCACAAGGGGGATGGGATGCTTTCCACCACAGAGGTAACACAAAGGGACCACAGAACCCTGTTTGCCTGAAGTGCCTCCATCAGGGTGTTTTCTTGAAATCAAATATCCCAGTTTTGGGTTGTGCCTAATTATCATAGAATCTGCACCAACCATCATCCATTTGTTTCCTCGTTTTCACTACTGGATTATGTAGTCTCTGAGGCAGGACTGTATTTTTAATTTAACTTCCATGAATAATTATGTTGGCACAGTGACTGGAATACATGCTAACTCTGACACTACATGTTCAGTGAATTAGTGAATAAAAACTGGAAGAAGCCCCAATGAGATCTTAAGGGATTGAAGAAAGAGGAGAAACTACACCAAGTCAAACTTTTTAAAGAACTTATTGAAAAATAGTTGATTTACAGTGTTATGCTAGTTTGGGGTGTACAGCAAAGTGGTTCAGATAGATACATGTATGTATGTATATATATGTTTAGATTCATTTCCATTATAGGTTATTACAAGATATTAAATACAGTTGCCTGTGCTATACAGTAGGCCCTTGTTATTTTCTATGTAGTAGTGTTTATATTTTAACCCTAAATTTCTAATTTATCCAGTACTTTTGTTTTCAATGTGGCATAAAAGCCAACTTTTTTTGGGGGGGTTTATTAATGGTTTGTTTAATAAACTGCTTATATTAAGGAGCAGAAGGTGAAATTTACATGCATTTCATTTTTTATAATTTTTTTTTCATTATAGTTGGTTTACAGTGTTCTGTCAATTTTCTACTCTACAGTATGGTGACCTGGTTACACATATGTATATAAATTCATCAGAAGTGATTAGACATAGCGCCCAGTGCTATACAGCAGGATCTCATTGTCCATCCATTCCAAAGGCAATAGTATGCATCTATTAACCCCAAACTCCAAGGCCATCCCATTCCCTCCCCCTCTCTGTTGGCAACCACAAATCTGTTCTCAAGTCCATGATTTTCTTTTCTGAGGAAAGGTTCATTTGTGCCATATATTAAATTCCAGATATAAGTGATATCATATGGTATTTCTTTCTCTTTGACTTACTTCACTTAATATGAGAGTCTCTAGTTCCATCCATGTTGCTGCAAATAACATTATTTTATTCTTTTTTATAGCTGAGTAGTATTCCACTGTGTATATATACCGCATCTTCTTAATCCAATCATCTGTTGATGGACATTTGGTTGTTTCCGTGTCTTGTCTACTTTGAACAGTGCTGCAATAAACATGTATGTGCATGTGTCTTTTTCAAGGAAAGTTTTGTCCAGATATATGTTGAAGAGTGGGATTGCTAGGTCATATGGTAGTTCTATGTGTAGTTTTCTAAGGTACCTCCATACAGTTTTCCATAGTGGTTATACTAGCTTACATTCCCACCAAGACTGCAGGAGGGTTCCCTTTTCTCCATAACCTCTCCAGCATTTCTTATTTGTGAACTAATTGACGATGTCCATTCTGACTGGTGTGAGGTGGTACCTCATAGTAGTTTTGATTTGCATTTCTCTAATAATCAGTGATGTTGAGCATTTTTTCATGTGCTTGTTGGCCATCTGTATATCTTCTTTGGAGAAATGTCTGTTCAGGTCTTTTGCCCATTTTTCAGTTGGGTGGTTGGCTTTTTTTGCTGTTGAGTGGTATAAGTTGTTTGTATATTTTAGAGATTAATCCCTTGTCAGTTGCATCATTTGACACTATTTTCTCCCATTCTGTAAGTTGTCTTTTAGTTTTCTTTTTGGTATCTTTTGCTGTGCAAAAGCTTGTCAGCTTGATTGGGTCCCATTTGTTTATCTTTGCTTTTATTTCTGTTGCTTTGGGAGACTGACCTGAGAAAACAATTGTAAGGTTGATGTCAGAGATTGTTTGGCTTTGTTCTCTTCTAGGAGTTTGATGGTGTCTTGTCTTACATTTAAGTCTTGAAGCCATTTTGAGTTTATTTTTTGTGCATGGTGTGATGGTGTGTTCTAGTTTCATTGATTTGCAGCTGTCCAGGTTTCCCAGCAAAGCTTGCTGAAAAGACTGTCTTTTTCCCATTTTATGTTCTTGCCTCCTTTGTCAAAGATTATTTGACCATATGTGTCTGGGTTTAATTCTGGGTTCTGTTTTCTGTTCCATTGGTCTGTATGTCTGTTTTGGTACCAGTACCACACTGTCTTGATTACAGTGGCTTTGTAATATTGCCTGAAGTCTGGGAGTGTTATGCCTCCTGCTTGGTTTTTGTTCCCCAGCATTGCTTTGGCAATTCTGGGACTTTTGTGGTTCCATATAAGTCTTTGGATTGTTTCTTCTAGTTCTATGAAAAGTGACATAGGTAATCTGATAGGGTTTGCATTGAATCTGTCGATTGCTTTGGGTAGTGTGGCCATTTTTACAATATTAATTTTTCCAACCCATGAGCATGGGATATCTTTCCATTTCTTTGTATCTTCTTTGAATTCCTTGATTAATGTTTGATAGTTCTCAGCATATATCTTTCACCTCCTTGGTCAGGTTTATTCCCAGGTATTTGATTTTTTTTGGGTGCAATTGTAAAAGGTATTGTGTTTTTGTATTACTTTCTAATATTTTACTGTTAGTATACAGAAATACAATTGATTTCTGATTGTTAATTTTATATCCTGCTACCTTGCTGAATTTATTGATCAGTTTAAGTAATTTTGGGGTTGAGTTCTTAGGGTTTTCTATATATAGTATCATGTTATCTGTATACAGTTTGTTTTACCTCCTCTTCCTATTTGGATGCTTTTCATTTCTTTTGTTTGTCTGATTGCTATACCTAGGACTTCTAATACTATGTTGAATAACAGTGGTGAGAGTGGGCATCTTTGTCTTGTTCCAGATTTGAGTGGGAAGACTTTCAGCTTTTCTCCATTGAGCATTTTATTTGCTATGGGTTTGTCATAAATGGCTTTTATTATGTTAAGGTATATTCCCTCTATAACCGCTTTGGTAAAAACTTTTTGTCATGAATGGATGTTGGACTTGTCAAATGCTTTCACTGCATTTATTGAGAAAATCATGTGATTTTTGACTTTTCTTTTGTTAATGTGGTGTATGATGCTGATTGATTTGCATATGTTGAATCAACCATCCTTGTGAACCCGGGATGAATCCCCCCTGGTCATGGTATATGATCATTTTTTATATGTTGTTGGATTCTGTTGGCTAGAATTTTGTTGAGAATTTTTGCATCTATATTCATCAAAGACATTGGCCTATAGTTTTCTTTTTTGGTGTTATCTTTGTCTGGTTTTGGAATTAAGGTGATGGTGGCATCATAGAATGTCTTTGGGAGTGTTCCTTCTTCTTCAGCCTTTAGAAAAGTTTAAGAAGGATGGGTAGAAGTTGGTAGAATTTGCCTGTGATGCCACCTGGTCCTGGGATTTTCTTTATAGGGATTGTTTTTATTACATATTCAATTTCATTTCAGCGATCAGTCTGTTCAGTTGACCTATTTCTTCTTGATTCAGTTTGGGCAGGGTGTAAGTCTCTAGAAAGTTGTCCATTTCTTCTAGGTTATCAAATGTGTTGGCATACAGTTGTTCATAGTATTGTCTCATTTTTTTTTTTTTGTATTTCTGCAGTATCTGTTGTGACTTCTCCTTTATCATCTCTTATTTCATTTGTTTGGGCTTTTTCTCTCCTCTTTTATGAGTCCAGCCAGAGGTTTGTCAAATGTGTTTGCATTTTCAAGGAACGAGCTCTTGGTTTTATTGATTTTTTCCTGTTGTTTTTTGAACCTCTATTTTATTGATTTCCTCCCTGATCTTTATGATATCTTTCCTTCTGCTGACTTATGTTTTGTTTGTTCTTTGTCTAATTCATTTAGTTGTTGGGTTAAGTTGTCAGTTTGAGATTTTTCTTCTTTTTTGAGGAAGACCTGTATTGCTATGAATTTCCCTCTGAGCACTGCTTTTGCAGCACCCCATAGATTTTGAGTGGTTGTGTCTTCATTATCATTTGTCTCAAAGTATTTTTTAATTTCCCTCTTGATTTCCTTATTGCTTTTTTAGTAGCTTGTTCTTTAGTCTGTGGTTGATTTCTAGTTTCATGCCATTATGGTCAGAGAAGATACTTGAAATGTTTTCTGTAGTCTTAAATTTGCTGAGGTTAACTTTGTGCCCCAGTATGTGATTGATACTTCAGAATGTTCCATGTGCACTTGAGAAGAATGTATATTCTGATATTTTTTTTTTGCATGTAATGTCCTGAAAATGTCGTTTAAGTTTAACTTTTGTATTGTGTCATTTAGGATCTATGTTGCCTTATCGATTTTCTATCTAGAAGATCTGTCCATTGCTGTGAGTGGGGTGTTAAAGTCTCCTACTCTTATTGTATTCCCATCTATTTCTCCTTTTATGTCTGTTAGTATTTGTTGTAGGTACTTGGGTGCTCCTATACTAGGGGCATATATATTGACAATTGTAATATCCTCTTCTTGAATGGATCCTTTAACCATTAAATAGTGTCTTCTTTGTCTTTCTTTCTAGCCTTCTTTTTAAAGTCTATTTTGTCTGATATGAGTATTGCAACTCCTGTTTTCCTCTCTTGTTCATTGGCATGAAATACCTTTTCCCATCCCCTCACTTTCAATCTATGTGTGTCCTTTGCCCTGAGGTGAGTCTCTTGTAGGCAGCAGATTGTAGGCTTTTGCTTTTTTATCCAATCTGTCACTCTGTGTCTTTTGATTGGAGCACTCAGTCCATTGACACTTAAGGTGATTATTGATAGATATGTATTTATTGCCATTTTAGACCTTGTTTTACAGTTGATTCTGTTTTTCTTTTCTTCCTTTTTTTGTTTTTTTTTTGGCTGGATGACTTCCATTTGTTTTATGCTTGAGTCCTTTTATTTTTAGTTTTTGTGGATGTAATGTTTGGTTTTGATTTGTGGTTGCCCTGTTTTTTAAGTATGTTAACACCTTCTTATATCAGCTTGCTTTAGCCTGTTAGCCATGTAGGCTCAAACACAACATTAAAAAAAATTTTAATTAAATAAAAGAATCTATATTTTATTTTCCCTGCCCGTATTGTATGATTTTGATGTCTTTTTAAAAATTTTTTTGTTTCAACATCTTCATGTTTAGATCTGTATGCTATCTTATTTAATTGATTGCTTTCCAACTGTGGTTTCCTCCATTCTATTTCTTCTTACCTTTTTTTTTTTTTTTTTTTTAGAGAAGCCCTTTCAGTATTTCTTTTAGAAAGCGTTTAGTATTGCTGTACTCTTTTAGCTTTTGTTTGTTGGAGAAAGTCTTTATTTCTCCTTTCATTTTAAATGATATTCTTGGTGGGTAGCATCCTCTTGGTTGCAAGATTTTTCCTTTCAGCACTTTAAATATATCTTGCCACTCCCTTTTGGCCTGTAGTGTTTCTGTAGAGAAATCAGCTGATAGCTTTATGGTGGTTCCCTTATAATTAACACTTTGCTTTTCTCTTTTGCTTTTAGGATCCTCTGTTTATCGTTAACTTTTGCCATTTTTATTATTATAATATGTCTTGGTATAGGCCTATTTGGGGCCCTCTGTGCTTTCTGTATCTTGATATCAGTTTCCTTTAGATTTGGAAAGTTTTCAGACATAATTTCTTCAAATATATTTTCAACTCCCTTTTCTTTTTCTTTTCCTTCTGGAATTCCTATTATACGTAGATTGTCCTGCTTTATATTATCCCATAGATCTCTTATATTGCTTTCATATTTATTCATTTGCTTTCTGCCTGCTGTCTTGATTGGGTGATTTCCATTATTCTATCTTCCATGTCGCTAATTCGTTCCTCTGCATTATTCAATCTGCTTTTTATTGGCTTTAGCTCAGTTTGCATCTCTGCAAGTGAATTTTCTAACTTTTCTTGGCTTCTCCTTATAGCTTCTAGTTCCTTTCTAAGGGAATCTGCATTTCTGTTCGTGTAGTCCCTTAATTTCTTGATATTCAGCCTTAATTCTTTCAGTATTTTCACTATATCCATTTGAACTCAAGGTCTCTTAGACTGCAGAGGTCTGTTTCATTGTTGAGTGCTTTATGTGAATTCTCCTGTTCCTTTAGCTGGGAGTGCTTTGTGATCTTCTTCATCTTGCTTCTGCTTTTCTTTTTCTGTGAGTTTGGGGAAGCCAAACTGTAGCCTTGTAAGGGTACTTCTAAGAAAGAGCACCCCTTTGTATTATTTTGGGGGGCTTACTATTTATTTTTGGTGTGGGAGTTTAGATGTTTGCTCTCTCTTTCTTCAGTGTGAGCAGCCCATTATCCACAGGATGCTCAGTGTGTTTTCAGGTCAAAAGAGGCAATGGGTAGGGCCAGGAGTCAGTGCCTGGTCACTGGGCTTTCAGCAGGAGCAAGAACCTGAAGGAAGGTGTCCCTGGCTACTCCTAGTTGTGGGGCCCTGAGAGATGGTAATAAGCTCTAGGCAGATCTACAAGGTGACCATAGCTTTTGGTGGTAGCAGCAGCAGGGTGTGTGAGTTCCCAGGGGATTGAGAGCAACAACAGCTAGTTTTTTATTGCAATGCTGTCCTCTGAGGTGGTTGGAACTGCAGGTGGTGCCTGTTCAGGGACCCCTATTGATAGCAGGCCATGATGTCTCTAGAGTCAGTGATAACTGCAGTGGTTTGTCCCTACCATCTGAAGACCATGTATGTAGCAACCTCACTTAATCCACATAAGAGGTGACCCACAGGCTATTCATAGTTGCAGGATCCTTGGAAGTGACAGAGATCAGGTGTATGGGTACTGCCCAGAGCATTCAGCAGTGGCAGCAGCAGGGCCGGTGTGATCCATGGTGTGCGATAGCACCAACAGCTGGTATCGGCCACAGTGCCCTCCTCTGGGTGTCCTTGAGGTGACTGAGGCTGCAAGTGGTGCCTGTTCAGACCCCTGGTGGTGGCAGGCCACTTCCATCTCTGAAGCCAGAGATAACTGTGGTAGTTTGCCCCCACCTCCTGTAGACCATGTGAGAAGTATCTCATCCTGTTTAGCCCCCACAGGATGTGCTAGACAAGCTGCTCTTGGTTTCAGGTTTCTATGAAGGGACAGTGATGAAGTGTCTGGGCACTGCCCAGTGCATTTGGCAGTGGCAGCAGCAGGGTGGGTGTGCTCCCAGGAGAGTGAGAGTAGTATTAGGTGGTGTTCAGTCATATGTCCTTCTCTGTGGTGCCCTCTGAGGTGGCTGGGGCTGGAAGTGATTTTTGTTCAGGTATTCCCAGTGGCGGTGGGCCACACCAACCTCTGGAATCAGGGATAACTGTGGTGGATTGCCCCCGCCACCTGCAGGCCATGCACAAAACCCCCGTCCCATTTAGACCACACAGGAAGTGCTGCGCTCGCTGTTCCTGGTTGTATGGTCTTTGGAAGGGACAGTGACCAAGTGTCTGGGCACTGCCCAGAGCATTTGCAGTGGCAGCTGCGGGGCGGGTGTGTTCCCAGGGGAGTGGGAACAACAGCATATGGTGCTTGGTGGGCACAGTGTTGCACTTAGCCCCCCTGATGTCCTTAGCCCACACTAGAGGTGCCTGGCCACTGGTGGCCTGCACGAGAAGCACCTAATCCCCTGTATACAAGCAAGAGGCTTCTCACTGCACACAGCCTACACCAGAGCCGTCTGGTCTCCTAAAGACTAGCAAGCAGCTTCACACAGCAGGCTGCCTGCACCAGAGATGCCTGGTCCGCCGCAGACTGGCAAGTGGCTTCACACCATGGGCAGCCTTAAAAGCCAACTTTGAAAGGCTGAACAAAGCTGCATTTTTCCTGGCTGTGCATCTACCTTTCCCTCACTTCAGTGTATTTTCACCCATTTCCCTTACCAGCAAAGACAAGCCCCACCTTCACGGCCACCCATCCATCTTGTCTTCTTGCAGTTGTCTCCTGGGTGGGATGGAAGACAGAGAATGGGCTGTTCCTTTCACAGTCAGTGTCTGATGGAGCATCTGTGAGGTGTCTCTCTCTCTTAATATAGACACAAAATCACTTGGATCCATTAGAAATGAGTTTGCTTGGAGAAGTTCGCATTAATAACAGCTCTCTGTCCCAGAGTACCATCTCACTGCGTGGTCTTTTCCCACCTCTCCATCCTCATGTACTCTACCAATTCTCTACCACGTTTCCCACAGAAATGCAGTCTTGTGGTTCAAAATCTGAAATGATCGGAAGCAGTTCCTCTGCACTGAGCTCCTTTCAACTGTAGGTGGCGCCTTTTTTCACTCAGCTAAGAACTCACTTGGGGCTCCTCTGTTGTCAGCACTTCCTTACATGCAAGCTGAGGTCCACGTGAAGGCCCCTATGTTGATTTTTCCAGGTGGAGACTGTGATTTCTCGGCTCTGGGATGGAAAAAGTAGAAACGTTGAGATGAGTGAACAGCTGTATAATTTCAAAGCATCATTTAGTAATGACTGCCTTTTAAGAGTAAGAACAAAAGCTGAGTATACTGCTTGTACTGCATACTAATCAACATTTATTCATAAAGTTCAAGTTCAAACCTCACTGTCTCTAAATATTTTCATTATTTATTACAATTAGCATATGCATGATTCACATTACCTGTCTGCCTTATTCAAGTAATCTGGTCCTTTGGCATTGCACTTGAGGGGAATTTGGACAGATCTTTCTCACAGGCTCATGATGACAGTCCCACCTAAACCAAGTGGTGCTGGGCAGAAAGACACTGCCCTCTGGCTCGTACGAATGTTCATAGGATGTGGAAATGGTGTGATGCTAGAATGCATTAATTAGTATCTTAGAGGCAGAAGGTAAGGAAAATGAGTCTTTGTGTTATACTTTGAAAAATGAGTCATGGTAGTTAATTAACCTATCTAATTCCTCAAGGTAAATGAGTGCCTAAATCAATTTACAATTAACAATTTAAATAACCCTGCTTTTAAAGTACCTTATTATACCTATAATGAAAATTAGAAACCCAAAACTCTGATGCCTGTTCTCTCATTGGATTACTTGTATCTGCTTCACTTCATAAAGGGAAACTCACTTGAGGCCCGGTACTGTCTCCTTTTATCCTTCACATCCTATTTGGAATCTTATAGTCTGCTTTATACCTCAGAAGACCCTTAAGTCTCAAAAAATAAACTATATTTCCCTTCTGTTATGAAAATTTTCCAAAAAGAGAAAAAAAGGAAGCAGCATTTAATTCAACCAATATGTAAATCATTTGCATTGGTTACTTTTTTAATTAATTAAATTTTTTACTAGGGTATAGTTGATTTACCTTGTTGAGTCAATTTCTGCTGTACAGCAAACTGACCCAGTCATACATATATACACATTCTTTTTTCATACTGTTTTCCACCATGTTCTATCCCAAGGGATTGGATATAGTTCCCTGTGCTGTACAGTAGACACTCATTGCTTATCCATTCTAAATGTCATAGTCTGCATCTACTCACCCCAAGCTCCCAGTCCATCCCACTCCCTCCCCCCTCCCTCTGGGCAACCACAAATCCGTTCTCTATGTCTGTGAGTCTGTTTCTGTTATGTAGATAGGTTCATTTGTGCCATATTTTAGATTACACATGTAAGTAGTATCACATGATATTTGCCTTTCTCTCTCTGACTTACTTTACTTGCTGAACTTAGAAATGTTTGCATAACTGGATCCTCCATGAGATTTTTTATGCTGTTGATAATTACTCATTTTTGCTGTGCTTACCATCTAGGGGGTGTTTGGTAAATGAGGAACTAAACGAAACTGAACAAAATAAAAGGAAATCTACTTGGGCAGATTAAAGAAAATTGTTTTAATTGTTAAACAAAACTTATGTTGTCACCTGAGCAGATCAGATTACTTATGTATAATCTGCATTATAAAATTTGTGCTTCAATAATTTCAAAATGTCTATCCATTCTTAAAGTTCTAAGTTTCCAATACTGTTGTCTACCTACGTACTTCATAGTTATCTCAAATCTAGTGTAGAGAAGACTGAATGCCCTACCCCCCCCATTTTCAAAATAACTAGTTTAACTCTTGTTTCCTTATCTCAGTTAGTGGGATCCCGGGTCCTCATCCTAGGTTAGTGTACTCAGTCTCCCTAGACAGTTTGTTCTCTGCATCTTCCCTCCTCATCACCAGCTGTTTCCAGTCTTGTGATATCTAATTCCACACGCTATTTCAATTACAGCTTCTCCTTTCTGCCCCCTCCATCCCTGTCCTGATTCAGTCCTGCATCTTCTCTCTTGCTCTGATGAGTAAGAGTCCATCCTTGTTCCTGACTTGGACTCTCACCCTCTCTGGTCCATTCTGCATCCTGATTCTAGTCATCTTCTTAAAAAATAAGTGAGTCCCAGGATTTCCCGTTGTGGCTCATCAGGTTACAAATCTGACTAGTATCTATGAGGATGCAGGTTCAATCCCTGGCCCCGCTCAGTGGGTTAAGCTCATGTTGGCATGAGCTGAGGTGTAGGTCACAGCTGTGGCTCAGATCCCGTGTTGCTGTGGCTGTGGTGTAGGCCTACAGTAACAGCTCCGATTCAACCCCTATCCTGGAAACTTCCATATATCAGAGGTGCAGCACTAAACAAAATATTAAAAAAAAAAAATGTGAGCCCCAGTTTCCCAATATCTAAGGACACTGTCTGAAATTCTTTTGCTTGGCATGCAAGAAATTAGTTTTCTTATTTTTCCCCATGATCCGGCCACTTCCTCCACTTTTCCTCACTCCTGGACCTTTCTGCTCTCACTCTGCTTGAGCTCATTTTTGTCCTTCTTTGTGACCGATGCCTCCTTGTCCTCAGAAAACCGTTCCTTATCTTCTCCACCTATTGATCCTTCACAGCCTAGCTCAAATTTCCCTTCTGTGAAAATCTCCTTAAGGCGTTTACCTACTCAATTATCTTTGCCTTTTTCATACTGTTATTAGAACGTATACCTCTGTTCACTATAGCCCCTATTTTATTTATGTGTGTCTCCCCAGAGATAATGCAATTTTTATATCAGGTAAAATTCTTACCTACTTTTCAATCATCAATCCCTAATATGCCTGGTACATAATTTTCACTTAGTAGATATTTCACTTCCTACTTTTTTTTTTTTTTTTGTCTTGAGAGGGCCACACCCAAGGCATATGGAGGTTTCCAGGCTAGGGTCGAATTGGAGCTACAGCTGCCTGCGAATGCAGTAGCCTCACAATGTGAGATCCTAGCCATGTCTGCAACTTACACCATAGCTCACAGCAACGCCAGATCCTTAACCCACTGAGCCAGGCCAGGGGTCAAATTTGTGTCCTCCTGGATGCTAGTCAGATTCATTTCCGCTGAGGCACGATGGGAGCTCCTCAGTTCCTTCCTTCTAAACATTTTTTCTTCCCTCTTTTTACAACTTTCAGATACCAACTATCCTCTGGAAATACAGATTCGAACTGACCTACTAACAATTTATGTTTTATCTGTATGAGTTCAATGTTGATGAAAGTGCCCTTGCTTTGTGTCATTTGTGTAAAAAAGACACAAAAATAATTGATTGCAATGGCTCTAGGATTCAATTTTAAAAATCATGTGGTTGATGGTGGCACCTACTGGCAAAGTGGGATATTGCATCCTGGAGCTATTTTCATAAAAATGGAGTCAAAGCCAGAACTCTTCTGGACTCAAAGGTAGTGGAGAAAAAAAATCACTGACAACCATGAAGTGGAGGATCTCCATCAGGGAAGGCTCTTCAGGGTTAAGTGTGAACATCAACGCAAAGAACATATGCTGTTCATAGGGTAGAAATCTAGTCAGGGCACCCAACGTGCACCTGATTGGAAGGTTCCATTTTAGTCCGTTGGAATAACCTTTCCTGGGATTGTTTGTTAAGTCAATGGAAATCAGGAGTTGTTTTAAATATTTATGAAGAGTTACTTTCCTTCCACTAGATATGATTGAGCACTTGCAAGTAACACTCTACTTGGAAGTATCAACTACACAGCAAGGATTCACTATAAATATTTAACATCCTTGCATTTGATAATCATGCCCTCCATTTGTTATATAGCATTTGGTTCTCCATAATAACTTATCTGCTGTGGATAGCTAAATTTATTTCTGTTTCTATTCTACCCTTGTCGTGAGGAATCTAGCAACACTCACGTGTATATATTCAAATGCAATAAGAATTAGAAGGTGTTATACATTTTCCATCTGACACTTCTCCTGTAAACCTATTGAGGTGAATCAAGTCAATAATTTTTCATCAGAGATGGTGACCATGGTGGACCCAGGAAGCCCCTACAGAGATTAAGCTAGAATTTTCCGGAGCAAGGAATTCAACCATCAAGTTCTGAGCAGTCCCACACACCCTCACACAGGTGTAGCTTCTTCTGTCTCAGAGGTCCAGCTTCGATGGCCCTGAGGACACAGGCTGGTTAGTTGAGTCCACTCTCTCATATATATGTGAACCTGTCTAATTTGGAAGTCCTCTCTGCTTTAATTCCTTATAATTGAAATGGAGGTGATATGGCATTTCCTTGAGTTTGGTTTCCTGAGAGTGAATGTGATAATGTATTTAAAGTGGTTATTGGGTATATTTGACACATATGCTTGGAAATCCTTAACCTTTAATATTTTTAACTCCAAGTAGACTGCCAATGCTTTCCGTAGTTTCAGATTCCTTCATGCCTCAGTCCTTTTGTTCCTTCTGCTGAGGTAAATTCTCCCAACTCCTTTACATGGACAATGTAAAATTTTGTTTATGACCACATCATCTCTCCTCTAAAGCCATCCTTGATATCCTTAGTAGAAATCAGCTACCACCATGTTTTTGTTAATGTTTTAAACTTGTCTTCTCTATAGCACATAGTTTTATAATCCCAGTTATCTTTTTTGCTTTTTATTTTTTTATTATAGTTGACTTACAATGTGCCAATTTCTGCTGTACAGTAAAATGACCCAGCCATATATGTGTGTGTATATATATATACATATACATATATATATATATTCTTTTTCTCATACTATCTTTCATCATGTTCTATCCCAAGGGATTAGATATAGTTCCCTGTGGTACAGTGGGACCTCATTTTTCATCCATTCTAAATGCAACAGTTTGCATCCACCAGTTATCTTTTGATGTGACCATCTCACGTGCTCATTAATGAAAACATCTCCAGGACCTGGACAAGGAACATTCCTTGTTGGCTGCTAATCCTGTCTTTCTCCTCCCCACCAAGTGCCCAGCATTTCATGCCACATCCCTGATGCATCCTGAGCATCTGACAAGTGTTTACTGATAAGCTTGAATTTCATTAAGAAACAAGGAAAGCAGAAAAACAAGCCAGGTCAGTTAGCCAGGCACAGAAGATTTTAGAAGAGTGAAAAAGAAAGAGAAGTTGGGCTTGGTTGTGAGGCAATATGTGGGATTTTTTCCAAGGAGTCTGAAGCTATTTGAATATCAGTGAAAGATGGGGCTCTCAGCAGCTTTGCTCCCAGACAAGCAGATTAGATCTCAAAGGGTCTGGCCCTTTGGGTGAGTCTGTTTGCTTGTGTAAATAGCCTTGCCCATCAGCTCCCCTCTGTGCGTTGGCTTCAGGAGTGTCTTGTCTATGAGTGTATGGGGCAAGGAGGTGAAGTTGCTAGTTACTCAACAGAGTGACCTCTCCCAAACACCTTGCGGATTAGATTGGAATCTTGAAGCCAGGATGCATGCATATGCTTCCAAGTGTCTTGTGATTATTCATTGACTTTACACTGAAGTATGAAGGAATCAGGATGCCACAATTAGATAACTTTTATAATGAAACTGAAAGTGTAGCATAACAAGGTGGTTGTGGAGTCAAGTAGACCTTGGCTTAAGTACTAACCTGTATGACCTAATGGAAAAGTTATTTAAAAACACTGAAACCCTTTTTCTTTAACCACACAAAATAAGTAGAATGCAATTACAGGGTTTTGACATCAACTGAATCAGTGTCAAATACTTGGCATACAGTAGGCATTCCACACTGTCATTTGTAGGTACTCAGTAAATTTGTAGGTACTCAATAAATGACAGCTGCTTTCTGATTATTGATAATACTAAGATGCTAATTAAAAGGATGTTGCAACAACCAGTGAAGCTCTGGAATCATGATGCGAACCAGAATGAAAGACTCCAATGGAGCTGTGATTTCCAGTCATAGCTGTCATCTGCTCCTGCAATCCTGGCTCTTTATTTGTCAGCTGTGGAAAATGAAAAGACATCTGCAAATAATTGTATTTTTCAGATTTCAGGGCTTTTCGTCCATTGAATAGCTGATGCTTTAATGAAGTTTTGACAGTCTCTCTTTATTCTAAGGCATAGGCAAATGGAAAAAAAAACAACCTTCCCACTTTCTGATTTTCACATGTTTGCAGTTGAAGTAAAGGGCAGATCATCCTGTTATTCACTGCTGCCTAGCTCAGCCCTTACAATGGAGGGCTTTGCAATGCCTCCTTGATGAGCTACTCTTATGCTTCAAACTGCAGATAGTCTCTGGGCAATGTAAGAAGGAAGTTCACAGAAAGTTCATGAGACTCTATTTTAGAGATGTCTTTTTGATATTTATTTTTTCTGGTATTTCTCCACCCATCTAATTTCTATTCCTCCCATTTCCCGTCTTATCCCATATTCATATCAAAGTAGACTAGGCTTGATTCTCTGCATTCATTTCCTGGAATGCAGATTCTGTTAGGCTGATACACAGAACACCAAGTTGTGGTACCAAGTTGTCTTTAGCAATGAGTGTGCTATCCTTTTTGACCCCTTAGCAATTTGTACCAATCACTATCAAACCATGGGGCTGTCTATCCATTTATCTCTCATCTTTTTATCATCCATCTCTCTATAATCTATTTATTATCTACACTATCATTCTATCATCTATGGATCAATCATGTATCTATCTTTTTATCTATCATTTATCAATTTATCATCTATACTCCATCTGTTATCCTTCTATCCTCTGTCATCTGTCTATGTAACTATTTTTCTGTGTGTCTATATACCTGTTATCTCTCTATCCATCTATTTATCTATTATTTCTCTGTCTATCCTTCTCTCTAATCACAATTCCCTAATTATGTTCCTTCTTCACACCTGAGACTGTAATCTCCATGTAGTAAGTTGTCAGGAACAGTAGCTTCTCCATCCTTGTGTTCTGAAAATCCAACACAAAAACAGGCCCCAGACTATTTTTTAGAAGAACAAATGTTTACATATAAAATACAAATTCAGTGATTCTACAGTTATTCTGTGGCTAGGTGCTTTTCATTCAGCGGTCATCAGATGTCTGTGATGGATTTGGGGTTTTGTAGATGCTAGCAGCAAGGGACCCAGAAGCAAGAAAGGGAATTATCTCACAGTTGCTGTCTTTACCAGATCTGAATTAAGCCGGGTGCCATGGTGTAGGGACACAGTTTGGGAGGACACTTTTCTCCTTGACAACCTCATTAGTTGAAGCAGGACTCCTCACAAGTTGTGAGGAGTGGAGTTTCCGGAAGGCAGATCTTCAACACTGGGGTTTCCTTGGATTAGGAATATAAATCACAGCCTTTCCATGTGATCAGTGCCACACAGGGTAGATGAGGGTCATTATGGGAGCATGGAAAGCTATGCCAGCAGATACATGCATAAGGACATTGTTTTCTATGAATTTTCGTTCGGCCCCAGGAGGCCTCTAAATAGGGCAATGGCGACCTTCCTCACTCTGTAGCTTTGAGCTGATTAACCTTTTAGAACATCTT
Organism: Catagonus wagneri; assembly: GCA_004024745.2. Lineage (NCBI taxonomy): Eukaryota > Metazoa > Chordata > Mammalia > Artiodactyla > Tayassuidae > Catagonus > Catagonus wagneri. The sequence continues at coordinate 35,170,418 of PVHT020000521.1, read as the reverse complement.
GAATCCCAGATAGTAGCTGTTCAGTAAATGTTTTTATTCTAAGCCAGGTGCTCTGTGGGCATTTTTAAACTTGATCTCGGTAGATCATCACAGCTAGGATAGGTGAGCACTTTCATCTCATTTTCAGGCCAAGGAAACAGAGGCACTGGGAGTGTAGCTAACTTCCCCAGGAACCGTGTAAGGTGTGAAGTCCGGTCAGCTTGCCTTTTTTGTGCACCTGATCTTTGACCCCTATATCACCCAGCCTGTGCCAGGCAGCCCTCGTAAGGATCTTGGCTTTAAAGAAAGAAAGCGAGAGGTTTGGAGGAAAGGTGTAGACAGGGCAGTGTGGGGTTGGTTGCAGGCTTCAGGAGAGTCGGGAATGGCACAGGCAGTGGAGCCTGGAGGTGCTGGGGGATCAACCCCAAGACAATAAGAACATAATGGCTGAGAGAACATCAGGTGTCCAGTTACCTGCCTGTGCCTGGGCACCTACTCTTGATGACCAGTGACTGTAGGAAAATCATTCAGGCTAACAACGAACAGTGATGCTATTTTACTATCTTGTGCCTACACAAAAAGTCAGCAAATGTGTTGACATAATTTCCATTAAAGTTAACAGAAATATGGAGTGTATGGAGCACGACTTTTTTCCCATAATAATATTGTCTTAGCATGTAAAATATTAAGTAATAATAGCATTGCTTTTAAATGTTTAAGTTCGCCGTGTTTATGACTAGAAATCAGTTGCCTTAGATAGCTTGCCATGTTAAAAAAAATCAACTTTGTGTAATTTTGCCAGAAAAGGAAGAACATTCATACAAAACAAACAAACAAACCCAGTAGGCTGCTTTTGATTCTAACTGGCATAAAAATTTAATATACATATTACAATACAAAGTTTATTGTGATGTGACTGTTAAAATTATACATTTTGATCACCATGCTTTTAAAGCTCTTAAGCATAGGGATTTGTCATCCTTCCTTGCGTTTCACACAGTTGTTTAAGGAGAGAGATTAAATATCAAAGGATAAGTAATTAAGGATTTGAATTGTTGGTACTTGCAGATTAGAATAAAATTATTCAAGACGTGTAAGCGTGAGCTTAGATTGTAAACCTTGAACGGAACATCTTTGAAGGAAAGTGACAAGTATCCTGGAGTAGAACACTGTTTCTATGGCTCTATAGATAATTAAAACAAATCGCTCGATGGGAGGGTTTCATTAAATCTGAAGAAATATAATAACCTGATAAATCCTAAGACTGGCCACTCAGTCTCTCTCGGAGATATATATATATCCCTAAAAATGAAATGCATTATTTATTTATTTAAATGATGACTTTATTTAAATAATTTATTTAAATAAATTAAAATGAATCCTGCATTTATTTTCATTGATAAAGCAAGCTTTGCTATATTTGCGGGGAAAAAAAACCTCCCCAGAAATATTGGTAGAAAATTTTTACAATCTTTTAGAGAACACTTAACTCCTCTTAAGTGGACTTTAGTTTTACTTGGCTGAAGAGGTTTTAGCAAATGAAAGGTACTATATTTAGTGCTTTTCTTCTCTTCCAACCAGCTTTGCAGTTGGAAAAGGGACTGTGAGCAGCCGTTGTCTATGGGATGGGTCAATCTGCCCTGCTAGCCTTAGAGTTAAGATGAAGTAGAAATCATTATGATCCTTCTGCTTAAAGTGTGAGTAAATGAGCAATATCAGTCCTTCAACTGACTTGGGTGACAAAAACCAAGGCAGAAAAGTAATGAATGCAGATACTTTTGAATTTCCCAACCCTATAAATTTCATGAGGGCTAAACCTTTGCTCGAATAGATATTTTCTTTAATTTTCTCTTTTTAATTATATCAGTTGATTAATCATACTTCATCTCTAAAGTTAAGGACATTCCCTGTCCAGGGCTTTGAAGATCTGTCCCTAATTTTTAGCCTACTAGGAACCATTAAATGCAAGAATATGAAGGAAGTTAATGTGAAACAGCCAAGCAATATGATTTTCTTACTCACTATCATTCAGAACACATAGAACTGAAACTGAGAATCAAGGGGTCAGTAAACTCTCAGATTTTGAGGCAACCTACAAATGCTCTCTAGGTTTTGTTTTTCTAATGTATCCTAATACTAATAATATATAGGCCAAGGTAGTTGAGAGAGTTTGATGACACACATACAGCAGGTGCTTTAATGCAGCAGAGGAAACACGTATTTAAGATAGAATTGTAATAAACTATAATAGAAAATAATTTTTAAAAGAATATATATAGGAGTTCCCTGCATGGTTCAGTGGTTAACGAATCCGACTAGGAACCATGAGGTTGCCGGTTCGATCCCTGGCCTTGCTCAGTGAGTTAAGGATCCCGCGTTGCTGTGGCTGTGGTGAAGGCCGGCAGCTACAGCTCCTGTTAGACTCCTAGCCTGGGAACATCCATATGCTGTGGGTGCAGCTCTACATAAAGGCAAAAAAGACAAAAAAAAAAAAAGAATATATATAGATACAAATATATGTGTGTATAACTGAATCACCTTTCCATACACCTGAAACTGACACGATGTTATAATATATGTATATATAGTGTAACCATTGCAAAGTTGTTTAGGCCTTGGAAGAAGTACATTTTAAAGGGGGAGTTTTGGGGAGTTCCCATCCTGGTTCAGTTGTTAACGAATCCGACTAAGAATCATGAGGTTGCGGGTTCGATCCCTGGCCATGCTCAGTGGGTTAAGGATCTGGCGTTGCCATGAGCTGTGGTGTAGGTTGCAGACGCAGCTCGGATCCCGCGTTGCTGTGGCTGTGGCTAAGGCCGGCGGCTGCAGCTCCTGTTAGACCCCTAGCCTGGGAACCGCCATATGCTGTGGGTGCGGCCCTAGATAAGACAAAAAATAAATAAATAAGTAATTAAATAAAAGGTGTAGTTTTAAAAAAATTGAGATATAACTGAAACACAGCATAAGGATTTGACGTATGTACCTATTGTAAAATGATCACCACAATAAGTCTAGTTCACATTCATCACCATACTTAGTTACAATTTTTTCATGTGATTAGAACTTTTAAGGATCTTTGTGAAGATCCAGAGGAACACCTAAACTCAAACTAGATATAACCTTTATATAAAAGTTGATAAAAGAGGAGTTCCTATCGTGGCTCAGTGGTTAAGGGATCCGATTAGGAACCATGAGGTTGTGGGTTCGATCCCTGGCATCACTCCGTGGGTTAAGGAGCCTGTGTTGCCATAAACTGTTGTGTAGGTCACAGACACGACTAGGATCCTGCATTTCTGTGGCTATGGCATTGGCTGGCGGCCACAGCTCCTATTAGACCCCTAGTCTGGGAACCTCCATATGCCGTGGGTGTGGCTCTAAAATGACAAAAGACAAAATAAATAAATAAATGAATAAATAAATAAATAATAAATAAAATAAATATTGATAAAATTCAAATACACCATTTTAAAATGTAGTTTGTAGTAGTTCCCTGGTGGCCTAGCAGTTAAGGATTGGTATTGTCACTGCTATGGCTCACGTCACTACTGTGGTGTGGGTCCCATCCCTGGCCCAGAAACTTCTGCACACTGTGGGTGTGGACAAAAAAAAGGAAAAGCAAAAGAAAAAAAAGTGCAAGTTATAAAAATATTTTGGAACATTTCAATAAAATAGATGAGAAACTTAGACAGAACTGTTTCTGAGAGTTAGTTATGGACCATGATGATATCAGCCAAAGGGCTGGGGAAAGAAGCTCAGAATCTGGGAGAAGAAAACTGCCCAGTTGGGCTGAGGGGTGGCCCCAAGGAAGTGGACATCTGGATCCTTCGTTTCCTGCCACCTCCCTTTGTGCTTTCACAAATGATTTCAGAAACTAAAAACACCACTGCTTCTCACCTTTCCCCCACTTTTATCAGGGAGAAAATTCATGAGTCTAAAAGCACATGCATTCATTAGTGTTTTCTTTCTGTTTATACATTTATGCAAATTTTCACAGGGGAGGGAATAAACTGCCGGGGTACTTGTCTTTAAAAGGGATAACAAATCCAAGTGTTATCAAGATGGCATTGTGTTTTGCTTCTCTTGATTTCAAAGTAAATTATTTGATTGTCCTCAACAGTCCTTTCCATAGATGTCTTGACTTTGCATTAGCACATGTATGTGGCAGTAAGAGCCCATTACCCTGTGACAAGTCTATTATAATGACATTATTTCACTTGGAGACACCGATTGATTCTTAAATATAGGCCATCTATCTGGTCATTTCTAGTAACTGCATTAAAATAGTAATTATTACCCTTGTTAGCTTTTGTCTTTGAGTGATAAGTTCCTTAAGTATTTTTCCAAGCAATGCCATTATTTCATTGGATAAAAATGTATGAGCAGAAATTGGCACTCTTCTTATGAAATCTCTTTTACTTGGGTCACACAAACATGCACACACAGACCTCATCAACCATTTCCTTTGAAACTAAGGAGACAGCTGTGTTTGAGGCAGTTTCCATGGTATAATTATTAATAGAACCCACTTTCACTCCCCAAATATTTTCATTGGATCAAGGTTGTGTTATCATTCTATTAAAGAAAAATATTCCCTACTTTTAAACAAGAAGCACATTTTTTTAATCATGTAACTTTTCTTCCTTGAACCACATTGGCTTCAAAGACTCAGAGGCTTAATGACTGTGCCTGCTAAATCAAAATTCAGCATGCTATTTAGGCTTCTATCAGCTGTCTACCTCACAAAAAGTAACAGGAAGTACTATTTCGGATTGTCATTGGCCCAAGGAAAAGGTGATGTTTTTTTCCTCCATAATCTTATTGACACCTCTAACCCTCTTACTTGGCTCATCTGGGTACCATGAGATGTTACAGGTGGAGAACTTATTAATCTCCTTGTTCCAAGGGTATATACATATAGGCATCAACTGCATTTTTCCATGTTCATATGTATGTGTGTATGCATGAGTGTATGTGCACATGCTTGTACGCACCTCAAGTTATGTGTTATTTCCTTGAATGAGCTTTCCTCTTTATTGGCAAGATTGTATTTATATTTCAAAAGATCAACTCAAGCCCTTCTTTTTCCTCTCTCAAACCTCATCTGTATTTAACATCTGCTACTTCCTCTTTCCCCTCCTCCCCGTGCATGCTTGCACATGCACACATGCACACACACGTTAGTACTGCCACTTTGTGCCGATTTCTCACTAGCTTCTCTTCTGCAGTATCCATATTCCATTGTATTAATTTTCCTCATACGGAATTATTTGTTAACATGCCCATATACCTATGATGGTGATGATGATGCTCTTGAGGCCAGCATGTAGTATTTGATGCACAGTGGGAGGTCAGTAAGTATTTGAATGGAGAAATGCACGACTGTCACTGTGTTTTACTGGGTTCAGACACTGTTAAGACTTGGTGTTCCTCCATAAGGTCTAAGACTTGGCCAGCCTTTGTGGGTCAGGTACTTGGCCAACTATATTAGCTGTATTTTACCACTTAATGTTTGGCTTTCCCAACCACCATGTTTTACTGGCAAGGAAGCAAACTGTGGCCAAGATAATTTAGGTGATATGTCTAAAGTCACACATTCACTAAGTAAGTGCTGAGTCAGATCCTAATTCACTGCACTTACTTCCTCACCCATATTTAGGAAGTTATCTAAGATAAACAGTCTGCTAAAATGACCAATTCCATAACCAATGGTTATGAAACGTGTCATAAACCTCTTTAATTTTTTTGAAAATAAATGAAAATTTGATGGATTTTATTTTTAAGAAGATAGAATCAAAAATACAAAAAGGGAGATGTGTAAATCCATTGTGTAGCAGAAAGGTAAGAAAACATGGTAAAATAATTTGTATTTTTCTCAAAGTCACACTTGTAGGGAAGTGTAATTGTAAAAGTAATATTTTAAAAATCATTGAAAAGTAAGTCATTGAAAAAAACAAAAATTTAAAGAAAGCAATTAACAGTCACCTATATTTAATTACAAAATTTTCACCATTGAAAACCATAGGCATGAGAGTTAAACGGTTAAGGAATTTAAACTTTTGAATTAAACCTAATAGGACTGAATAAATCCTACACAGCCCAGAAATTATTATGATTGCTGTATGAAGTACCAAATACTTCAATTTGACACCAGCACTACATGATCTATCAAGACATCACTTAAAATAAATTTAGTGGACAGAGCAGCAAAAATGCATTTCACAGACACAATGATGAAATAAAAACTGGATATGGTGAAATAGAATTAATTACTGGATTCCCCAAATGGTTCCTAGGCACGATCATCAGAGACGAAGTCCGAATAAATTAATTATCAACACAAAATATTAGTCACAGAAGGTGCACAGTGCCCTTTTAAAATTAACATAAAATATAGTGGAAGAGACAATGAATCTAATGAAAAGAAAAACCATGGAAGGGACAAGATGTATGTAGTTTCGTTGTACAGAGGTCATGTTCTGGAAAGATTTGATTGACACCTCCAAAAGGAAAAACAGTACAAATATTAAATTACTCTGATGAAAGCACAGATGAAGGAAATTGTATATAATTGATTAAATTGTAAATGAAAATTATAGTTTAATTATAGTTTCATCTTTGTTCATTGCCCAAAATAAATTTGATCTTAACCCTTATCATGCTTATTTTTTCTACAAATAGTTTTTTTAACCAGAAGCAAGTTAATTGCTTCTTTATCCCCAGCCTAAACAAATATGAAATATTTGATATAGTTTCAGTCCGTTTATATTGACTGTGACCATCTTTTTTATTGGTGGCACCCACAGCGTGTGGAAGGTCCCCAGCCAGGGATCGAACTCACAGTACAGCAGCAACACAAACTGCTGCAGTGACAATGCCGGATCCTTAATGCACTTTGCCATGGCAGGGACAACTGTTACCATTTTTTAAATTGTCCTAAATCCATATAGAATATGAACCTTAAAAAGTAAACTGTCGGAGGAAATTAAGGTGAATAATACAACAAACACACCTGTCCCTTGACTAAAAATAAGCCTGTGATTTTGACTGTCTACCATGTTAAGGCTTCAATGGTATTTGGCTTGTAATACAGCAAGAATCAAACTCTGGTCTTCTATTTAGCAAATGATTTGATGCAGACTTAAGTCTTACCACACATCTAATTCAACTTTATTTTACTTTCCTAGAATGTACTGACACTTATTTAAATTCAGTGGATTGCAACATTTAATTTGGGAAAAGAGCAGATGGGAGTGATCTCAAAGATGCAATTTTTTGCTCCACAAGAAAAAGAGAGGAAGAGGAACAGGAAGAAAATTAATTTTAGAAGAAATAGTTGTGACATCAGACATCATTGTGTTATGTAATACTTTTTAATTTCATATGGTATTTTTTGAGACACATTATTCAATCTGATCCTTTTAGAATACCCGAACTAGGCAAGCAAATGCAATTACCTACACTTTGCAGCTGAAGATGTCTGTGCTCCTAGCTCTGCAGAAGTAGCATGTGGACCCAGTGGGAACAGAGCTCAGGTTTTGAGATGCTGAGTTTGTTGCTCTGTATTTAGTAACACTGTAGTTTTGCCCACCTCCTTGCTGGAGGGCGGTGAGATCTGCTATGAAGCCTGGGAGGAATAATAGCACTTGTAACACAAGAACATCCCTATTGCTTGGAATTTAAGCATAACTGATGTGCCTCTTTCTTTGAAAAGTTGGTTTTCCATTTCCTCTTTCAAAATGCAAATTCTCATCCAGTTAGACGAACCTATCTACCATTTTGAGGAGCAAGGGTTTCAGGAGATACTGTAGGAACAATCCTGGTTACCAGGGAATTTCAGCGGTGCACCACGTTTTCTTTGCATGTTGCTTTAAGATACTCCGTGGTGTGTCTAGAATGTTCATGAAATATGAGAAAAGCTTATTATCTATAATATGTGATTGCATAGTAGGAGACTTTGAAATTCAGTTGCCATGGAAACCTGTCTTGTGTGATGGAACCCAAACCTTACGTGATCACCCTGCTATCTTTGTACACACACAGAAGAGGTCTGTCCTGATGCACACTCCTCATGATGTGGAAGAATTGGAGGCAGGTGGTCTTAAGAGAGACCACACTGAGGACATGCAGATTGACAGTTTTACCTCTTTTCAGCATGAGGAAAGACAGGAATGACATGAAGGTATATATGTCAAAATTATACAGACACCACAGAATGAACCTGACATTTGGTATAAAAAGGCCAAGGGGACGTTCCCGTCATGGCGCAGTGGTTAATGAATCCGACTAGGAACCATGAGGTTTCAGGTTTGATCCCTGGCCTTGCTCAGTGGGTTAAGGATCCGGCGTTGCCATGAGCTGTAGTGTAGGTTGCAGACATGGCTCGGATCCCACGTTGCTGTGGCTCTGGCATAGGTCGGTGGCTACAGCTCCGATTAGATCCTTAGCCTGGGAACCTCCATATGCTGCGGGTGTGGCCCTAGAAAAGGCAAAAGACAAAAAAAAAAAAAAAGGCCAAGGGGACAGTGGAGAAGACAGATAATATTTGTTGACTGAATGCTTGATATTCCAGTCTTAAGAGGAGAAAATTTAAAGACACATACCGGGGTACATTCTTTTTATTCTATATAAATAAAAAGTTTAAAAGTCTAACAGAAAGGAAAACAAAGATCCAAGTAATATAGGACAATATATACCACATATTTATGATATGTTGACTATGAATTTGGTAACAAACTTTCTAGAAGTTAATCAAGAAACCTTATTTGCTCTATAAATCTTCCACAATAATTAGACAAAATGAAACCAGTTCAGGAGACCTATTTCCATATCAAATAAAAGAACACAAATATGGAATTTCCTGTTGTGGCTCAGCAGTAATGAACCTGCTAGTATCCATGAGGATGTGGGTTTGATCCCTTGCCTCGCTCAGTGGGTTAAGATCTGGCATTGCCGTGAGCTGTGGGGTAGTTTTCAGGCATAGCTCAGATCCTGTGTTGCTGTGGCTGTGATGTAGCCTGGTAGCTACAGCTCCAATTAGACCCCTAACATGGGAACTTCCGTATCCTGCAGGTATGGCCCTAAAAAACAAACAAAAAAAATAAATAAATAAAACAAAAAGGAATAAGAATAAATTCTCCATTTGGGAATGAGGTTTGTTGTCTGATGTGACTATTGTATAAGGTCAACATTTTTTAATGAGGGTTGAGTTTCTGTTCATTTAAAAATGTCAAAAATATTAGTATTACAATAATAGTTATTAATATTTCATCCATCAAAAAATATACCTGTCTTGGCTGGGAACTGAAACACAACAATACAGTAGAAGTAAATACAATCCATACTCCATGGACTCTAAAGTGTAACAACAGCAAAGTCCCGTTCAGGAGTAGACTGTTGTCATCTGCTATTCTAGACTTAAATATCTTCTAAGCCATTTATTTCCCCCAGTAAATGATCTTTTTTTTTTCCCTATGTATAAAGGAGGATATGGAGCCACAGTCATTAGCTAAATTTCAGGCTTTGGGATCTGAAACCTCGTTCCAAATCTTGTTCTCGCCACTTAACAAACTGAACACTCCTTTTAAATATCAGAGCTCCTTAGATTTCTACCTGCAAAGAGGACAGCAAATCATACAGCACGTATCCTGTGGTGAAGCTCAAATGAAATGAAACAGAAATGTTTCATAGACTATAGAGTAATATGTAGACATAATTAGACTAGGAATAAATTTTGCATTGCTGGCTACTTTCATATATAATGATTGTGTTTCTAGAAACACGTATTTATGTATATCTTTGCCCTTTTTCTGAGATATGAGTTCCTTTTACTGGCATTTTCTCCTAAGCATGTGTCATGTGGCCTGAGACATGATATATCTGAGGAAATATTTATCCATAAATATTTCAAAATATTTTAAAAAGGTATGTAAATTGGAATAACATTAATTATATCTATATATTAAAACATCTATGATAATACATTGAATATATTTTCACTTCTTATTTATATATAAATATAAATATTATATATAAATGTGTCCATGCATATGTCCACTTATATTTCCATATATGCATATATATACATGTGTGCATGTTTATGTGCATATACATGTAGATCATGACCAGTGTAAGTAATAATATGGAAGAAAATGTTAAACCTCACCATTGTTGCAAAGATTGAATCTAATTTTGGATTCACTATGCTTTTTGGTAATCAAGATATAGGAAGTACCCACTTTTATGCAGTGTGCTTTATTTAAAAAATGAATTGGGGAGTTCCCTCTGTGGCTCAGCGGTTATCGAACGCAACTAGGATCCATGAGGTTGCAGGTTCAATCCCTGGCCTCGCTCCGTGGGTTAAGGATCTGGCGTTGCCGTGACCTGTGGCGTAGGTCGCAGACACAGCTTGGACCCCACGTTGCTGTGGCTGTGGCATAGGCCAGCTCCCTAGCCTGGGAACTTCCCTATACTGTGGGGTGTGGCCCTCCAAATCCCAAAAAGAAAAAAAAGAATTGTTAAAGGATAAATGTGTATAATCTTTATCTAAATGGCATTAAATGATGTAACAGGCAGTGTTCAAAACCATATTTCTGTAATTTAGCTGTGGTAAATTTCATAAAGCCATTAGTTAGACTGCTTTCTAGAATAAATCATGGGTTTATCTGAGAAAATTGTTAGGAAGTTAGAATGATTTTTTTTATCACTATACATTTAAAAACTTCTGTTCAAGAGAACTCATGGTGATATGAAATATGAAGAACTTGTAAATCTTATCTGTCACATAAATTATACAGTTTTGTGAATAGGCTTTAAGACTTTCAGTTATGTGTTATATATGTTCAGTTTGATGTAATATTCTTAATTGATTACAGCACATTATGTTTCATGTATAGACAATGCTGGTCACTAAGATGTGGACTGAGAAGTATTACAGGTGATGCACATTATGTGGATATGAAATTTAGCTTTTTAACATAATAGTGGCACTGACAGGTTAAAATATAGTGTTACAGCAGATAATATTTGTGGCTGATTGTTCTAATTTTCTTTGCCAACACTGTATCAAATCATTAACTATTTTCAATTTTCACCAAATGATTCCATAGTCATAAGCTTCTTGCATTACCATATTACTCCTGATGATTTATTTCTAATCATATTGCAAGTGCATATTTAGTGTGATAGCTGAATTATATTAATTTGGCTACAAACAAAATGATGCAATTTAAAATATTGATTGCAACAGCATTCCCTTTCCATAAATCTACCTTGTAATTCCATTGATTTTAAGTAGGTGATTAAATTGTTTGCTTTGATTCAGAAATTGTATTTGGATTATATGAGAAAACTCAAAATGTGGAAAATTACAATTTTAGTTTGAAAAGTACACAATGTCCACCAAGAGAAAGCGGTGGTGTTGGCTCTGAGGCACATGACAGGAGTAACACCAGGGCAGTGTGGACGTGCTCAGTGAGTCACCTCACAAAGAGGACAGACAGATTGGGACATTTGTCCATGAAAACACATGCTTCGTGGGGGCAGTAGGCATAGATTTGAGGCCAAGCAGACTTTATCTTTTCATTTTTGTTATACATTTTATCTTTACATGTGAAAAATGAGAGTTTGAAGACAAAGACAAAATCTTTAATACCTATGGAAACCCTGGAACATACCTGTGGGAAAAGAATCCTCTCATTTTATCACTAAACATAAACCTAGGTTAAAATCATCATCATATATAGATATAGTATCTATATATACATAAATATGTACATACATGTGATGTATATGTAAAGAGGAATCTACCTTTGTATGTATATATGCGTGCATATATATATGCATATATGTTGTAAACATGGCATAAATATATACATGCATATATACACACAAAGGTAGATTCCTCTTTACATGTAAGGAGAATGCTATGTAATTAATATTAAATTGTATATATATGCAGTATATAAAGTATACAAACAAGGCATAACCCTCTGTGTCTGCCAAGTCCTCATATTTGCTTCTCATCTGAGAACCTCTGAGTCCTCTTTTGTCTTCTGTGTTATGCCATGGTTTTCCTTTTCTATTAATGGGTGATTGTTTCTTATGCAAAGGAAGGCATGAGACAAGGTGTGTGTGTGTTTGGGTGGGGGGCAGCTGTGGTAGGGGGCTGAAGAAAGTACGCGTTATTTCTGAGACTCCTGTACAGTCGGTTCTCGAGGGGTCCTCAGTTGCTCAGGCCATCAGCTCTGACTGCGATGATGGCTCCTACGTCTGGCTCCTCCATCCCACCTTCAACTCTCCTTGTGTCTTAGCGCTGCTCCTCTGTGACTGCCTCCTTTTACTGGTCTCTTGCAGTTTCCGCCTTGCTTCCTGATGAACCTGCACCAGTAGAACTGTAAGCTCAAAGGTCAGGGGATGCATGTGTTTGCCTCACACTGGGTGGGGCAGTCAAAAGGCTCTTGATAAACGTTTGTGCTGGATGAAAAAAAAAAAAAAGAATGAAACCTTAATTGAGCGACTCGCTTGAACAAAATCAGGCAAAACCTCAGACAGACTTGAAGCTCTGTGGTCCTGCCTTCAGGGTCTACCTTCTAAATCCAGCACCTGCTGTCTCCACCTCTGCACCTTGGCTGGGGGTTGGGGGGAGCAGCTGGGTCTCTTTACTTTGTGCCTTCATTTTTTCAATTGAAGTGTAGTTATTTACAACGTTGAGTTAGTTTCAGGTATATGGCAGATTTAGTCGTGTGTGTGTGTCTGTGTGTGTGTGTTTGTGTATATATATGCACACACACGTGTGTGTGTGTGTAGACATACATACACACAAATATATATACACATACACACATATGCACATACACTCATCATATGTATTTTATATGTACATTGTAAATATATATAGTATATATGTATGTATATACTATATATATATATATATTATTGTCCAGATTATTTTCCCTTATAGGTTATTACAAAATATTGAGTATAGTTCCCTGTGCTCTACAATAGATCCTTGTTAGTTATCTATTTTATATATAGTAGAGTATATATGTTCATTCTAACTTCTAATTTATCCCTCCTCCACTTCTCCCTTTGGTACCCACAAATTTGTTTTCTATGTCCGTGGGTCTATTTATGTTTTGTAAATAAATTCATTTATATCATTCATTGTTTTTCAGATTCCACATATAAGTGATATCCTGCAATATTTGCCTTTCTTTGTCAGCTTCATGTTTTTGTGTTTTTTCTCCTTTAGAGCCCTTCTCACTTTTCTTTTCTTTTCTTTTTTTTTTTTGTCTTTTTAGGGCAGCACCTATGGCATATGGAGTTTCCCAGGCTAGGGGTCTAATCAGAGCTATGGCTGCCGGCCTCCGCCACAGCCACAGCAACTCCAGATCCCAGGCCAGCCGCGTCTGCAGCCTACACCACAGCTCATGACAACGTCAGATTGTTAACCCAGTGAGCAATGCCAGGGATCAAACCCACAACCTCATGGTTCCTAGTCAGATTTGTTTCCGCTGCGCCATCATGGGAACTCCGCTTCTCACTTTTCTACATGCAAGCCATCCCCTCTCAAGGCCTGATTCAGACGCCACTTCCTATATGCTCTGGAGATGGTCCTTCTGACCAACGTGAAGCAATCTCGTTTTTCTTGAAAACAGTCACAGCCCTTCTTGAGAGGCAGTGATTTTGAATTGATTACTTTGAAATTGTTTTAAGTAAAAATCATCGGTATCCAGAATATACGTCCCCATCATAAAAACTCCTTAAAGGAAAGATTTAAACCTGGTGTATCTTCCTTGTACCAAGCATAATCCTAGTGGGAAGGAAAACTTAAAGCATTTCTCTCTGTTGGTAAAAAGGATGACCAGATGTTCACCACAGGAAGGGTGGTGACAATTATTTAGGTAACATTAACCACAGTTCCTTCTTTCATCTCACGTGATGAGGGAGCACAGTTGTCCGCATCATTCTGTAAGATCACTGGATCCCTTTTCTGTTCCCAGAACCCTCAAAAAATTATGTGGATGCCAACTCCTGTATTTGTTTCTTAATCTGTGGCGATCGACCAGCCCTGTGAGGACGTGTGTCCACAGCTTGGTGCTCAGGTAGACTGTGATACCAGGGGCCTCTGAGGGTCAGGGCACAACTACAAATGAACTGATTTGCAGCCAGTTACAATGAACTGTTAATTTAGCTGTTCAGATGATGAAACAACAAAGCTTTTCTCTAACTTGTTCAATTCTATTGATCTGTGGACATACATCATGAGACCCACCTCCCCCCCCAGCGGTATTGACGTGGGTGCTATTGACTGAGTCAGGTCTCTCGTGTCAAAATTCAGGTTGCCCAGCAAAACACTGCATAATTTTGCTGCCTGGCTGAGGTGCGCTTTAGAAGGACTTTTAAACTAGGTTCGTATAATGAATACATTTTAAAGCTGAAAAATGATTATCTATAAAATGTGGAGATTTCATCACTCTAAGCAATAACCAAATATAGTCAAATTATTAATTTATTTAATAAAACACATGGTTGCATGGACTAAATTGTATTTTTGTTAGTTAAATATGCATTAAATTTATCCATTGAACGATGAATTCCCAAAACTAATTTTGGGGGATCTTATTTCAATAAGCTAAAGTTTATAAATAGGGATTCTGATATTCTAGGACGTTTATTTCCTTCTTAATGATTTCTGTGCTGGGGCAAAAGACAAAAGATAGAGGTGGCAGGAAGTGACGGCAAGCGCTGGGGTTATCTTCTGTGTTCACCTGGGACTCATATTTCTGAGCAGTCTCTGCACCTAGTAGGTGCTTCATAGTTTGCACGTGTAAACCTTCTATGAAACCAAATGTTTTGAAGATAACCTAAAATTAATTTTACTACAATCCAGGAAATTCTTTACATACTCCAGGAAATAAGCTGAGGCTGTGATGCAAGTGATGAAAAGTTTGTCTTGAAATTATTTTCCAAAAGTTATTGGCTCTGAAACTGACATCACCGCCTCATTGAAGTGTAGTAATAAAGCTCAGGCATATTAATGTGTTATATTAACATATAATGTGGCATATTAATGTGTTTAATGTAACACCTTGTCTATTTAACGTATTGTATTCTGACATAAACAACTGGTTTTATGCAATTATACAATTGTTACTGGTTATTTAATCAATAATACATGATGAGAAACATTTAAGAACATTAGAGAGAGTGGGTAGTGGGTTGACATTCCTGTGACTATGCTTTTCTGTTCACCCTGTATGTGGAACACGTAAACAGATGTGACTCAGAGCCTGAAACAGCTGCTATATATTCTGGAATTATTTTGTTGTATCTGATGAAATTCTGCCACAACCCCAGACGTTGTCAAGCAACGGTATGATTACTCTAAATGCGTTTTCTCAAAGGCTGCATGTAAGGGGCTTATCTGGGCTGTTTTTATCTTGAATTACGGAGGATTCTTGAATCTCTTAACACTGTGTCCTTCTCTCCTGAAACGTGTGAATTGAAGTTATTATAGCTCCGGAGACCCTTTTAGAGACACTAAAAGATGCTCGCCAGAGATTTGAACTTTGATGAACACGGTTCTCTAGGGTTTCTGGGAAGAGCTAGCACCTTTCCTGGTGTTTGGTCATTATCGTTAGAATAAGAAGCAAATCATAAAGCTTCTGGTACTTATTTTTAGAAACTCCCTTGCTATCTGTAGGAAGAATACAGAGAATAAGGCTTATGTAGGCCATAAATTAAACTTTTGTTTTAAGATAGAGTTGGTGACAGTTTATGTTCTTCAAAATTTTTTTTTCAGAATCCTAGCAATATTTTTTTCCTCTTCATAGCACAGGATATGGATGGGGGGTGATTTCTGTATTTACTCTTTAACAGAAATATGTCTCCTAGAATTTCCTGTTAGATTTTTTTCGAAGTACATTTTCTCCTTGAATACGCATACTCCTAAAACCAGAACATGCAGTATGTCTTCAGTCTATGAATTAATCAATGAAGCTTATGTCAGTGATTTAGAGAGATTACCG
>PVHT020000521.1:35125546-35146660 GCA_004024745.2 Catagonus wagneri | reverse complement strand
GACATCTGTCTTTCTCCTTCTGACTTGCTTCACTCAGTATGAGGGTCTCTAATTCCATCCATGTTGCTGCGAATGACATTATTTTATCCTTTTTTATGGCTGAATAGTATTCCATCGTGTATATATACCACATCTTCCTAATCCAGTCATCTGTCGATGGACATTTGGGTTGTTTCCATGTCTTGGCTATTGTGAATATGCTGCAGTGAACATGCATGTGCAAGTGTCTTTCTCAAGGAAATTTTTGTCTGGATATATGCCCAAGAGTGGGATTGCTGGGTCATATGGTAGTTCTATGTACAGTTTTCTAAGGTACCTCCACACTGTCTTCCATGGTGGTTGCACCAGCCTACATTCCCACCAACAGTGTAGCAGGGTTCCCTATTCTCCACACCCCCTCCCTCCAGCAATTGTTGTTTGTGGACTTGTTAATGATGGCCATTCTGACTGGTGTAAGGTGGTATCTCATGTTAGTTTTGATTTTGATTTCTCTAATCATCAGTGATGTTGAGCCTTTTTTCATGTGCTTGTTGGCCATCTGTATAGCTTCTTTGGAGAAATGTCTATTCAGGTCCTTTGCCCATTTTTCAGTGGAATTGTTGGCTTTTTTGTGGTTGAGCTGCATCAGTGGTTTATATATTTTAGAGATTAAGCCCTTGTCAGTTGTGTCATTTGAAAAAATTTTCTCCCATTCTGTAAGTTGTCTTTTACTTTTCTTTTTGGTTTCCTTTGCTGTGCAAAAGCTTGTCAGCTTGATTAGGTCCCATTGGTTGATCTTTGCTCTGATTTCTGTTGCTTTGGGAGACTGACCTGAGAAAACATTTGTAAGGCTGATATCGGAGAATGTCTTGCCAATGTTTTCTTTCAGGAGTTTAATAGTGTCTTGTCTTATATTTAAGTCTTGAAGTCATTTAGAGTTTATTTTTGTGCACGGTGTGAGAGTGTGTTCTAGCTTCACTGATTTGCATGCAGCTGTCCAAGTTTCCCAGCAATGCTTACTGAAAAGACTTTCTTTTTCCCATTTGAAGTTCTTGCCACCTTTGTCAAAGATCAATTGGCCATAGGTGTCACGGTTTATTTCTGGGTTCTCTATTCTGTTCCATTGGTCCGTATGTCTGTTTTGGTAGCAGTACCACACTGTCTTGATTACTGTGGCCCTGTGATATTGCCTGAAGTCTGGGAGAGTTATGCCTCCTGCTTGGTTTTTGTTCCTCAGGATTGCTTTGGCAATTCTGGGTCTTTTGTAGTTCCATATAAATTTTTGGATTGTTTGTTCTAGTTCTGTGAAAAATGCCATGGGTAATTTGATAGGGATTGCATTGAATCTGTAGATTGCTTTGGGCAGAATCGCCATTTTTACAATATTAATTTTTCTGGCCCATGAGCATGGAATATCTTTCCATTTCTTTGTATCTTCTTTGATCTCCTTGATTAATGTTTTGTAGTTCTCTGCGTATAAGTCATTCACCTCCTTGGTCAGGTTTATTCCCAGGTATTTGATTTTTGGGGGTGTTATTTTAAAAAGTAAAATATTTTGGTATTCTTTTTCTAATATTTCCTTGTTAGTATATAGAAATGCGATTGATTTCTGAAGGTTAACCTTATATCCTGCTACTTTGCCAAATTTGTTGATCAGTTCAAGTGATTTTGGGGTTGAATCTTTGGGGTTTTCTATATGTAGTATCATGTCATCTGCATACAGTGACAGTTTTACCTCTTCCTATTTGAATGCCTTTTATTTCTTCTGTTTGTCTGATTGCTGGAGCTAGGACTTCTAATACTATGTTGAATAATAATGGCGAGAGTGGGCATCCTTGTCTTGTTCCAGAATTTAGTGGGAAGGCTTTCAGCTTTTCTCCATTGATTATTAAATTTGCCATGGGTTTTTCATATATGGCCTTTATTATGTTAAGGAATGTTCCCTGTATTCCCACTTTGGTACGAGTTTTGATCATGAATGGATGTTGGACTTTGTCAAATGCTTGTTCTGCATCAGATGCAGATTTTAGAACTTTGTAAGAATTTGTCCATCATTGGTCAGTTTATTCTTCCCTGAGGGGCTGAACATAAAAACATAAGATGGATTTTTAAAGTCAGTGTTTGATGCTTTGATCAGTCATGTGCTCCTGTATCTTCCTAGAATATATACACATTCTAATATATATTTAAAATTGTTCTTAGGGAATGAAACTTCTAAAATTGTTCTTAGGGAATGAAAACCCAGCCATGTGGGGACTAAAAGCAAAACCTTCAGCCTGACTTTGCAAAACTCACATTAATTAAAAAGTCTAAAAGCCATACCTGGGACAAAACAAATTATATAGAGAAGGACATATTCATTTAATTTTATGTGAGTAGAGTTTTTGAGGAATAACGTAGTGATATTTATCTGTATATTTACATATAGAATATTTATTTATAATATTGATTTGTAAGCAGCTATGCTGTGTGAGTTAGTCTTTTTTATGAAATCTCCAGAATGAATAGTAATCATTTGGCTCTAAAATTTGATAAAATGAAGGATAGCTACAGAATTATGAGAGTACTAAATATAGAGTTTAATTACAAATATCTGCAAGTGGTAAAATAAGCTATGGATATGTTATTTTTTATTCTACAATATTCTTGGATTGTAGGTAGTATTTGGAGTTTTAAATAATACTCTTTACTGCCTAAAACGTTGGGTTGTTTGATAGGAGATTTTCAAAGCAACCGTTCCATCCCAAGGTTCTACTCTGGAAACCCCTGAGATGGGGTTAATAGCTAACAGGTACAGCCATTTGATTGACTTACTGTCCTTCTTTAAAGATTCTCCCCCAATTTGTAAACACTGCATCTTTACTTCAAAAGAATGTCTACAAATTCAGATGCTGTCATTACATGTATTTGCCATGAATGGAGCCAACACTTGTACCTGAATTGATACCTGTAACTACTTTTATTAGTAATAAGATTCATCTGTTTCATTCTCAGTTTGATGTGCAGCTCTGGTGGTGAGGCTCTAAAAGCATTTGTTCACTGATCCCAGAGGCAAAGTGAAACTTTCTGGGTGATGACTAAGTGAGAAGGGTGTCTCTCAATTATATAAACAAAATTTTGCTGGTTGCTCAGAGCCTTGAGTAATGATTTCTCTCCTTGGCCTGAGTTCAGCTCAGTCATTTGCAAACGCAGTTGAAGATTATCTGACTCAAATTTATTTGAGAGCTGTGGAGAGAGAACTCTCAGATCCTGAAGGTGTTGTCACTCTAATATAGGACCCTTGGTCTGGAGACTAGGAAAGACGGTCCTGAGATTCTAAAAATCTACTTATGTTTGAATACTTTCTCCCACCAGGTGATCATTTTGAGTGGTCAGATCCAAGAGAGAGTTTATTTTAAAACCAATGTGCTCTAAATGGTTGAAACCACTTAGGCAATGAATGTGAATTTGATTGCTGCCTGGGTTCTGGCTAATTTCAAGGTTAGAGCATTAGCATTCTGTCTGTTATGAGAAATATTTGGAAACATATTCAGTTGTATTTAGAATGCAAGTACAAGCTTCAGGCAAATTACATCACCCTGACTTTAGATCATTTACTTTTTCTTTTTCCATTGGTTCCTCAGAACCTAGAGTCAAAAGGGCTGTAATCTGGGAGGTGTTCCATGAAGGTCTGTTTTAGGACTAGGAGGAAGAAAGATGGAGGCATACATCAGGAAAGGAATTTGCGGGATGGACTCAGAGTTTAAGGTTAGTAGATATAAAATATTGCATTTAGAAAGGATAAGTAATGAGGTCCTGCTCTACAGCACAGGGAACTCTATCCAGTCTCTTGGGATAGACTATGATGGAAGATAAGAAAAATAATGTGTATGTGTCTATATGTAAGATGGGTCACTTTGCTGTACAGCAGAAATTGGCACAACATTGTTAATCAACTACACTTTAATTAAAATTTTTTTTAAGTTTTTAAAAAGCTAAAGGAATTTGCACACTTCTACAGTGCAAATAAGCAGCACATTTCCACAACTAACCCCCAAGGCAAATGCCGTTTCATCATCATTCTTACACCGTGATCCAGAGCCACTGCTGTTTGGCTGCTATTGGCAATGGAGGTCAGTTTGTCAGCCCTCTCCACTCCTTGCTGTCAGCATAGTTGAGGTGGATTCATTCCCAGTCGTGCATCACCCAGGAAACTTCAATGCAAGCGAGCATGCTAATAATGGATTTAGCCAACATTAGTATTTACAAAATTCAACCAAAGGGACTGTCCATGGGTTATGGTAATAAGATACCAGAATGCATTTGCATTCCACTCTTTGGGAAATAGGTCCTAGTAAATTCCAGTGGATGAATTTATTAAATTGGAAATGGCTTTAGAAAGAGAATCTGCATTTCCCCCCTTGGAGATCTTTATGAACATACTACTCCTCTTCATATGATTAATAATAATAAAACAGAATATATAATAATGTAATTATTAATAATATGAAGAGAAGTATGTTTTTAAATAATGTAATGATTCTTATTAATGTATCTGGCATTATTATATGAAAGTGCTAATATTTTAAGATATCTTTGATTCATTGCTTTATAAGGCTGTATGTAGTATTTTTACCATTTAACATATGAGTAAACATACATATACATACAGACATACATTACTATGTGCAAATATATGTATACATGTTAATACTCTTCCTAGAATTATTACTATTATCATCAACTGTTGCCATAAAATGCTGAGTGACCATCTATTCCAAAACCTAGCCCTGTATAATGGTAAGCATTTATTTACCATGTTTGCATCTGTGAGTTGTCTGGGCTGGTTGATCCAGGCTGGGCTGGGCTCCACTTGGCCCTGGGGCAAGCTTGCAGCATGCTTATGTGCCCTAAGCCTTTTTTTCCTATGAGAATTGTAGGTTGTCTGGAACACTTTTTATCGTGGTGCTGGGAGAAGATCAAGAACATGAGGCCTCTCAGCACCTGGATTTGGAACTGGCCCACCTATACCCTGTGCCCTCAAAACCTAGTAAAGCTTGTCACATGGCCACGTCCAAGGTCAGCGTCTCGGGAAACACTGAAAATTCCACTTAGTGTGGAAGGAGCTGTGAGATGCGTGGAGAAGTGATACAGGGAGTCATGAGAAGTTGGGAATAGTAGCCATCTACCCTGATCACAGACTGAAATTTCCCAAGGACTCCTCTGTATTTCCCATCAATTTGTTATGAAAACCCAGTGCTTCCGTGATGAAGGGAATCTAAAATATATCACTACTTTCATAGTTCAGGCTACATCTATTTTGAGATTATGAGGTGGGCGAGATGACATTTGAAGTTGTTTTTGTAATATGGTGCCTTTTAAAAACCAAAACATTCCATAGAACTGAAGAAATAAATAACAGTTAGCACCAGGGCCCATGCCGTGAATTTGTCCTTGCTCATTCAAAAACCTAGGAGGGTAGGGCAGTCTTTCAGGCAACCATCTTATTATTTTTTATTGTGCTTTCTTCTTTCACTGGTTCCCTTCAAATTCATGGTTCAAGAATTTAAGGTGACTAGAGTTTAGTGATTAAATGGTTTTCAATTGAAATTCATCATTCATTGAATGGGTTAAACAGAATGCATTCTATAGTGACAATGGAGGAAATGCAATCAGTGTGAAAGGTGTCTATTTTTCTATGACTTGAGAATGATTTTAATGATCATTTCTAGATGAATTGAGAAAATTCATTTGTATTTTAAAATGGTATTCAACTTCCAGTTTTCCCTATTTATCAATACGACAGTGGTGAGGTGTTGGGAAAGAGTTCCAAAGGAAAGCAATGCATTGAATTTAAATAGAATTCATTGCCTGTCTGAGGGTGGGGTCTGAGTGGGCCTTCTGTGCTATAGACCTTTGCTTCAAGCCCAGGTGAAGGGTGGAGACCTGACCAGCAGAACAAAGCTAAAACATGGTAGGCTGGGGTTCCACATCTAGGCTGACCTGTGCCACCTTCATGGGATGTGTCCGCCTCTAAAAGCTTAGGCCGTTGAACATCACGGGAACTTAACGTGGACCCTCCATCAGACGGTATTTGTGAGATTCACCAGGACTGTTAGTGGTTATTCAGCGTGTGACTGGATACATCATGAAAAATTGGGTCATTACTTTCTAGAAACTTCAAAAGTTAGGTAACCTGATGTTTTTGTTGCATACATTTTAAAATTATAAATTATAGGAGTTCCCATTGTGGCTCAGGGGGTTACCTGATAGAGTGTCCATGAGCATGTGGTTTCGATCCCTGGCCTCACTCAGTGGATCAAGAATCCAGCATTGCCGAAGCTGCAGCATAGCTTCGCAGATGTGGCTCAGATCCTGTGTTGCTGTGGCTGTGGTGTAGGCCAGCAGCTGCAGCTCCAATTTGGTCCCAAGCCCAGGAAATTCCATATGCCACAGGTGCAGCTGTAAAAAGGAAAATAAAATAAAGTAAAACAGAATTAGCAATTATGAGTCCAGAGATACCCTTAAAAGTCCAAGGTTTTATCATATCATCTATGGGTTGATTTTATTAGGAAAACTCAGGTGATTATTTTGTTTAATATTTCAATATTTTAGGGACAAAAAGCTATTTCTATCAACGTTTCACTCTTAGTATATCTGGTTCTACAAGCCATCTCATAGTAGCTACCCAAATGTCCACCTTCATCACATCTTATGTCACAACATCTGTGCTGCATCCTCAAGAGAGCTTCCCCTGTTCTGGAACCACGGTTCATTTTGAAGGCATTCTCCTTGAATCAGTCTACAGTCATCAGTGGTATATGGCAAGGTTTGACATTTGAACAAAGTATAGTGTGATTCCTTATTAGGTCACTTCTATTATTTACATGCAAATTATTTTATTTTAAAATCATGTAAATGGTTAAGTATACCTCACAAGCATTAGCAACATATCACACGCTGTACTTCCTGGGTGTGGGCTCTTCATTTCAAATCTAAGGTGAGTGAGAAAGGTTAAATGATTTATATGATCAAGGAGTGACCAGCAAGTGCCAGCATTATGCTGGCAGACTTCTCCACCCGCTAAGCGTCCTGCCTACATCAGGCAAGGTCCTCGTCACCTAAAGATGGAGAAGTTCCAATGGAACCGCACGTGGGCAAAGTGTTTCATCACTTTCAAAGGGCATTTAGTTGTTACATAAAGTAAAGCAGATTGCATATAATGAAGAGGCTACATTAAATATATACACAAGTGAATGAGGGTGGGGATGTGAAACACATATTCTTAAACTGCAATTTTGGAACTAGAGGGATCTCAGAAACTATCTCACTATTCAAATAAGTGGAAAAAAAGGAAAATCATGTCTATATCTATTGTTATATTCCAGTTTAATACTATCAGTTTGAGAGCTGGGCACTTTAAACAGTTGTCAGATATGAACAGCTTTGTCACAAAGCTTATTTCCTCCTTAATCCTATATGGTCCCCCAAAGCAAAATTACTTTGCGAGTGTTTATCAGGAAGCAGAAATCTGTCTCTCTTTTGATTGTAAATTGTGGTATTTTAAGTGGTTTATTTTTTAAAGAGGCTCCTCTAGAGAAAGATTGTTTACACATGTATTGATAATGGGCTGGTCTCTGTATTTGTCAAAGGTACCAGATATCATAGTACTATTTTAAATTTCCTGGGAACAAACTACGCCATGTAAACAAATGTGAAGACACTTTTCTTGAAAGCTCTCATATATTTCACAAAGCATTGACATCAATATAATATATGGACACATGATTGGTTCTGTATTTGGATCAATCAACAAAAATTTATTGTGATATTGTCACCTTGTCCCTCCCCTTCCTTCCTTCCTTCTTTCCTTCCTTCTTCTAAAAGCCTAACATTCTAACTTCATTCCTCCTCTTCTCGTCTCCATCCCTCCCACCCTGCTTTTCATCCTCTTTTTCTGTTGGGAACATAAGTAATTCAGGATGTCCTTCTTACTTTAAATTAAAAAAATCACATTTACACAGAAAACAGTATGTGATTGGCAATTTATCCAGTAATTGTGCAAAAAGACTAGTGACAGGACTTCTTAAAATACTTTAACCAAAACTGTTGATTTTATCTATTTTTTTTAAGCTCCTGCACAGCTTTCTTCAGTTGCTAAAGCCTTCTGTTCTGAAAGTTTTTTTGCATCAGTGATTAGAGATCCATACCCCAAGAATGATAGAAAATCTGTTTTAACTCATCCCATTAAATCTAGTCTGAATTTAATGGAAATTAACTTATTTACTTCTACTCACAATACAGGTATATTTGACTTGTAAATGAAATATTTGTTCATCATTATAAGTTTTCCTGTTGAAAAAATAACCAAGTAACCATGAAATAAAGCACATTACTATTTTACTGGCATTTATGAGATGTGGCTTTCCCGTGTGTTGTGACAATTGAGTTTCAGGCTAAAGGTGCATTGCCTTTGATGTACGAAGAGTTCAGTGAAGACTTGAGTCAGGTAATGGGACCATCCCATTGACGGAGGTTAGCAAGGTCTATCTGTTCTCTCAAGCAGTTTACACAATGATCTGAAATAACCCTCACAACAAACCTGTTGCACAGACATGATGATGGCAGCCGGGATGTTCTGTGTGCAAACAGAGGACTCAGAATATCTGATAATATTCTGTGAAAAGAATTACACCCATATTGCAAAAGGTTTCTAGAACAGACATCAGCAGAAAAGTCAGATGAACTTAACTTCATCCCCCCATTTTTTTTTTTTTTTTAATTTTGCATTAAACTGGATGGAGGTTGGAGACATAGGTATTTTGGGTTATTAGGATTTTTGTAAAGGACCAATTCAAAGATAGTTTGTAAATAAAACAAGTGGGACTGAGTGAGTCTATCTTGTTCCAGATGAAGTTCTGGGCTAGTGAGTGTCAGAATCAAATTTCAGGAGTTTTCACTGTGGCTCAGCAGTAATGAACCTGACTGTTATCCATGAGGACACGGGTTTAATCCCTGGCCTCACTTAGTGGGGTTAAGGATCCAGCATTACTGTGAGCTGTGTTATAGTTTACAGATGCAGCTTGGATCCTCTGTTGCTGTGGCCATGGTGTAGGCCAGCAGCTGCAGCTCAGATTCTACCCCTAGGCTGGGAATTTCCATATGTCCAGAAAAGACACACACACACACACACACACACACACACACACACACACAAAAGAGTCAAGTTTCACCCCAGGGCTGTCTGGCCCCAAAGCCTACTCTGCTCCTG
Source organism: Catagonus wagneri (assembly GCA_004024745.2). Lineage (NCBI taxonomy): Eukaryota > Metazoa > Chordata > Mammalia > Artiodactyla > Tayassuidae > Catagonus > Catagonus wagneri. Next base: position 35,137,431 of record PVHT020000521.1, on the reverse strand, counting down.
CCACACAGCCACACAGCACCCCTTCAGAGAGGAGAGATAAGAGCTGGTATATATTGAATATTTAATAACATGATCAAAATATTAGTAAATGAAACTTAGTTTGTATTTCAAAGGCCATTTCCTTGAATGAATTTTCCATTTCCAATGAATTCACCTTTATGTCCTAAGGGACTAAATTCCATTTATGCTTTTCTAGGGAAATTGTTTTGAGTTAACCATAAAATACAACTTTAGATCTCAAAGTAGGAAATGTATCATTATTTTGAAAGTAGCAAGGGCCACCTTAATGTATGTCAATAACCAGCTAACACTAGTGAATTGTCCATATCATAGCAGAAAATCCTTACATACATGATCTTTAAATGAGACTGAGCAAATGCACCTTTCTATAACATATGACTTTTATGTGTATATGATATCACAATCACTTTTAATTGAGTTGGAACTGGCATAGGAGAAATCAAAATGACATCTGGTGACTCTAGTGCTGGCTCTGAAAACATAAGGATTCTGAAAATAGAATCTATTGCATAAGTCCACATTACCACCACTTGGTCTTCCTCTCTCAACTAGTGGATGTCACACAATTTGCAAACACATGGATCTTACATTATTTTTGCATCTAGGAGGACGTATTATATGTTTCAAGAACTAAGAGTGGTGACAATCGCCGCCTCCATATGAAATCACAGATTTTCATACATCTGGAAACAAGGACAGTGTAACAATAGAAGTTTATTCAAACATGAACCTTTATCTTTGCAAGAGAATATCAAAAGTTGGGAGAAATCCTTTCACTATAGAATAGGGCATTTCATAGTTATCAGAAGCAGGGAAATCTGTGCTTAGAAACATACATAGATATTATGAATTAAGTATGAGAAAATCTATTGAGATTAAATCACTTATATGTGAAGTCTAAAATACTGATACAAGGGAACTGACAAAACAAAATAGACTCATATATATGGAAAACAAACTTATGGATACCAAAAGGGAAAAAAGCAGGGAGGAATAAATTGGGAATTTGGGATTAACATATACACATACTATATATAAAATAGACAACACGGACATACTGTATAGCACAGGGAGCTATATTCAAGATATTGTAAAAACCTATAATGCAAAAGAATCTGGAAAAGAGTACATGTATTTATGCACACACATACACACACACACACACACACACACACACACACACACACACATACGAATAACTTTACCGGGCACCTGAATCAATGTAAGTCAACTATACTTCAATAGAAAAAAGAAAAACTGCTGTTTTGACCCCTTTATAAACCCATTGTGACTTGGAGGTTATAATCTCTCAGATTGCTTGAAGTTCACCACATAGTTCTATCTTCTGAAATGCCGTCTTGTTTTTATTGTTTGACTTCTGTTGTTTGTTTTATTGGAGTGGATGGCAAATCTGAAAAAGTGAATCTTTCCCACTAAATTACCTGTAGAAATGGCTCCTCCCTGCTCTGGCAGGCACATAACACACCTGCGCCTGCATTTGGCTGTTCCTAGTTAGATATCTGGTGGGAGGGCAAGGGCAAGACTGTAATTTGAAGTCCTGGTTGCAAAGTACAGGGGGACTGAGATGAGAGAACGTTCATTCAAGCCTTTCCTTCTCTCCAAGCCAAGTGGTTTAATCAAAGAACAATTCTTAAAAATCGTGTTCCTATGAATAACTGTCCCAGGCCATCATTCTGGGGAATGCAGCCTGATACAGAATTTACTTATTTTTAATTTTCCTTTATGTATTCAAAGTAATTTTATAGAAAATCAAAAGGGTATATTTTATAAGAAAAATAATTTTCTGGCATCCAAAGATAATTACTCTTGTCATTTCACCTATTTCTTTCCAAAAAGTTTTGTAGTAGAAATAACAGTGGAATGTGTGTGTGTGTTTAAAAATATGTGTGCCATTTTTATGACTGGATGTATAATTTCTTTTACCAATCTAAGTTGGTTGAACATTTGGGTTTCTTTCTACATGAGTTACATGTATATAATGCTGAGAAGGAGATCTTTGTACAAATATCTATGCCTATTGTAACTTTTTAAAAACTTGGGATATATTCCTAGAAACAGAATTTCCAGGTCAAAATGTATAGGCATTTGATGCAGCATGCCAAATTCTTCAGGAAATTTTATATTGCTTTATTCACCCAAAATCATTGAAAATAAAGTCCTTACTTTCCTGATAGCTGTGTAAGTGCTCAGAAATTATCCTTTTAAAAAACTAAGTATCTAATAAGCATAAAATTACACCTCCTTGTTTTAATGCGTATTTCTTTGATTGTAAATGAAGTTGAATATCTCATAGACTTATTAACCAACTTATCATTCCTTTTATTAATTGGTCAACTATGTCGTTTTTATCACTTGCTGCTTTATGGTTGCATTTTTTATCTTTTTCATATATGTATTGATTATGAGCTTCTATGACATGTTAACTTTATTAAAGTACATCTTTCATATATTGACTTGATCAAGATCCCGGGGAAATAACAAAACAAAACAAAGCAAAACAAACATAACCAAAGCTGGCATTCTAAGTGACTAATTGAAGGTTGTTGAGTGATGACAGGACCCTGTAAAGACATGGACAGGGTGAGTTGGCCTGTCCAGTGCAAGATAGGGGTACCCAGGGCTGAGGCTGATGGGAAATGGTACCCTGGGGGCTGCAGGAGTGAGGAGATGCTCCAGCATCCCAGGGGGAGCCCCGAAGCTGTCAGGTGGAGAGTCCATTGGGACGTATGGGCTGCAAAAGCAGCAGACATCGTCCCCTAGAGGGCTGGCAGGCAAGGAGTCCAGATGGTGGGGATGCAGGCCAGCTTGACGTCTGTCCTCATCCTGCCTTGTCCTGTCCCAGCCTCTCCCTGAGAACCACCTGGAAACCCACTGGACCTGAGGGAGGAGGGTGTGGAGGTGCAGGAACTGGTGGAGTAAGGAGGAGAGTGGGTTTGGCTGCAGAGGAAGAATCGCCAGCACAGAAGTCTCTTGGGTTTCCTTGTCTGTGCCACGTCTTCATCCTGGCAATTTATTTATGGAATTTGGGATGTATAGAGGTTATGGATGATTTTAGGCAGCCAAAAGATTAATCTTTTTCCTCCCAGCTTCTAGTTTTGAAGTTTCGCCAATGAGGTCTTTATCAGCAGGTTACTACATAAATACTAATATATGTAGGTTTCTGGTACTTAAAAAAAATATTTTTCTGTAAACCGTTTTGGTGTATGCTACGACTGGTATATTGTTCCTCTCCAAATTTGTGATTAGAATCACTATTTTTTCAAAATTAATTTCTGCACGTATACTCTTGTCCTTTGAGTCCCTCCCCCACCGGCCCCTCCCACCCTGGAAGATACTAAATTGTTAAGATCCAGCACTAAGCTGTTTTCAGTTTTGAGTTTTTAATACAAGGTCTCTCTTTTCTTTTACACAATTCCTCCTTTAAAAATTGGAGAGATTTTCTAGTTATTTAAAACAAACTCGGAGAAGTTGAGGGCAATTACTTTGAATTCATAGTTCATTTGGGAAAATTGTCATCTGGAAACACTCTATGCATCTTCCTTTATTCCGACCTGTTCTACACGGCAGTATAATTTTATACGTTTCAGATACGGTTTTCTTCAGATCCAGGAGTAAATGCTTTTATAAGATTTTCACTTGGCAATTTATTGTTTTTTGGTTATTTGAATGGGTATTTTTACATTTTTCACTTTCTAAACAATTAGTCTTTTTTTTTCCTTTTTTCCATGGCATATGGAAGTTCCCGGGCCAGGGATCCACCCTGCAGCACAGTAGCAACCAAATCCACTGCAGTGACAAAACCAGGTCTTTAACTCTGTGAGCTACAAGATAACTCCAACAATTTGTCTTGATGTTTCCAAAAGCTATTTATTTTATACTTAAAAAAATTTTTTGTGTGTGTTTTTAGGGCCACAGCCAGGCTAGGGGTTGAATCGGACCTGTAACCCACAGCCACAGCAACACCAGATCCAAGCCGCATCTCTAACCAACACCACAGTTTACGGCAAAGCCGGAACCTTAACCCAGTAAGCGAGGCCAGGGATTGAACCTGCATCCTCATGGATCCTAGTCAGATTCATTTCTGCTGAGCCACAATGGGAACTCCTATTTTATACTTTTATTTTCTCTCTTTCTCTCTCTTAAGGACATCTCTTTATAGCTAGTGATTTTCTAAGACACAATCCTGTTGTCTCTAAACATGTGTTGTTATGATACCTCTAGGTTCTCATTTATAATCTTCAGTCTGTCAGTCTGTCTTTCTCTCATACTGCATTGGAATGGTGCTTATTTTTTTAGCCTTTGAGGTGACACTTTTGATTCCAATATTCTAGACATAACTCAGTTCTGTACTTATTTTTTTCTGCCTTCATGGTAGGTGCATCCTTACCTGTTTCATAGTCAAATACAGTACAGTTACTCTAAGAAATAACTTTCAAACCAAAACCACTGCCACAAATAGTATTTCTGTGAGGTGATGGATTTTTTTTAAACTAATCTTATTGTGGTAATAATAATCTCCCAACATTATGTATGCGCAGTTGTCACCTTGTATACCTTAAAGTTATACCATGTTCTATTTCACTTGTAATATTATCTCAATATAGCCATCTCAAGAAATCTGGAAACAATTTTAAAATAAGTTAAACTGTAACATACCAGAAAAGGGAAGGGTGAAACTTCATTTCTTTTATCAAGTACTGTGTTAACTGTATAGATTTTAATAAATCCCCTGTCCTGAGCTTCAGTGTCCACTGGCTTCACTCATTTCCTCTCCCAGCCACTCCAGTGGCCACTGTCTTCACCCCTTGTCCTAGCCTCACTTCCTGCCAAGGTACGTGGACAGAGGGGTTTTTTTCCCTAACAAATAAATCTGAATCTGTTACTTCTGTCTTTAGAATTACTTGCCAGCGACTTACAGGATAAGATCTGAAATACTTAGGAGAGCATCACAAAATCCTTGCCTTGGGTGATCAGGCCTCTCTGACCTGCCCCCAACCCATCCTTGTGCACAGACATCACATTTCCATAGCTTTCTAGATGCCTGAGTCCAGCTTTGTACTAGTATTAGAGAAATTGCACCAGACCAGTTAAACAGTCAAGATAACTTCATTCAAGATGATTGTAACAGAGGTCATGAGGGTTTTAAGCACTGAGGCAGCCAATGAAAAACCTCTGGGGCCCTGGAGGGAGGCTGGGCACTGACCGTGTTCAGTACATGGAGATATCCTTGAGTTTGCAGATGTTTTAGCTGGTGGTTGGACTCTGTGTTTGCTTGTGTCCATCAAGTTTGGGGTCTCCCCTCCTCAAGGGAATCAAAAAGGGGTGCTAGATTCTGTCGCATCTGCCTATCAAAAGGAGGCCTCCTGGGTTCTTGAGAAAGAACTTCCTGGATTGTAAAACTGGCCAGAGCCTCTTTACAAAGATTGACGTGCCTCTCAAAAGGGCAAGGAGAAGTTTGCAATGTGTTTTAAAAGCAAATGCTCTTTAAAGAAAAAAAAAAAAAAAAAAAGAGTTCCCATTGTGGCTCTGTGGTTAATGAACTTGACTAGTAACCATAAGGATGCAGGTTCAATCCCTGGCCTCGCTCTGTGGCTTAAGGATCCGGCATTGCGATAAGCTGTGGTGTAGGTCGTAGACCCAGCTTGGATCCCACATTGTGATGGCTGTGGTGTAGGCTGGCTGGTGGCTACAGCTCCAATTCAACCCCTAGCCTGGGAACCTCCATATGCCATATGCCACGGGTGTGGCCCTAAAAAGACAAAAAGGCAAAAAAAAAAAAAAATCAGGGGAGATGGGAGGAGGCCTAGACTTAGGAGGACTTCTGTCTCAAGTTCAGTCTCCAGGAAAGGAGCCATGAGGCTATCCCTGGCACCTACCCTGTTGTCTCACTCACCCTCTGCTGCATTGCCCATCACCCATCACCCATGGCCCATCTTCTGAGCCTTGGAGCAAATGAGTCTGTCGAGCTCTCCCTACACTGAAAAATCCTTATAAAATAAGGCCATCTTACCGTTGGAGTTTCAGTGATATATATATATAGTTTTTTCTTTGGTTTGTTTTAAGAAAAATTGGAGAAACGTAAAAGAAATAATAACGGGCATGACTGCTTTTAAAAAGCCTGGCCTCTGTCCCTTGTGACGATATTTCAGTCCACCTTAACAGGTGAGCAGCTTCTCGGGGCTCCATTTATGCTCATTTGCCTTTAATTTGAAGAGTGCCTGGCTTGTTGCAGTACTTAGTGTGATGGATGAATGGTACCTGAGTACCTGCAATGTGTGTGTGCCCAGGTACGGCAGGAGTTCTGGGGGCCATACTCTTACTTCATTAAAGATTGCCAGTCCCACTTCAACACAGACGGTGAGTTTCCCTTTATATCTCTGATTCTGGAAGTTCTTGTCAGAGAAGCACATGTGTTCAGCTGCACTCAGACAAACAGAACGGCTGAGACATGATTTTGATGTGCACTGGTCCATGTGGAAAGATGTTCTGTGTGTGTGTTGCCAAAACTCGGCCTCTGTCCGCCATCGCTGAATAGAAATTTGGAGGCAGAGTGTTGGGTGAAGGAGAAAAAGATGGCTTTATTATTTTGCCCAGCAAAGGGGACCACAGCAGGCTAATGCCTTAAAGACTGTGCCTGCCTTGGGAGAGATTGGGAGGTGTTTTTATAGTTTAGGAGTGAAATATAGGGCCATTGATAAGGATCAGGGTAGATGGGAGCTTTCATTGTTTTCCAAAGGTGGTGTTTAGGTGGTTCCAGGATTGGTTCTGATGATCCTTCTTTTGGAATAAACAGTGCTTCATCAACACCTTCCATTTGTTGGGGGTTTTAGTTCTCCTGAAGGAGGGACCAGGACCTGCCCCAAGGCTGCGCTATTTTCACTTGACTGCTCCTCCCTGGTTTCTGCATCCACCCCTTCCCTGATTAGCAATAGTCTGAATCTGCTTTTTGGAACTCAGGGAAGGTCATGAAGGCTGAAGCCCATTCCCTCAAAACAAGAAATGGGGGATACAGAAAAGCTTGTGTGCCTAGAACCCCCACGGGGCCTAGCTCGGTTTCATGTGTACTTGAGGGAAGGTGTCAGTAGGTGAAATGGTGAAGCCACTTTTCACATGTAAAAAGTTGCTCCCATGGTCAGTCATAAAACCCTTCCAGTTTTCCTCTACTTTCGGTGTGGTTCCTTTACACAGTCCACGCCATGCCCCACCATTATCGTTACCCTCTGAAAACTGCAGCATCCTTGACCACTACACATGTGCCCAAGAGCACACGCCTTTCTTTGATCTTTCCACCCAATTTGGTAAGACTCCATTCTTTCCTTTTCTTTCAACAACAACATGAAAATTTTAGCAGTGATAGTGGAAAGATGATACTGGAATCCGGCTTCTTGTTCACAGCGGTCGAAGAATGAACTCTGAAACATGCAGGCAACAAGCAAGCAAAGTTTCTCTTAAAGGAAAGCAAAATGCTCCCAGGGCTGCTGGGAGTGGGGAGAAGAGCCCTCTTCTCTGTTGTCCTACAGGGGTTTTTATCTCTTAAAAGTGGGGAGGGGCACCAACCTGGGGTCCAGAAAGATGTGTTTTTTTCCCATTGACCTTGTTCCGTTACCTATATCAATTCTTGTCCAATAGGGGTTTTAGGGTTGGAAATGTCCTGTAAAATTTATGACTTTTTTTCTCCTTTTCTTTACTTAGATTAAGTCACCATTCCTCTCATTCCTTTTCTATCAGTTGAGGAGTGGGCTAGAGATTTGCATGTCATATGGTAAACAAAGTCTGTGGGGAATGTGCATTTCCTATAATAAAGCAAGGGCTGTGGAGGGGTTACTCCCTGGAGCCCTTAAGTCACAAATGTTAATCAATAGCCACATCAAAAGAATGCATTGAAGCCCAAGCTCCTACACTGACTACCTGAGTTAATATTCTGCCTCGGTAGGACTCCCATCCCATCCCAGGATTCCAGCTGACTGGCCCCCTGATTTAACTCTTTGCCCTCAGAGATCTGCAATCCTCACTTTCCCAAACTTTTCCCTTGGAGCTAAGTTTCCTTAAGTCTAATTCAGAACATCAGAGTCCCTTTATCCTGCCCTGGGACTCATGATCTTCAGTAATCTGGTCACATAAGAGGACGAGTCAGTCATTTGTAAAGAAATCATACTTTGTTGTAACTACAGTTGCAAGAACATTACATGTTCAACCCATATGTACAATGAGATTTTTCAAAATCTTATAGATAGGTGATCAAAATTATCCAGTGTATGTAAACTTATGTAAGAATAATATAGCATGGAGTTCCCATTGTGGCTTAGTGGGTTAAGAACCCGACTAGTACCCATGAGGTAGAGGATTAGATCACTTACCTTGATCAGTGGGTTAAGGATCTGGTGTTGCCATGAGCTGCAGTATAGGTCTCAGAAATGGCTCGGATCTGACATTCCTGTGGCTGTAGTGTAGCCTGGCAGCTACATCCTAATCTGACCCCTAGCCTGGGAACCTCAATGTGCCTTAAGTGTGGCCCTAAAAAGAAAAGAAAAGAATAATATAGCATTTAAGAAAAGAACAATGTTAAGATTTATTTTGACTATTAGAGGAAAAAAATTTATGTGAGGGAGAAATTCTCATTTGACTTCTATTAAGGGATTTTGAGAAAAAGGATAAAGTGAGCATTGAGCACAGTATTTCTAAGAGCACAGCAGTAATTTTATTAAAAAAAAAAACCTGCTTTTGAATAGCTGCAAAATGCTTCTGAAGAGGGGTAAAACATGCAATCCAAACTGTGCCACTCTGGCCTATTGATGACTTTGAATTAAAGTGACTTAAGAAATGGCAGGTGGGAGAAAGACTCCAGCCCTCCTCTGTGGTCCTGAAAGCAGGAAGCACACCTCCCAGGTGAGCTGTGCCCTCCCTGTACCAGCACATCCTTGTCACCAGAGACGGGAAGAGCTGGGCAAGGAGGCTGCATGAACAAACTTTGTTACTTTTCTGACTAGCTACACCACACCCACAACCCTTTTGTTTTCTCAGTTCTTCACAAATGTCTTGTTTCTTTGTCTAAATGGTATGAAAGCCCTCTGCTTTGGTCACTGCTTTGGGTCTTCTGTGTGTACAAAATTAGTTTTTCTCCTGTTAATCTGTTTTCTATCAACTTAATCATGAGACCAGGCAGAGAACCTTGAAGGAAAGAAGGTAAAAGTGTTCTCACCTATGCCTCTCTGAGATTTTTCAGTGACCTTGTGAGCAGACACTTTCTGCTTCTGGGCAGTGGAGTCAAACTTATACTGCTTGGGGCTTTATTTCTGCCATGAAAGAACAGCGTTTTGAACAGTGCCCCATAGTAATGAAATAACTTTGTGGCATTATGGGTACCACTTGGCTTGGAGTCTGAGAGACAGAAAGATGGAGTGGGAGATGGTGGAGAGGGTGGGAGCATCTGGGAGGAGGAAGGATTAGGGTGAATGGGGGTGTAGTTTTACTCTGTGTTCGAATGAATCTTAGGACATCCCTTCAAGATGGTGACATTGTAGTCATTAAATGTACGACAATACAAAATACCTCTCCTATTATCACGTGATCTGTTTTCCCAACAGAAAACAGATGCTTGAGGGCCCTTTAACATGAAAGAATATGAATTTGTAATTGTCACCTAGTGTGTTGCATTTAATTGTCAGTGACTAGTAATCACTAAATGCTCAAGGACTTTTAAGGTTAATGAAGTTGGTGCAGACTTCCTTATTATGTGCTGCTATGTTTCTAAGATAACAGAAAAAGTTTTGTGTACCATTACCTATGTAATATTTTACAATTGGATGCTTGTGTGTCAAATTATCCAATGGTCAAAATACATTTCTGTAAGGGATTTACATCCCTTTTTAATCACACTGCATCTTGTATGCACTTAAGTGAGCTGGCAAAAGGCATAAAAACCTGGTAGACAGTAAAGGTTTGCTGGAGAGCCCTATTAAAATTTAGCCTGGGAGTGTTTTTTTTCCTTAAACATTGCAAATGCTGCTGGAAGGCAAGGTACCTAGAGACAGAATAGCCTATGTGAAAGGGCATTTGTGTAATTGAGGACAGCTTCTTGGCAGCATCTCCTAGAATTGTTCCTTGTGGTTCTGAACCCATTGATTATAAAATGAGTCTTCCATATAATTACAAAAGCTCAGGGAGCAGTTGTCTAAAGAGTGTTGTAAGCGACTCTACTCAACATTTCCTGCATGGTGGTTGAGTCAGTGAGCAGTGCCCACAGAATCTGGGGCCGGGGTAGGAAGAGGGCATTAAGAAAATCCCAAACAGCAAATGAGATCAAAGCTGACTGATTCCATGTCCTGCCATTGAACTATAGCTAGAAGTACAAAGACAAAATGTGTCTGGAAGTAAACTTGAGTGTTAATCTTTTTAAAAGCAAATTACTTGTTGTTGGTGGGCTGTTATGTTAGGTATATAATTTTAAGGAATTGAGAGCTTTTGGGACCATGAGTTTTATTTATGGAGGGAAGGTAGTTGAGGGGTGTTTTCTTGCTCTGTTATTTTTAAGCATCATACATTTAATATCTAGTTCAGTGCCTGACTAATTGTGTTAGTTCATAAATAGCCATGGGAGAGAAAGACAAGAAAAAGAGAGAAAAGGAAAAGGGAAGGAGGAAGGGAGAGAAAGGGAGGGAGGAAGGGAAGAAGGAAGGAAGGGAGGGGGCAAGATTCTCTTAAGAAGTACAGAGGAAGAGATCTCCAGAAAGAAAGATAAAATTAAAATCAGGACAATCACTCTTGGATGAGAATGTCACCAATTTCATAGTGAGGTGAGGTTCATGGATAACCTTTGAGGCACATAGTATAAAGAACCCTTGTGTAAACACCCCTGTGTAAAGAACTAAAAAATGAACAGAAAGAAATGAAGTTGAGCCACCTTTGGAAATGAAAGATGTCAACTCTTGCTAAATGGAAGCTAAAAATATACTAATAGAAAATCCAGATAGAAGGTGTATCCATTAGACTTTCTAGATCAGTGTGAGAGAAAATGCCACCAAAACTGTATTATAACCAAAGTAAATATTTCAGCACAAGAAACTCCTGAGGTGAGGGAAGCTCTGACTTCAGGAATTCTTAAGCCATTGGCTTAGAGGATGAGAGCAAAGCTGGCCCCTCTTCTCTTTCTGACCTAATCTCTTTCGCGTTGGTCACCTTCATACAAGAGTTCGCCCGCTGGATTCCCTCAGCTTAATTTCTAGCAGAAAAGACAAAAAGATTTTTCCAGTGGTTCCCACCCAAGTCTGGGGACTGAGTTGTTAGTTCTTCTTTGAACTCAACCCTCTGAGGAGGGAATTTGATGTACTGTTTCACATATGGACAAGGGATGGAGTCCCACCCAGAACACATGGACTTGGAGAGATGCTGGAACCAGATTTCCATAAAGGTCATTGGAACACATCACCAGAAGAAGGAAGAAGAGATGGCTGGGAGGTAAGAAGGCAGACTCCACACCAAGAGGTGTAAGAGAGCCCTTTCCTGAAGATGAGGTGGCCTTCCTGGGGGTCTGCAGCCAGGGAAGGGGGGGGGCCATCGGGAACCTTGGCTGGCACTCAGCACTCCATCCTGGGGTCTATCTCTTTATTTTTTTTTTCATCTCCCTTTCCCTGCGGACCAGGTCATCCTTCATCTTTAGGATATCTATATGTTTTATCTTTTCTCTCATAAAATCTCTCTCTCTCTCTTTTTATGCCTCCCGGCCTATGAGTCTCCATCTCTTTAACTCCAAACACATTAAAAATGGGAACATATAGTTTCTTAATGCCAGTTTCTCATTTCTGGTAAATTAAACCCTTGGTAGAGGAGCATAATATAAGTTTGGC
>PVHT020000521.1:35086416-35125446 GCA_004024745.2 Catagonus wagneri | reverse complement strand
ATGGTCACTTCTGATCTTGAAATTTTTTCATATTTAACTAAAAGCAAAATACCCCATCTGCCCAACTCAATCTTTCCAAGGTAATTGGGTATCACATGCAGGATCTGGGTGCTTAAGGGCAGTGGTCCAAGTGAAGTCTACAGCACTAAACAGCATCCCCGGAGCAGGAGGCCCTGTGTCATTACCACTTATGGAGGGTGACATGCCGCGTGTGTATCCTGTTAATGGGACTGAGGGAATGGATGTGATCCTAATCTTCCTTTCCGATGCTTAAAATGTATAGGGAAACATTTAAAATCTAATTTAAATCTTATCTCTCGATCTGAGTTCCTGTAGTAGCATAGTGGAAATGAATTAGAATAGGAACCATAAGGTTGTAGTTTCAATCCCTGGCCTCACTCAGTGGGTTAAGGATCTGGCATTGCTGTGGCTGTGGCATAGGCTAGCAGCTACAGCTCCGATTGGACCCCTAGCCTGGGAACCTCCATATGCTGCAGGTGCAGCCCTAAAAAGACAAAAGATAAAACAAAAACAAACAAAAATCTTATCTCTCTATCTTTTGGTTCTGGATGACTTTGAATATTGACCATGAACCTCCCATTTACAGTGTACCAGATCACAGCATCTTCTGGCTTTGCTTTCTATCTCATTCCTACCATTAATGTCCCAACTAGAGCAGAAGAAAATTTTATTTGTCACACAAGTCCTCCTCTTTTTTTTCTAGTCACCCCTAAAGTCCATTCTTTCTGGACTTTCTGCATGATTTGGCATCACTGCTTGTTGAGGTGGTGGCTACTTGCTGAAGATGAGGTCATTGGGTCTGGGGTTCATGGCGGACTCAAGTGGATGCTGGCGGCCACACCCCTGACTGTCATGAGCCTAAGGAGAGAAGGGCTCCCAGGGGACAGCGCTGCTTCAATCATGCTCTGAATGGTCCTTCTAGAGGTCAGGTTTTACTTAGTACATTTATGCCCACATAGCTGTATTTACTGAGTATTACACTTCCACCTGGATATATCTGTTATTATATCCCATATTTCAAATTCAATGGGGCAACAAGTAAACTGAAGGCTGTTGTTAAAATTCAAGCTTTAAATCTTCCATAGCTAGGGTGTTCTTACCAGGCAGAAGCATATGTACTTGCCGTATTGGTTGGTCAAACAGAGTCAAGTATTGGCTATTTTATACAATGCAGCTTAATGATTTCCCACAAAGTTCCTGTGGTATTTTTGTTCCTAAAATTATCTGGAGACTGACAAGTGATCATGTGCTTGTTTTCCTCAGTATAACTTGACCTCTATCAAGTTATACACTGAGGGAAGGTTGACAGCACTTTTAGGGTATAACTTCAGGGTACATTTATTCTCTGGGAGAATAGATCTGATAACAACCATCGCATTTTGCTACTTGGGCAGGAATGAAAGATAAAGGAATGTTAAAAGGCATTCAAAACCTTAGATTTATATTTATTTTCAGTAAATAAAATAGCAAGGACCCAGATGGTATCTCTTCCCAAATTATATTAGGATTTAAAGTAAGAATAATTACTTTAAAATAATGTGCTATATGAATAATGTTATTAGCATTAGCCAGACAATCTTTATCTAAATTATACAGGACCACCAGTCAATACATTTTAGAGTACAGTCAATTCTGGAACGCTAATAGCATGCCAGAATTCAACAATTCAGCACAAACTAGCTATTACTGGACTGAGGAAAATAGTTGCTACCCAAACCTAGGCAGCTGCCCTGTCGGTGAAGTCCTTGTGGTACGTCCTGGATAAGAGATGAGATTAGCATTTATAGAATGGAAAACAGGTGCCAGGCATTTACATGTGTCATTTTGTGCATTCTATAAATACTGTCAATTTTAGACCTAAGGATATGAGTAAAAAGAGTCCAAGCCAAGACAGTTACTTTATTTGTGGTTACAAACTTTGTTGTGGGTATGAGATAACATAAAGCCCAGGGCAAAACGTGATCATTACTAAGTCATCTTCATGCAGGTCAAAAAGTGATCTGATAAGAAGTTCCCCTGTGGCACAGCGGGTTAAGGATATGGCATTGCTGCAGCTGTGGCAAAGCTTCAGTACCTGGCCCGGGAATATCCACATGCCATAGGTGTGGCCAAAAAAAATGACCTAATGGATTTGTAACCCCTGTACATGAACCACAGTTGATGTTAATTGAATATTCATTGGGTACCCAGACGTAGTCTAAACACGTTACAGGTTATGTCATTTTCACTGAATTCTTAGAAGAATCCCGACAAGTGTTTTTCTTACCACCTTTTCTATAGATGGAGATGCTAAGGTACCAAGAAGTTAAGTAAACGATTTGCAGAACACAGAATGAGACCCAGGCCAGTGGACTTTAGAGAAACTCTCCCAGCCCTGATATTTCCCTGCCTTCTGTTCTCAGTTTATGTCCATAGGCCCCAACCAGGTTCTGTTCTTGTTAGATGCTACCTGTCTCCACGCTTGAAAACGCCAGATAGGTGTCGGCCCTGAAGTCAGGAGGCAGAAAGAGAGAATTTCTTTGGTACAATTTATAAAATGGACAGACATTTCAAATATAACTATCTATATTGAAATTGAACATAGTACTACCTCCCCCCCTTTTTTTTGGCCAGGCCCATGGCATGCAGAAGTTCCCTGGCCAGGGACTGAACCTGCACCACAGTAGCAGCCCAAGACACAGCAGTGACAACACCAGCTCTTTAATTTCTAGGCTACCGGGGAACCTCGAGGATTTCCGTTTTTGAGGTGGTAGAAGCTAAAGCCTAGAATCATTATGGCCCTCTGGAATTACAAGGTGACAAGGGTGAGAACTTGAACCTGTCTACTTCTTTCTGTGATGGCCACTTCACCAGGAGCTGGGATGGTCAGATTCTGCTTGGTCAGTTCTGTTTCTAGTCACGTTTGACTCTGATCAAATTAGGAAATACTGCAGTGAGTCAACAGAGGGTTTCATGAGTAGATCCCAAGACCAAATAAGGCAAGATTTTATTATTTTGCTAGTTATAAACCACTTACTCAATGGTAGTGTTTCATGGAATTTGTAACCTTGTCATCTTTCTAATTTTAATAGCATTAGGAAAAGAAGTAAGGCCTTGCCACCAGCCAGTGTGAGGTGTTAGCTTTAATACAAAAGACATCGCCTTAAAGAAAATTAAAAGTATCTCTTCAGTGGAGTCCGATATAAGCTATTTTTTCCTACTCTCACTTAGCATTTCATTTTCAGACTTACTATTTTCTAGTCATTATCTCATGTGATGTGAATTATGTAGACTTCAGTTTTTCAGGATAAATTGCCAAATCTGTGCATGCTTCCCAAATTGGGGGGTGGGGGGATTGAACATGTTTAAAGGAAAAAAAAAATGAAGCACAACATCCTCTTTTTAAAATCTTCTCCTGTTTTGAAGAAAACCAGCTAGAGCAGCAATTTTTAAACGAACGTATTCTAGATTGAATTCAGAGTTAGATCAGAGAGAGACCCAAACATCATCATAATGACATCGATGTCTCAATGGCTAAAAACTGCTGTGTTTTAAGTATCTTGTCTAAAAGCAAAAAATGACTAACCACCAATTTCCATCATTGCCAATAAAATAAAATGATGTGTCTGAGGTGTTCAGCATAAAATCAGTAGGGAGCATAATGAATGCCTTGGACTCGACACCCTAAGTGAATATTTATTCATTTAGTTAACAAATGCTTCTTCTGTATCCACCACTCTCATTTAAAAATTTGTAGCCAAATTCACATATTTAAAAAATAAACAAGATGCGAGACATATTTATTTTCTAGATCGGGGAGAGAAGAAAGAAAGAAAGAAAAAAGGTAAATCCTAATGGATATCTTTTAACACCTAATGAATTGGTGAAATAAAACTCTTGCTTAAAGGCAAAGGTGGTTGGAGGGATGAATTGTCTGGGCTTATGAGCAGTGGTGAAAATCCATTTTCAGAAGTAAATGGACTGTTTATTTTGCCCCCATCTCACACTTCTCTCTATACAATGTGATCCTATTAATATTTGCAAATTTTATGTGTACAAAAATGCTGGCAGTTCTTTCTCCTTCTTAGGCACCCCCTCTAGCTGCTGGGTATGGCGCATTAAACTTCCTATGGCATGGTATTCCTTCCCGACCCTTTATTGAGAGTGTGGCTGAAAAAGCCTGCCTTTTGTGGTTTAACCCTGGTCTTGTTATGTCAGGATTCCAGACAAGCCCCCTGATCATGTTCTCAAACAGTCCCGTGTATAAAATCAGGGTAATAACTTTCATCTTGTAGGATTCCTGTGAGAGGGAAAAGGCTGTGACTGTATTCAATGAACTAGTAACCAGGATGTGCTCAACATTGACTCTCCCTTCATTTTTCCTTTATTCGTTATATCAATGTGTGTTTTCCTCTGAAAGTCAAGTCTGGCCTGGGACCTCCACCAGAACTAGTTACATGGTGTATCTGTTAATCCCAAAATTCTCAGAACTAGTTACAGGGTCTCTCTGTTAATCCCAAACTCCTGATTTATCTATCCCTTCCCACTTTCCCTTTAGGTAACCATAAGTTTGTTTTCTATGTCTGTGGATCAATTTCCGTTTTGTATATAAGTTCATTTGTAGCTTTTTTTTTTAATTCCACATATAAGTGATATCATAGGGTATTTGTCTCTATCCAGCTTACTTCACTTGGTATGATAATCTCATACTGTATATAGAATGGATAACAAGAACCTACTGTATAGCACAGGGAACTGCACTCAATTATTTTGTAATTACTTATGAGGGAGGGGAATCTGAAAAATAATATATACACATATATTATTATGTATAACTAAACCACTCTGATGTACACCTGAAGCTAACACAACATTGTAAATCAACCAGAATTCAATTAAAAAAAAAAATAGGACTAGTTTCAGGGGCATGAACTGAGCTTAGCTGAGATCTTGGGAATCTAAAATACTTTCTAAGAGTTACAGAGCTTTGGGCAGAGACAGGAGTAATTCAGTACCTCAGGTGACCTGGCTTTCTGGCGCTATTCAGGGTAATCAGCTACCTAAATCTCTCCTGATCTCTGGCTGCAAAGTTTACTGGAAGGCCGCAGGTATAGGAGAGTACCTGCACAGGAGAGGGATCTGGTCCCCGGGTGCTGATGGTGCCCTCCCTCCAAAACTAAATCACCCCTCATCTCCTGCTCCTTTTTTTTTTTTTTTTGTCTTTTTGCCTTTTCTAGGGCCGCACTCACGGCGTATGGAGGTTCCCAGGCTAGGGGTCCAATCGAAGCTACAGCTGCCAGCCTAAGCCACAGCCACAGCAATGCAGGATTCGAGCTGTGTCTGCGACCTACACCAGAGCTCACGGCAATGCCAGATCCTTAACCTACTCAGTGAGGCCCGGGATGGACCCCACAACCTCATGGTTCCTAGTCGGATTAGTTAACCACTGAGCCACAATGGGAACTCCTCTCCTGCTCCTTTTACTCTCCAAGTCAGTTATGTCAGCTCCCATCATGCAAAGGACAGCATTTGCCAATCATACTTTGTTTCCCACTAAGGAACCCAGTGCATCCAGTTTCAGAAACTGCCAGTCCCTGGGCTTATTCCTTGCGACATCCCCTTGGACAGCCACACGAGCCAGGCCATCAGCAGACCACGTCAAGTATGGACATGCAACAGAAACAGGTCCTTCTGTTTTCCCCAAGGCTTGAAACTCTCCAGGAGGAAAGCGGAAGGCACAGATGATCCCTTTTTGCCTTGTGAGTGTATAAATATCCACTTCTAATAATTCTCTGCCTAGAATTGATTTGAGAATTTCCAGTATCAGCTAGGACTCAGAGACTTCCATTTCGGTGTTGAATATTTTATCAGTTATTTAATCATCTTTATAAACATAACTTTCCAATCCTGTCAGTGTCAGATCTGGCCAAAGACTGGAGGAGGCCCTTCCTAATTTTAGTTTGAATGGCATCCTATCTTTCTGGTCTCCCTCCCAAGGCAGCACACTTGCCTAGATTCTCTTCTTCATGTTATCTGAAGAGAGCAATATGGTTAAGATCCTTTCAGATAGGCCATCATTTAAATCTAATATTAATATGAAAAACATTGCCCATCATTCTGTTTTACTAGGCACGTCAAGTATACAAAAATATTTGCCCCCATTTCATAATAGAGGTATAATTGTCCTTGAAAACCAGTGATGAAAAAAAGTGTAATGGAAAATAAAATACTTGTAAAGGGAAAAAAAAAATCCTGTCCCTTAGGAAAGACAAAAGATTAAAAGGTCAAAAAAGGACAACCTCCTGTGATCTGGTAAAACTAGTTGGCAGATTATACAATTAGCAGTTGACGTTTCAGGGCAAGTGTTATTTTAGTCACTACTTATAATATGTATAGGTTAAAAAAAAAATCTCCAGGCCTTTGCTTTTCTTTCTTCCCTTTGTAATTGTTTCTGTTATTATATAATATCACCCATTACCTAACTCCACAGGGAGAACATTCCAGAACAAAATGCTACATGCCCTCATGTTTGAACTGGGAGCTGTTTGGTGAGAGAAGAGGGAGGTCAAGCCCCTGGCTTGAGCTTGACTTTTCTAATAACACGTAGACCACAGCATTCAAACAAGTCAATGACCACTTCCCTTTGTAAGAGGGGACCTGCACTCAAAGTATAAAGTCTGGTCATGCCTCTGATGTAGCCCATGTGCATGTGACTACCTTCTAGTGGATGTCAAGATGCAGAGAGCCAGTTCCAAGACTCTTTCAGAACTCATGGAAAAGCTTGCACACTAAGTGCCTGTCCATGGCGGTCACGTTTACTAACCACACTTACTTGGCAATGACCAACCTCTTCCAATCCGTCAGAACTTTAAAGATGTCTTTTACTTTTTTGGGGGGGGGATTTGTTTTTTTTTTTAAGTTTTATTGAAGTATGTTGATTTACAAGGTTGTGATAATTTCTGCTGTACAATGAAGTGATTCAGTCATTTATATACACATCTCCATTCTCTTTCAGATTCTTTTCCCACATAGATTATCAAAGAATAATGAGTAGATTTCTCTGTGCTGTACAACAGGTTCCTGTTAGCCAAGCACCCCGTATACTATGCCAGTCCAAAACTCCAGTCCATACCCTCCCAACCCAACCCCCAATCTGTCTGCTTTGGTAGCCATGCATTTTTCTTTTTTTTGAATTTATAATATTTTATTTTATTTTTTATAATGATTTTTTTCCATTATAACTGGTTTACATTGTTCGGTCAATTTTCTAATGAACAGCACGGTGACCCAGTCATACATACATGTATATATTCTTTTTTCTCACATTATCATGCTCTATTATAAGTGACTAGATATAGTTCCCAGTGCTATGCAGCAGGACCTCCATTCCAAAGGCAATAGTTTGCATCTACTAACCCCAAATTCCCAGTCCCCGCCCCTCCCTCCCCATCCTTCTTGGCAACCACAGGTCTGTTCTCCATGTCCATGATTTTCTTTTCTGTGGAAAAGTTCATTTATGCAGTATATTAGATTCCATATATAAGTGATATCATATGGTATTTGTCTTTCTCTTTCTGACTTACTTCACATAGTACGAGAGTCTGTAGTTCCATCCATGTTGCTGCAAATGGCTTTATTTTGTTCTTTTTTATGGCTGAGTAGTATTCCATTGTGTATATATACCACATCTTCCTAATCCAATTATCTGTCGATGGACATTTGGGTTGTTCCATGTCTTGGCTATTATGAATAGTGCTGCAATGAACATGCATGTGCATGTGTCTTTTTCAAGGAAAGATTTGTCTTGTTATATGCCCAAGAGTGGGATTGCTGGGTCATATGATAGTTCTATGTATGGTTTTCTAAGGTACCTGAATATTTTCCATAGTGGTTGTACCAGTTTACATTCCCACCAACAATGCAGGAGGGTTCCCTTTTCTCCACACCCTCTCCAGTATTTGTTATTTTTGGACATATTAATGATGGCCATTCTGACTGCTGTGAATGTAGTAGTTTTGATTTGCATTTCTCTAATAATCGATGTTGAGCACTTTTTTCATGTGTTTTTGGCCATCCATATATCTTCTTTGCAGAAATGTCTATTCAGGTCTTTTGATCCTTTTTCCATTGGGTGATTGGCTTTTTTTGCTGTTGAGTTGTGTAAGTTATTTGTATATTTTAGAGATTCACCTCTTGTCAGTTGCATCATTTGAAACAATTTTCTCCCATTCTTTAAGTTGTGTTTTTGGGTTTTTTTATGGTTTCCTTTGCTGTGCAAAAGCTTGTCAGTTTGATTGTGTCCCATTGGTTTATTTTTGCTTTTATTTCTGTTACTTTGAGAGACTTACCTGAGAAAACATTTGTAAGGTTGATATCAGAGAATGTTTTGCCTATTGTCTCTTCTAGGAGTTTGATGGTATTTTGTCTTATGTTTAAGTAGTGAAGCCATTTTGAGTTTATTTTTGTGCACGGTATGAGGGTGTGTTCCAGTTTCACTGATTTACATCCAGCTGTCCAGTTTTCCCAGAATCACCTGCTGAAAAGACTGTCTTTTTCCAATTTATATTATTGCCTCCTTTGTTGATGATTAATAGACTGTATGTCTCTCAGTTTATTCCTGTGTTCTCTATTCTATTCCCTTGGTCTGTATGTCTGTTTTGGTACAAGTACCACACTGTTTTCATTACTGTGGCTTTGTAATATTGCCTGAAGTCTGGGAGAGCTATGCCTCCTGCTTGGCTTTTGTTTCTCGGGATTACTTTGGCAATTCTGGGTCTTTTGTAGTTCCATACAAATTTTTGGATTGTTTGTTCTAGTTCTGTGAAAAATGTCATGGGTAATTTGACAGGGATTGCATTGAATCTGTGGGTTGCTTTGAGTAGTATGGCCATTTTTACATTATTAATTTTTCCAAACCAAGAGCATAGAATATCTTTCCATTTCTTTGAATCTTCTTTAATTTCTTTGATGAATGTTTGATAGTTCTCAGCATATAAGTCTTTCAACTCTTTGGTCAGGTTTATTCCCAGGTATTTGATTTTTTTAGTGCAATTATAAAAGGTACTTTATTTTTGTGTTGCTTTTCTAATATTTCATTGATAGTATAAAGAAATGTGACTGATTTCTGAATGTTAATCTTATATCCAGCTACTGGATATAAGATTAACATTGCTGAATTCATTAATCAGTTCTTGCTGGTTTTGGGTTGAGTCCTTAGGGTTCTCTATATATATAGTGTCATGTCATCTGCATATAGTGACAGTTTTACCACTTCTCTTCCAATTTGGATACCTTTTATTTCTTTTGTTTGTCTGATTTCTGTGGCTAGGACTTCCAATACTATGTTGAATAACAGTTGTGTGAATGGGCATCCTTATCTTGAACCAGATTTGAATGGGAAGGCTTTCAGCTTTTCTCCATTGAGTATTATATTTGCTGTGGGTTTGTTGTAAATGGCTTTTATTATGTTAATGTATGTTCCCTCTATAACCACTTTGGTAAGAGTTTTTATCATGAATGATGTTGGACTTTAATGCTTTTTCTGCATCAATTGAGATGATCATGTGGTTTTTTACTTTTCTTTTGTTAATGTGGTTCATGACGTTGATTGATTTGCCTGTATTGAATCATCCTTGTGAATTTGGGATGATTCAGTACAGGTTGTGGTGTATGATGTTTTTTTATATGTTATTGGATTTGGTTGGCTAGAATTTTGTTGAGAATTTTTGCATCTATATTCATCAAAGAAATTGATCTATAGTTTTCTTTTTTGGTATTGTCTTTGTCTGGTTTTGGTATTAGGGTGATGGTGGCATCATAGAATGTCTTTGGGAGTATTCCTTCTTCTTCAAACTTTTGAAAAGTTTAAGGAGGATGGGTATAAATTCCTCTTTGTATGTTTGGTAGAATTCGCCAGTGAAACCATCTGGTCCTGGGCTTTTAATTGCAGGGAGTGTTTTTATGACATATTCAGTTTTATTTCTAGTGACTAGTCTTCTCAATTCAGTTTTGGCAGACTGTAAACCTCTAGAAAGTTGTCCATTTCATCTAGGTTATCAAATTTGTTGGCATATAACTGTTCATAGTATTCTATTATTTTTTTTTTTTTTGCAGTATCGGTTGTGATTTTTCATTTCTTATTTTGCTTATTTGGGTTTTTCTCTCCTTTTTTGTGAGTCTGGCCAGAGGTTTGTCATCTTTGTTTACCTTTTCAAAGAACCTGCTCTTGGTTTTATTGATTTTTTTCTATTTTATTTTTTTCTATGTTTATTTTCTATTCTGTTTGTCTGTTTTTTCTCTTTGAATCTCTATTTTATTGATTTCCTCTCTGATCTTTATGATCTCCTTCCTTCTGCTGACTTTAGGTTTTGTTTGTTCTTTTTCTAATTCATTTTGGTGGTGGGTTTGGTTGTTGATTTGAGATTTTTCTTCTTTTTTGAGGAAGGCCTGTATTGCTATGAATTTCCTTTTGTGTTATCCCATAGATTTTGACTGGTTGTGTCTTCATTATCATTTGTCTCAAGGTATTTTTTGATTTCCTTCTTCAGTTCCTCACTGACCCATTGCTTTTTTAGTAGCATATTGTTTAGTCTCCATGTAGTTAGTTTTTTGTCATTTCTTTTCCTGTGGTTGATTTCAAGTTTCATGCCAGTGTGGTCAGAGAAGATACTTGAAATGATTTCTGTACTCTTAAATTTGTTGAGGTTAGCTTTGTGCCCCATTATGTGATCAATCCTTGAGAATGTTCCATGTGCACTTGAGAAGAATGTATATTATGATTTTTTTTTGCATGTAATGTCCTGAAAATGTCAATTAAGTCTAACTTTTCTAATGTGTCATTTACAGTCTCTGTTGCCATATTGATTTTTCTGTCTAGAGGATCTGTCCATTGATGTGAGTGGGATGTTAAAGTCTCCTACTAGTGTTGTTTTCCTATCAATTTCTCCTTTTATGTCTGTTAGTATTTGTTGTATGTATCTGGGTGCTCCCATGTTAGGGGCATATATATTGACGGTTGTAATATCCTCTTCTTGAATGGATCCTTTTACCATTAAATAGTGTCCTTCTTTGTCTTCTTTCTGGCCTTCATTGCAAAGTTATTTTGTCTGATATGAGTATTGCAACTCCTGCTTTCCTGTCTTGTCCATTGGCATGAAATATTTTTTCCCATCCCCTCACTTTCAGTCTGTATGTGTCCTTTGTCCTAAGGTGAGTCTCTTTTAGGCAGCAGACTGCAGGTTTTTGCTTTTTCATCCAATCTCCCACTCTGACTTTTAATTGGAGCATTCAGGCTGTTGACATTTAAGGTAATTTCTGATAGATATGTATTTATTTCCACTTTAAACCTTGTTTTACAGTTGATTCTGTGTTTCTCCTTTCTTCTTCTTCTTCTTTTTTTTTTTTTTTGGTTGGATGATTTCCATTTGTTTTATGCTTGAGTCCATTTCTTTTTAGTTTTTGTGAATGTAATGTTGGGTTTTGATTTGTGGTGGCCCTGTTTTTTAAGTATGTTAATCCCTTCCTGTATCTGTTTCCTTCAGCCTGACAGTCTTATAGGCTCAAACACATTATTTTTTTTTTAAAAAAGAGTCTATATTTTCTTACTTTCTTTCCCCACATTCTATGATTTTGAAGTCCTTTTTTAACATCTTCATGTTTGTACTTTTGCTGTTCCTTGTGTTTATCATCACTTTTACAGTAGTTTTTTTTTTTTTTCTTTCCTCTTTAAATCTGTATGCTGGCTTATTTAAGTGATTGTTTTCCGATTGTGGTTACCTCCATCCTATTTCTTACTTCTTTTTTTATTTAGAGAAGCCCTTTCAGTTTTTCTTTTAGTGGGTTTAGTATTGCTGTGCTCTTTTAGCTTCTGTTTGTTGGAGAAATTCTTTATTTCCTCTTCTGTTTTAAATAATATTCTTGCTGGATAGAGTATTCTAGGCTGCAATTTTTTTCCTTTCAATACTTTAAATATATCTTGCTACTCCCTTCTGGTCTGCAGTGTTTCTGTAGAGAAATCAGCTGACAGCATTATCGGGGTTCCTTTATAATTTTTTTTTTGTCTTTTTGCCTTTATGTAGAGCCACACCCATGGCATACGGAGGTTCCCAGGCTAGGGGTCTAACAGGAGCTGTAGCCGCCGGCCTTCACCACAGCCACAGCAATACGGGATCTGAGCTGCGTCTGCAACCTTCACCACAGCTCACGGCAACGCTGGATCCTTAACCCACTGAGCAAGGCCAGGGATCGAACCCGCAACCTTATGGTTCTTAGTCGGATTCAATAACCACTGAGCCATGAAGGGAAATCTGGGGTTCCTTTATAATTAATGTTTTGTTTTTCTCTTCCTGCCTTTAAAAATTTAACTTTTGCCATTTTTATTATACTATGTCTTGGTAGGGCCTATTTATGTTCAACTTGTTTGGCACCCTCTGTTCTTCCTGAATCTTGATATCAGTTTCCTTTAGATTTGGAAAGTTTTCAGACATAATTTCTTCAAATATTTTATCAATCCCATTTTCTTTTTCTTCTCCTACTCAAATTCCTATTATCTGTAGGTGGCCCCTTTTATATTATCCCATAGATCTCTTATATTTCTTTCATGCATTTTCACTTGGTTTTCTGTTGTTGTACTGATTGGGTAATTTCCATTATTCTATCTTCCAAGTCACTAATTCGTTCCTCTGTGGTATTCATTAGCTCTTCAGTGCTTTAACTCAGTTTGTGTCTCTGCAAATGAATTTTGTAATTTCTCCACATTCCTCATATTTTATAATTTCTTTCTATAGGACTCTGAATAACTGTTCATATCCACTCTTAATTCCTTGATATTCTGCCTTAATTCTTTCAGTATTTTCACTCTCTCCCTTTTGAACTTAGTGTTTATCAGACTGCAGAGGTCTGTTTTCTTGTTTGCTGCTTTAGTTGAATTCTCCTGTTCTTTTAACTGGTAATGGTTCCTGAGTTTCTTCATCTTGCTTAATTTTTTTTTCTGGTGATTTTAGGGAAGTCAAACTGTAGTCTTGGAGGGCTTCTTCTATGCAGGGGTGCCCCTTTGTATTTTGTGTGATGTTACTATTTATTTTTGCCGTGGGAGTTTGAATATTTGCTGTTCCTTTCTTCAGTGTGAGCAGGCTGTTATCCCCAGGGTGCCAAGTGTGTTTCAGGGTGAAGGTGGCAATGGGTCAGTGCCTGGTTGCTGGATTTTTAACAGCAGGAAGGACCTGCAGGAAGGTGGCATGGTCTCTTCCTATTTGCAGGGCCCTGGGAAGTGGCAATGAGCCTTAGGCAGATTTACAAGGTGCCCAGAGCATTTGGCAGTGGCAGCAACAGGGTGTGTGTACGCCCAGGGGAGTTAGAGCAACAACAGGTCGTGTTCAATTGCAGTGCCCTCCTCTGAGCTGATTGGAGGCACAAGTGGTATCTGTGCAAGGACCCCTAGTGGTAGTGGGCCACCCCCACCTCTGGAGTCAGTGATATCTGCTGTGGTTGCCCCCACCACCTGCTGACCATGCAAGAATCACCCCATCCCACTTAGCTCACACAGGAGCTGCTGCACAGGCTGCTTCTAATTGCAAGATCCTGGGAAGTGACAGTGATCAAGCTTGTGGGTGCTGTGCAGAGTGTTTGTTGC
Organism: Catagonus wagneri; assembly: GCA_004024745.2. Taxonomy (NCBI): domain Eukaryota; kingdom Metazoa; phylum Chordata; class Mammalia; order Artiodactyla; family Tayassuidae; genus Catagonus; species Catagonus wagneri. The sequence goes on along the minus strand of PVHT020000521.1, from coordinate 35,111,816 downwards.
AGTGGCAACAGCAAGGCTGGTGTGCTCCCAAGGCTGTGAGAGCAACAACAGGTGGTGTTTGGTCACAGTGTCGTCCTCTGTTGTGCCCTTGAGGTGACTGGGTCCACAAGTGGTTCCTGTTCACTGACCCGTATTGGTGGCAGGCCATGCCCACCACTGGAGTCAGAGATAACTATGGTGGTTTGCCCCCACCACCTGTAGACCATGCAAGAAGCACACCGACCTGCCTAGCCCACATAGGAGGTTCTGCACAAGCTGCTACAAGTTGCAGGGTCTTTGGAAGGAACAGTGGTCAAGCATCTGAGTGCTGACCAGAGCATTCGGCAGTGGCAGCAGTGAGGGGCGGGGGTGTTTTCCCAGGGGAGCAAGAGCAACAATGGGTGGTGCTTGGTTGCAGTACCATCTTTTATTTTACTGACTGCTGAGGTGACTGGGGCCACAGGTGGAGCCCACTCACAGACCCCCAGTGGTGCTAGGCCATGCCTCCCTCTGGCCTCTGAGACGACCACTGTGATCCATCCATGCCTCCTGTAGATCACACAATAGGCACCACATCGCTCTTAGCCCCCCACTGCCCTTAGCCCACAGAAGAGGTGCCCAGCCACCTATAGCATGCACAAGAAGCACCTGGTCTCCCATAGCCAGAGCAAGTGGCTTCTCACTACCCATAGCTTGCACCAGAGGCACCCCGCCCTCTGTGAACCCATTCCTGTGTGTGGAGATTCCTATGGCAGTCTACCCCTCCTCCTCTTGCCGGACCCAGACCTTCTCCCGGGTTCCCTCTGCCATGGCGTTCTACTCCCCAGCCTGTAGCACAGCACTCCCCCACCCATGGCACACTGCTCTTTAGCCTCTCAGGCTGTCCCCACAGGGCCAACCCTAGTGCTCTCCCCAGAACTGACCTCCAAAACCTGAGTCTCAGCTCCCAGGCCCATCCCCCACTGCCGAGCATCTCAGGCTGTGATGTCTAGGGTGGTGGTGCAGATGATCTGTGTGGCGCTCACTCTACTTTGTTCTCCTCAGTCCAGCTACTGTGCTTTTCTCAGCGATTTTGAGGTCCCTCTGTCTCAGCTGATCTCCCCGTTGGTTAGGTGGCTTCCCAGGTTGTGGGTTCCTTTTCTCTTTTATAGCTTCCTTTCAGGAATGCTAGTGCCATCCTGATTTCTTATCTCTCTCTCTCTCTCTATCTCTTTCTTTTGTTCTACCCAGTTATGTCAAGAATTTCTTGCCTTTTTTGGAGGTTTAAGTTCTGTCAGCACTCAGCAGATGTTCTGTGTGAATTGTTTTGCATGTAGATGTGTTTTTTTGATATATTTGTGGGAGAAGGTGAGTGTGACGTCTTACTCCTCTGCCATCTTGATCTTTCGACTGTGAGTTTTTCCAAGTCTGTGAATCATATGAAGTGAATCTAGACAGTGAAAGACAAACATCATATGATATCACTTATATGTGGAATCTTTAAAAAAGGATACAAATGAACTTATCTGCAGAACGGAAACAGACTCAAAGATTTTGTCTTTTATTCTGCATTGGGCAACTTTGATTTTCTGTCTAGTTTGGTGCATGGAAATCCATGATGAAAGCAGACATTGGATGCTGCTTTGGAGGTGTGATTTCACAGATGTGAGGATAACTTCCTGAGGCTGCTCTTGCCAAGGCCATGCCCTTCCCTCTGCATTCCCATGCAAGGCACCACCAGGGTGCACCAGGGAGGCCTGGTTTCCTTGCAGCTCCCTTTAGTGTTGGAGGCTTAGTACTTATACCAGTGTTGGCTTTGCACCGGCTTTGCTTGGGAATGCCTTGAGCTTCCTGAAACAGAGCCAGGTGAAGGGAGGTGAAAGAATGTAAAAATGCTAGTTCATGAAGTGCCTGGGCACTTGGAATAGCAGAGCAAGTTGCATAAGACTTATTATCATTATTAATTAAATTCTTATTATTTAATGACAACATAAATGGATTAATCTGACCAGCAGGCAGATCACCAATGCCTCAGAGAATGAGATCTCAGAGTCTAAATGCAGTTCCAGCCCCAACAGCTGGGTCAGGAGAGGGCCGCAGGGACAGCTTGGTCCAGAGCCCACCCTCACCCTATGTGGCTCTCAGCTCCTTACTTCATGTACTCATTTGGGGCTCCTCTTTTGTAAACGGGTGTCCTAACATCTGCTGAACGTGGTTCTTCTTATTATGAAGGCAAGGTCTAATGCTGGTGGTAGATCTTGATTATCTGTGAAATTCCAGCTGTGGGAGATGAATTTGCTGATGACTAGTGACATATTCACTCTGTAAATCAAAAGCTATGCATTGTATTGACTTAATACACATTTATTTAAATTTGTAGAAGTGGTCCAAATTTATAATTGGTGTTAATTCTCCAATTTCCAGGCAGCAGCACTCTTATAAGTCAATTCCTTCTAATCTGAAGTTGTCCTAAGCAGAAAAAAAAATCTGATTTTTTTAAAGATTTCTTTCATTAGAATCTCAATATGATATTTTTTTCTTCTAAAATCAAAGCATGTATATCATATAACTTTCTAAGGGAAATGTGTTTATTGAAAAAAGAGCTTAAGCACTTTCTGAACTCAGTTTGGTAAACTTTGTGAAAATGCATATAACCAGGAATCTTGATAACTGCTATTAACAAGAAAATGATATAACCAAATTTTCTGCCCTTTCAATTTTTTTTTTCAAATTAAAGAGAGAAAGATGAAATGCTCATTTGCAAAAGTGTGAGTCACAGAAGAGCTACACTGTGTAAAAATATACAGTAAAAAATAGCTATAGATGCAGAGTTTATTTTCAATATCTGCAAAGAAAATGAGATGTAGGTGTTTCTAAGCTAAGTACTGCAAAACTAAAATGTCTTTGAATATACTTATGGTTTAATTATAGACAGACAAAAATCTACAATTCTAATCCTCAAATGAGATGTCTTTAAGCTAAAAATGTTCAGAATTTTGTATGCAATGAAAATGAAGCTATGATGTCTTTGTGAAGAGTATAGTCTGATTGTTGGCGTTGTTGGGATTTGGAATAATTGGTGTTTAGTGGGCTCTAGACATGGCCTGAGGAAGGCAACACAAATGGGAGTGGAAATTCTGGAACCCTGGAGTCAGTTTATGTTGCTGTTCTTCCTGTGTTTTCTTAAAGATCTAGTTTGTTGTTTTGGGAAGGAAGACATCTTCCCCTGACTCTTCCTTCTTGCAGGTCTAAGAATTAAATTGAGAGGAGAAAGATTACCAGGAAGGAGAAAAATCAAACAAGATTTCAATTGCATGAATCCCTAGGAGAGACTCAGGAAAAATGAGTAATGTGCCAAAATATCCTAAACCGCCCCTTAAATGCCATCTTCAGCTGAAGACAAAAGAGGATGTTGAGGGTAGGGGTTTGGGACTTCACGGGTGGCTGTAGCAGGGGGGAGTGGAGGAAATTCTTTAGTAAACACATGTTTTCTGGCCATCAGAGGCAGTGGACACAGAGTGGACTCTGATCTCCAGGCCCTGCAGGTTCCTGCCACACATAGTCCATGGTCTTAGCAGATGTCTCTGGTGAGAGCTCTGTTCCTGGAACAGGTCCTCCATCTGAATTCTTTTAGGCAGTTAAGGAGGAGGTAAATAGAAAGACGTTACAAGTCTTCTTTTTTCTTAAAAATAATCAGCCTAAGTTAATTCTCATGCCAAAGAGACACATTTTGAAGTGGCAGAGTTTGCTCCCGACAGTTGTTGTTGTTTTCTTCTTTTTTAAAAAGTAAAGTAATTTTAGAACCATTTGCAGTTCAGAAAAATTAAGAGGATGGTACAGAGATTTCCCATGTACCTGGTGCCTCCACACACTCACAGTCTCCTTCAGTGTCAACATCTCCACCAGATGGTACATTTGATGAACCTACGTTGACATGTCACAAACACCTAAGTCCAGGGTTTACACTGGGCTTCACTCTTAGAAATTTTATGGGTTTGGACACATAGAAAATGGCCTGTGTCTACCATTTTGACATCATACAGAGTAGATTCACTGCCCTAAACCCTCCGCCCAATGCTCCATCTATTCATTCCTCCTCCTTCACTTCTGGCAACCACAGATCTTTTTACTGTCCCCATAGTTTTGCCTTTTCCAGAGTGTCATAAGGTTGGGATCAAATATTATGTAGCCATTTCAAACTAGATTCTTTTACTTAATACCATGTGTATCAGGTTCCTCCATGTCTTTTCTTGGCTCAATTGCTCATTTATTTTTTAGCTGAATAATATCCCATTGTTTGGATGGACCACAGCTATTTATTCATTCACCTACTGAAGGACATCCGGTAGCTACCAAGTTTGGGCAATTAATGAATATAACTGTAATAAACATTGGAAATTTTTGTGTAGACATAAGTTTTCAACTCCTTTGGGTAAACACCAATGAGCATGATTGCCGGGTCATTTTGTAAAAGTACAACCCCTCCCCCCATCTATGGGGGTCTGCTTTAAAATCCACGCTGGATACCTGAAACCACAGATAATACTGAATCCCATATATACTGTGCTTTTCCTATACATACCTACCTATGATAGGTTCAGTTTATAAATTAGGCACAGTAAGAAATAATAATAATATAGAACAGTTATAATAACATACTGAAATGAAAGTTATGTGACTCTGGCCTCTCTCTCGGAATATCTTAGTGTACTGTCCTCATGCTTCTTCTTGTGATGATGTGAGATAAAATGCCTACATGATGAGATGAAGGGAGGATAAAGTGCTAGGCTCCCCTTGACCCTCAGTCCATAGGTCAAGAGGGTCATCTCCTTTGGGTGACCCTGGTCATCAAACCATGGTGATGATGATGATGATGATGGTGGTGGTGGTGGTGGTGGTGGGGGTGCATTCTGAGTGGGAAGGAGCAGGATGGTGAGAGATGACACCCTGACCAGAATGGTGAACAATTTGAAACTTATGAGTTATTTCTGGAATCTTCTATTTAGTATTTCCAGATTGTGGTTGACCACAGGTAATTGAAATCCTCAAAAGTGAAACTATGAATAAGAGGGGGCTACTATGTGTTTAATTTTGTAAGAAGGTGTCCAGTTCTCCTCCCAAGTGGCTGAAGAACTAGTTTTAGGTCTTGTTTCCATTTCCTAACTGGACACCAGCTGGCAGTCACCCAGCCTTCCTGACCCCAATAAGTTAACTATTGTATGGGAATTATCACTGTGAAAAGTGCTTTTATGGTCTATATGAGGATCATACATGCTAATTATTCTACAAATGTCAAGTAGTGCAATGAATAATAGTTATTCAATGGTAGGCATTATAACATGGCATGAAATACGCATTCATACGCTATCACAATAGTACTTTAACAACAATATTATTCAAAGGTTGAATGAGTTGAGGACATTTGATTAAGTACAGGGCCATAAATTAATGAACCAAAAAGCCTCAATTTTAAATAAGATCTATTTGACCCCCCAAACTGGGTTTTCTACTGCCCTTCTGGCTTTGCAATTCTTAATTCTCATATCCATGTGAACTTTTTCTAGAAGAATAAATTCCTTTCTTCTTTCCCCAGTTGAGTGCTATAAACAAAACAACATAACAGAATGAAGTGCTTTGAGTTTCAGATTATCAAACTCAGGATATTTAAATTCTCCTATTTTCAGGTTGTAATTGGTTATAGATAATCTAGTGGAGGCAAATCGCAAGATACCTTCTATTGTAGAAAATAGGATGGAACTCGAAGAATGCATGTTTCTGCTAATCATCAGTGTGGATGTAAAGATGGACTTGCTGGTTTTTTCCACATGATTCCCTGTTGTAAACCACTAGGATATTAGAGACACTGACTGTCTGGTCAGTTACTCTGTGAGTCTATGACTAGAATAAATGTTTACAAAATGCAATACACAGGTGTCTAGATCCCATAGACCCTCCTGAGTAAGGACTCAGTGATGGCCATGGATTGAATGGCTGTTTGCCTCCATGTTGCTCAGAGGGAAGAGGAAAGGACGTCTGCTTAAGAGGCAAGAACCTGTTTCACCACTGGTGGGAGCAAGGAAGGTAGATTTATTTTCTTAGAGGAAAAAAAAAAAGAGAAAAAGGGAAACAATGGCCTGGAGGGATGAGCCGGGGGAACAATATCCTGTGCCGTTTTGGAAGCTGAAGATGCAGACTCATATGCTTTTGAGCCCCGGAAACCCCCAGGGTCACCACAGCCGAAAGGGCTCTGGCACCAGCCCGCCTCAATTAACAGGATTTATTTCGTATTTACACTTTCCCTTGGTTTTACACATCCACGTTTGGATTTTCTCAGTGATGAAATGTTGCAATGGAGACTATTTATAAAAACACTCACCCCAGCTTGCCAGAGAAGCCTGAAAATACTGCTGGAGGCTTGCAGCTAATGTTCCCTGTGTTTCTTTGAACAAAACATGATATCTGTTTTGTTTGTGACATTTATAACCATCACATAATGTTCCCCTTCTCAGCAATTGTATTAGGCTTAAGACTGTGCATAAGGAAATAAGGACAAATAAGTGAATGAGCTTCGTTAAATATCCATTCTGGCAGGTTTTGTCTCTCAGACTTCCAAGATGTGTGAATCCTTTACCAATAATCCTGTGAGCCAGTTTGAGTCAGTTGCACTTGATTGTTTAAAAAATAAAAATGCTATATATGGAAAATATTGATAAACCCTAAAGTGCTGTAAAAATGTAAGGGATTCAAAAGTAATGTCAGATTCCATAGGATGCTTGGCTGCTTCCCCATAAAAATACTAACCAGACCAGTCAGCATGTATCTGCCACCAGTGGGAAGTATTTTCAACACAGGACTTCAGTTACTTCCTAAAGAAGGGTTCTAACATTTTAAAGAAAGAAAGCAGCTTTGAAATGAGCATCCAGCCTGTGATAGTGATTTTATTTGTAGGTATTGGTGTCAATCCAACAGATATTAGTTCAAAATAACTATGATAATGGTTACTCTTTACCTATACCATTATTATTTATCCACACCCATAAATCAACGTATCCTAAATGTTAACACATAGTATAATATAGTATTACAGTTGTTTACAAACACATTCTATGTTACAGTTTTCCCTAGAAGTAGATAGTATCTGAAGTTGATCATTATACTATTCTGTAACAGGGGTAGCCTGAATAAAGGGCACAGTATTCCCTTAGGGAAATCATAGGGACAGCTTTTAATTTCAAAGAGGACTGTTGTAACATTGGTTGAGTTGGACAGAAAGCTCTTCTGGTTGGACAAGGCCACCCTAGGCTTATGGGATCAAGATGTATATCTTTCCTGTAAGGCCAACAGGTCAACAACAGGGACAGAAGAAATACCTGCACATGATCTTCCTCATGGGGAATTTCCAGGATGACCCTCCTTGTGGAAAATATGATTGATACTTAAAAGTTAGGAATTGCTATACGCTTGTCCTGTGCCGGTGTCTGTGCCAAGTCCTTTGCATGCATTCTCTCATATGACGTAGAAAATAAATTAGGAATCCTGGAGAAATTTTGAGTGCTCCAAGGGGCAACTCCAATATGAATATATGGAAAGGGATTAGGAAAAAGCAGAATCAAAATTTATGGAAAAATAATTAAAAGAATGAAAGAATTGGAGGCCCTCTACAGTGTTATCAAAATGGCTCCAGGCTTTTTATTTGCAAAAACTACTAACCCGTGTGCCGTGGTTGGCTAAACTCTGATCTAGACTCTTCATTAAAAAAGAACATCACTTCTCATAAGTGATTTCAATAATGTGATGGTAGTTTCATAAGAATGAAATGTGTATTATATATTTAGTCCATATTTATGTTTATTTATACCTCAATACTATTTATACTTATGTAAGCATTATTTATATTTATACGCTGGGCACACTGATTTCAGTATATTACCGATACAGTTAAGAGATCTGAATTTTAACTTTGCACTTCCATGGAGAACAGGGACAAATTAGCATTTGCCATCATGAAACCAAAAGCTTAACTCGGATGTTGCCCCACGTTCCTATGGCAACTGTATTGTAGAGGGGGGCCCTCTGCATTGATATGGGCAGTGTGAGGATTAGAGAAACTGTTGTGTGTCAGAGCTAAACTCACACTTGCTCTTCCTTGACACTCAGATCTAAAGCCTCAAAGACCACGTCCTTCCCTGTTTATTTTGACTCTCTGACTGCCTTTAATGTGTACACACGTGTGTATTGCATTTACTAGGCAAACACACAGTGTTTTAAGAGCAAATTCTCTAAACACAGTCTTATTTAGGATATGTGCTTGCTGCATGTTGAGGTTTAGCTGATTAAAACAAGCACACCAGTATTTATGATTGTTTAAAGATGTGTTATGTTTCAAGAATACGCTAGTTTGGGGTTTTTTCTTTGTTTTTTGGTCGCACCTATGGAGATATAGAAGTTCTCAGGCCAGGGTTCAAGCCTGTACCACAGCAGTGACCTGAGCTGTGGTGTTTGTTTTATTTTTTTAATTTACCAATCACTTCTTTTTTATTGAACTATAGCTGATTTACAATGTCATGTTAGTTTCGTATGAACAGCAAGGTGATTCAGTTACACATATTCTTTTTCAGATTCTTTGGGGTTTGGGATTAACATAGACACACTGCTATATATAAAATCGATAACCAAAAAGGACCTACTCTATAGCACAAGGAGCTATAGGTGTTTCATAATGACCTATAAGGGAGAAGAATCGGGACGTTGTTTTACCTCTAATTTTGATTTTGCTGTGAGAGACTGTTAGGTGTGCATCTGTGCCATGACTATAACCTGATAGGCAATGCTCTTAGGGAAAAGCTCTCCACCTCATCCTCCCTCTCCATCATCTCCCAGATCAAAAACGGACATTTCAGCTATCGAGGGCATTCTCTTCTTTACTAGACCCAGTTTCCTGGTTTTCTCCACCTGCTGAGTCAATTAGGCTTAATTGTTTCTCTCCCTGCCTTTCCTTCTGCTCCTGGGAGGTGCTCCGCTTTCCGTGTCGTCGGTTAGCTCCTTGGTAAAATCACCAGCACAGGTAAGACAGGAAGTTTGAATCAATGCTTGTTAATTATCTGTCTCCGTGTGGCAATCGCTGTGAATATATAGTCTGGCAGCGTCGTGATCAAGTTCTGATCTCAGTAAAATATTCTCAGTGAGACTCAGGCTGGAGTTCACCATACCTAACACAGAAGTTCACTGAGTAGATATCAGTCACATGTTTTATAAGAATAAAATAAATTTATATTGACAAATAATGGTTAGCTTGTAGAGTGCTTTCACAAACACCAGTGTTTTTCGTTTTTTCGGTAACTGTGAAAGAAGTGTTACTATCCTTTTAAAGATGAAGTTAAACAGAATATAGACAATCTGTGAAAGCTAGAGAATTAGAAATTGGTAAAAGAACAGAATGAAAATCAAAATCATCTAGTAATTCTAAAAGAAGAATCTTTGTAATTCTTAAACTGTTCCTAAAATGTCTTTCGAGATAAAAGCTGTCATGCTGAGTGTAAAGTGTGATTCTTTTTTTTTTTTTGCAATAAAATTAGAAGTGAATTAAGTCAGTCTCCTATATCTCTTCTTACCTGTTTTTGCTCCGCTGGGGATAAGAATCTTGACTTTTATCCTGTAGCAACCACCCTGTTTAAATAATTTCTGGGTCACAATAAAACTGGAGGCTTTATACACAGCCAAAGAATGATGTAGTCCACACCACAAATTTGTGGAATTGCTGGGGCTCCCTAGGAAGGGGTCGTTGACTTCTGATCACCACTCTGTTCCCTGAGTTTCAGACTTGCCTGATTTAAGTACAATTCTGCCTTTTGGCAAACCTCGGGATTTCAAGGCAGGTGAAAAAATTATAAATCAAGCTTCCTTCACCTGGAACAGGTGGAACAAAGAGAGGAGGGTCTTTTAGCCAAGAGGGCATGCCCACTAGTGTTAGTGAGCTGTTGACTTGGTATAAAAAGTTAAATAAAAAGGAAAAGAAAAAAATGGGTCATAATCATTCCCCAGGGACATCAAGAAAATCTGAGCTAAAATATATAAAGTAGCAGCACTGTGTAATTATTCAGAAATTACTAGTCATACTATTTTATTTCACCTGCTGCTAATTTAAATTTTCAGGAAGGTTCTGAAGGCAGCTACAAATTTCTCCTTATTAAGGCATTTGTGGAAGTACTTGCTAGGTTGCCTATGGAAATGAGTTTCCTCCTGTGGTTTTGCTGAGCCGCCACCCTTGATGGTCCTAGTAATTTGAGTGGTTTCTAATTCCTAGGATTTGAAGTTTCAGTGCTCATTTTTTAGAGTCATCATATCTGTAAATTCTCAGTGCTTAAATTCTAGATTTGTATTATGATGCTTCCAAGGACACTGGACTTCCCTCCCTCCGTGTTGCCCTGTTTACTCTTGGTGATTGACTGTCACTGTTTACCAAGTTAAGAATGGCTGTCTTGGAGTTCCCGTCATGGGCTCATGGAAATGAATCTGACTAGCATCCGCGAGGACTCAGGTTCTATCCCTGGCCTTGCTCAGTGGCTTAAGGATCCGGCCTTGCCTTGAGCTGTGTGTAGGTCACACACTCAGCTTGGATCCTGCCTTGCTGTGGCTGTGGTGTAGGACAGCAGCTCTAGTTCGGATTGGACCCCTAGCCTGGGAACCTCCATATGCCATGGGTACAGCCCTAAAAAAAAAAAAAAGGCTCTCTTGTTTCACCTCCCTACACTGTCTTCTCTGATGTGTTAAAGGGATTTTGCCCTGCTGACATTAAGTAGAACTTTTTGATGGAGTTTAACACCTAGAGGACCACTCCTTGACCAATATATTACCAACTATTAAACAGAAATATGCATGGTGTGACACTTTCAAGAACTGCACCTAAGTATCCCTTTGACCATGCCTCATGCTGCCTTGATTCTGCCATCTTTTCCTTTACACACGCATAAAGATATTTTGAGGAAAAGGAGAGTATTCGCGAAAGTGTTCTTCCCATAGACATTGGTTAGCTGGCTTTAAAGTCATACCTAATTTTTGCTGTTGTTGCTGTTTTTTTCTGTCATTCCTGCAGTAATTCCCATCTGTAATTCTTAATCCTCAGGAAAGCCTGAAGTCCTAGGATGATAAATGGATATGTGCGTATTTTATACCCTTCTCTTTAATATTGTTATCTCATATAATTCAGTAAACACACACACTTTAATTTTTTTTTTTTTTGGTGTTTTTAGGGCTGTACCTGCGGCATATGAAAGTTCCCAGCCTAGGGGTCGAATCAGAGCTGTAGCTGCCAGCCTATACCACAGCCCCAGCTATGCCAGATCTGAGTCTCATTTGTGACCTACATCACGGCTCGTGGCAATGCCGGATCCTTAACCCACTGAACCAGACCAGGGATGGAACCGCTCCTCATGGATGCTAGTCAGATTCGTTTCTGCTGAGCCATGATGGTAATTCCACACACAGTTTTATTTAGATCCTGTTTCTCTTACTCTATTATGAACAGCAGTTCAGAACCTCTAAGTACCACCTTTGAAAAACATTTTCTTATTAAAAAAAAAATGTAATGGCCCCTTCACCAGTGTTGTCATACCTAAGATTTTTATTTATTTCAAGATTTTGTACTGGGTCTGTTTTAATCTTTTATGGTTTTTCTATGATTAATCCTTAAACTCTTCCCTGCATTAGTTCTATGTCCCCAAATTAGAAAAATGATGAAATTCTAGTCTATATTGAGAATATTCGGAGAACTACTGCAGAGCTTCCCTAGGTAGCTTCTGCTTATATTATTTTAACTCTTTCCTCCTACTGTTCTTTATTATATATCCAGATGTCCTATAGAGTTTGATGTACCATATTAATTATATCCCCAATTTTTATTTTGCCTTTATTTTTGTATTTCTTATATGAGTATACACCTTCCTAGTGATCATGGCACCTTATTTTTTATTTAGAAAGTATTTTACGCTTATTGCAGGTTATTTGGTATAGGCAAATATATATCCAGAATATCATCCTAAAGGACATTATTTGACTTCTGTAGTTATTAATATGATGGATTTATACATCTCTACTGATCTTGTCAGGTAAAGTCCGGATTAAACAGCGCTATGTTTCTCTGACCCTATGTGCTGCCTTCCTTTGGTTTTAGAGATCTACCCTCACATGCTCAATTACTACATATCACTCAGAAAAGCAAAGTGCAAATGACGCTGCTGTAACACTATCCCCTTCACAAGTGCTATGTGTTTAAAAGAAAACAAAAATCTTTGCCTGTTAGGTCACTCAGTGGAGGTGGGTATCGGTGAGGCTTCAAATGGTGATTCAAGCAATGAATTTCCTTTTTTCGAAATTTCTTCATATTCAACTTTATCTTAAAACTTAAAATACACAGGAAAATTTATTCTTTTTGGAATACAATCCTATCAGGTTTTTAGTTCATTTTTACTTATTTATTTTTTTATCAAGTGATTTTTCTTTATTTCTTAATTTTTAATGATTTTTACTCGTTATTGCTGGTTTTCAGTGTTCTTTCAGTTTTCTACTGTATGGCAAAGTGACCCAGTCACACATACATATATATATTCTTTTTCTCACATTATCTTCCATCATGCTCCATCATAAGTGACTGGATATAGTTCACCATGCTATACAGCAGGATTCCCTACATTAAAGAAAAAGTGCCTCTATTGGGAGTTCACGATATGGCAGGCAGATTAATAATGCCAATTAAATCATTAATATTGCTGTATTGGTATTAAAAGGGGCAGGCATATTTGTAATTAGGATGATGCTTCTATACTGGTGCATGAAAGGCAACTGGATGCCTTTGCAAGAACCTAAAAGCAAATGAAAGAAAGGCTTATAAATGAATCCTTGATCTTCCCTTGGTATCGATGAGAAAGGAGGATTCAGTGTGAAAGTAAAAGTAACTTTCTTTCAATAGAATCATAAAAACTGATTAAGGAAGGAGCCCAATAGGATCCTTTTTCCAGAACACAAAGAATCTTTGTACTGGGCTGCCCAGGCCTCCCAAGAACAGCAAGGCATGAGTAAACCAACTATGCCAGAAACAACAAGAAGCTATTGGGATTTTGAGTTAATTTCTGATTTTCTGGGACCAAAAAACATCAGTCTTCTTTGAAAGGAGGACTTCAGGCTTGTACAATTAACCATGCTTCTGGTACAGGCACTTCCCAGCCACTAGTCAGTTCTAGAAATGATACAGGCCTATGCATATTTAAACACTAAATGTTTCCTGTTACAGCAATGTAGGGGATAAAGTATTTAAGGAACCAAGTGTTCTTACTTTATTCATTGTCAGTAATAGATTTAAAATCTAGCATTCATCGAATGATTCAAGACCAGGCACATGTCAAATCCTCAAGTCAAAGTTAGGAAATATTACTTTCCTAAATTAAGAAATGAGGACACCAATGTGATGGAAGATAAAATGAGAAAAAGAATGTATGTATATGTACGACTGGGTCACTTTCCTGGACAGCAGAAATTGACACAATATTGTGAATCAACTATACTTTAATATATAAAATGAAAAAAAGAGAAAGAAATGAGGACACCAGATCTTGGTTGAAGCAGGGGACACTAGAGGTGATCAGAACTGACCTGAGTGGGATCTGACCATCCTCTCTGTGACAACAGTGAAAGAACTCATTCAAGTCAGGTTCAGACCCTTTCACGGACACTAACCTCATGGTTTCTTTTCTACCTCTACATGTCTTATATTTTTAAATTTCCTTTACTATGAAACATTTTCAATATTAAAACATTCTTTAATAGTTTTCTTAGTATATTTTATTTGAAAACATAGGTATCTGCCAATAAGAGTCCTTAATCACTTTGAGAAGTGTTTCACAATTAGTTAAACTTTACCTCAAAGGAAAAAAAAAGTTTTACTTCAGTGATACTAATTGTATAATATAATTAGATATTAGAACACAACACTTGATATAAACTTGGTCTTAGAATTAGAATTATATTATCTGGGGAGTTCCTGTTGTGGCACAGTGGTAACGAACTCAACTAGTATCTGTGAGAATGTGGGTTCGATCCTTGGCCTCTCTCAGTGGACTGAGGATCTGGGGTTGCCTTGAGTGGCAGTATAGGTCATAAACACGGCTTGGATCTGGTGTTGCTGTGGCTGTGGCATAGGCCAGCAGCTATAGATCTGATTTGACCCATAGCCTAGGAACCTCCATATGCCATGGGTGCAACCCTAAAAAAATTAAAAAAAGGAATTATATTTTCTGGAGTCATAACACCTGGGACATACATATTCTGTGGCTCACAGGCATTGCATGCATGTGTGACTTTGGGCTTCTTGAGTTTCTTACCCACCTGTAAAATGGAAATATAAAATATTACCTTTCTAATGTGGTTTTGTGAAAATGGAGTTTAGCATTTGTCATCATCATTGCACCACCATTACTGTTTTTGATACCCAGCCTCTGAGATATTGTGGGCAATTACACTATTACAGCGCCTGTACCACCAAGAACTCCTAGTTTGGAAATCAGATATGTAAAGTTCAATTCATGTCTGTTTCTAATTCTTATATATTCTTTTTTATTAAAATATAGTTGATTTACAAAATTGTATTAGTTTTATGTATACAACAAAATGATTCTATCATACATATATGTGTATATGTGTAGTTTTATTTTCCATTATAGTTTATTATAAGATACTGAGTATAGTTCTCTGTGCTACATAGTAAATCTTTGATGTTTATCTATTTTATATATGGTAGTGTGTATATGTTAATCCCAAATGCCCAGTTTATCCCTTCCCCTGCTTCCACTTGGGTAACCATATATTTGTTTTCTAAATCTATGAGTCTGTAAATAGGTTCATTTGTACTATTTTTTAGATTCCACATATAAGTGCTATCAAATAACATTTGTCTTTGACTCACTTCATTTAATATGGAAGTCTCTAGGTGCATCTATATTGCTCAGATGGCATTATTTAATTATTTTACACGACTAAATAGTATTCCATGCTCTATATATAGCATATCTTCTTTATCCATTTTTCTGTTGGACACAGGTTGCTTCTGTGAACGTTGGAGTGCTTGTATTTTTTTTGACTTAAGGCTGTCATTTTATCCAGATATATCCCCAGGACTGGGATTGCTGAATCATATAGGAACTCTATTTGTAGTTTTTTTAAGGAACATTCATATTGTTCTTCATAATGGCCTCACCAATTTACATTTCCACCAACAGAGTAGGAGGGTTCCCTTTCTTTCCGCACCCTCTCTAGCATTTACCATTTATAGACTTTTTAATGATGGCCATTCTGACGAGAGTGAGGTGGCACTTCATTTATAGTTTTCATTTGCATTTTTATAATAATTAGCGATGTTGACTATCTTTTTATATACCTGTTGGCCATCTGTATGTCTTTGGAGAAATTCCCAATCTGTCTATGTTCTTAAGCTGTGAATTCCTAACTTCCTAACCTTAGATCTCAAAACCCTATCTCTAAATATGGAAGGCAGATACCAAACCAACCTTCTAGTTCTCTCATTTTAAGTTTGTTTGACTTCCTTCCAATATACAGAAGGTTTCTCAGTGGTATGGGAATCACAAAAGACACCCTAATTATGTTTCTATGTGAAGTCTTAAAAAATATTGGATGGAGTTCCTGCTGTTGTCCAGTGGATTAAGACTCCAACTACAGTGGTCAGGTCACTGCAGAGGAGCAGGTTCAATCCCTGACCTGACTCAGTGGGTTAAAGGATCTAGCATTACTGCAACTGTGGCATAGGTTACAGTTGTGGCTTGGATTCGATCCCTGGCCTGAGAACTTCCATATGTCATGGTTGCAGACATCATATATATAGGAATTGTACTGTGGACCTTCACCAAAGTAATACTCATTTCATATCACACATAAGAACTTGTCAGCTTCCTTTAAAGGCAGAACACTTTCTCCAGGCAGAGTAAGAAATGTGTGATGGGAACATAGAGAAAGATGGAGCTTACCGGGAGCCATAAAATGGGAAGAACCCTGAGGGTGGAGGGAGGGAGCCATGGGACCAAGGATAGGATCAGAATTGGCTCTAGAAGTAGAGAATGACCCACAGCCACCAGCCAGCAGGGAGCCCAGATCTCAGATCAACAAGCACAGGAATTGAATTATCTGCCAAAGACCTGGATAAATCCAGAAACCCATTCTTTCCTGGAGTCTCTGGTAAGAAACACAGCCCGATAAAACCCAAGTGGAACTTTGAACCTGCAGAACAGTGAAATGATAAATGATCTTGATTTAAGCCACTGTGTTTGTGGTGATTTTAACAGCATTAGAAACCACCCCAGGGACCAAGCTGCACGTCTGCTTTCAAGCCTGTAGCCTGGAGCAGAGCCCCGTTCTCATGTGAAAACCTCAATAAAAAGGTGCTTATTGTTTAAGGAAATAAAAACAGGCTCTGAGAAAGTACAAAAGTGGAAAGTCAACAATTTTTTACATAAAATGAAAGTTGTTCTTATTTCTTGCATACAGTTATCCTTCAGCCAGCCTGATATGCAAGGCACAGGCAAACTGGAAGAAGTTTTACTTTGCTGTGGTTTAATTTGACTGGATAAAATGTATAACATAAATCAAACATTTATGTAAGTCTCAGCATTTAGCTACTCAGTCCTTAAATAGTGTGACTTCTTTTTTTTTTGTCTTTTTGCCTTTATGTAGAGCCACACCCGCGGCATATGGAGGTTCCCAGGCTAGGGGTCTAACAGGAGCTGTAGCTGTTGGCCTTCGCCAGAGCCACAGCAACGTGGGATCCGAGCCGCGTCTGCAACCTACACCACAGCTCACGGCAACGCCGGATCCTTAACCCACTGAGCAAGGCCAGGGATCGAACCCGCAACCTCATGGTTCTTAGTCGGACTCGTTAACCACTGAGCCACGAAAGGAACTCCAAAATAGTGTGAATCTTTTCAGGATTTCTTTCCTTGGAAATGACGAGCGGCAAACTAATAACTTCTAAATGAGTCTGGAATGTGCTCAGGACAGAGTGCCTCACTGAGGATGAGAGTTTAAATTAACATTTTGGTTTCATTTTTTAAAAAGAAATCCATGGAGTTCCCGTTGTGGTTCACTTGGTTAAGAACCCAACTAGTACCCATGAGGATGCAGGTTCAATTCCTGGCATTGCTCATTGGGTTAAGGATCTGGCATTGCTGCAAGCTGTGGTGTGGGTTGCAGATGCAGCTCGGATGTGGCATTTCTGTGGCTGGCAGCTGCAGCTCTGATTTGACCCCTAACCTGGGGACTTCCATATGCCTCAGTTGTGGTCCTAGAAAGAAAATTTTAAATAAAAAGAAATCCAAGTGTCCTGTAATGGTAATAGAATTTCCCTGAATATAACCCCAAGCCTGGTATTATTTTGAATCAGTTGATATATCATCTGTTGGAAGAGACCTTAATACCATCTAGATTTGGTAAGAATGATTGGTATGGAAACTGTGGGTTTATAGGCAGTACATATACTTTTCTTCCCATTATGGTCATGCCTCTAGCTAACTGCTTGATCATAGTCTAAGCCACTGCTGTTTCTGGCCCTCATCCCCTCTCTGTAAAGTAGATTTGGACTAAGTAATCTCTTTGTAACCTACTGCCATGCATCCCTTTAAACCTGCAGACACATTAGAGGCTCAAGAGTTTGTAATGAGCAAATCCGAACACTGGCCATCTTAATGGTGCTCGCAGTGTAGTGGGAGAGATGCTTCATCAAAAGTAATACCCAGACAAATATGGAGTCATTGTTGTGCTGAGTGCTATGAGTCTATATAATGAGCTGAAATATGGAAGGTGACTGTTAACTGGGTCAGTGGATCAGGGCGGAGTCCTATATTCATGGCCAACAGAAGATGCAACAGGGGTGCATATCCTGGAACCGTGGGAAAAGAGGGCATGACTTCTGCCAGGTCAAGAGGACTCGTGCTCAGTGACCAGATGGACTGGGAGGAATCTGGTGATGTAGGAAAGGCCAGGCCACTTACAATGCGGCTTATCTTAAAGTCACAGAGTAAGACATAGAAGGGTTTATAAACAGAAGAATAAGGTGGCTCTTTCTCTATGTTCTGGAAAATGTCTCTGGTTCATAAAGAACGGATGGATTAGATGGAAGAAGAGAAAGTTCATCTGCAAATGCCTTTGATGAGGTTAGTGGGGAGTTTTTGTGGGAAACGTGGTAGTTTGGACTGGAGGAGTAGAAGTGGGGCCAGAAATGGTGTAAAGGGAAGGTGAATGGAGAAAAATAAAAGGATAAACTCAGCCAGCACAGGGAATGGTAGCATGTGAAGGATGAGGAAAAGGGTGTTGAGTCCAACAGAAGAATTTCTATGCAAAGAGAGAGTTTCTGTGCAGTTTTTGCATTCTGGAGTAAGCATTTGTTGTTTTTAAAATCTTAATCATAACAATTCATAATTTGAAGAGAGGAGAAGAAATTGAGTGGGAAAGACAGTTCTTTAAGAGGACATAATAAATCACAAGGGAATGTATTTATTAAATGATAGAAGATGTTGACTGTGATTATTGTGAATTTCAAGTATTGAAAGGCAGACTAAGCCGTCACCAGGAAATACTGAAGTTCCCCAGAGTAAAAGCATATTTTGCTTCTGGATCTTCTGAGCAATGAACTGTGTGGTTGGACTCACCCATCCAGTCCATTAACCTTCCCAGGCCCCAGTTTTCTCTTTCAACTAATGAGACTTAAGATTAGATATCCTATTAGGACTCTTGTAGATTTACAGTTTTTAATTGGCAATGTAGATAATGGTAAAATAGATCTTTGGATAGCTAGGAGTTTTTATTTACAAAGAAAATATTCCAAATATTAATGTATAATTTTTAGAATATTAATTCATAGTTATGTTTTATAAAAGATCTTCAGATAATAAAGCATCACAAAATTGTAATTCAATACAATTTAACCCAAAATGCTGAGTAGTAAGAATTGTGTTTTGATGTCCTTCATGTATAATTTTCTCATTTAATAAAAATACCTCATATTTAATAGTATACACAGTAAATAGAAATAATAGTAGCTTACTAGTCACACTGAAAAAGATGACTTTGGGTAAAATTTTGGCACTTGGAACATTGGCCAGTCACCTCTTCAAGTGCTTTGCATGCATCATTTCATTTCATCTTGTCTATAAACCCATGAGGTGTGCGGTGTTACTATTTACAACTTACTACTGACGCTAAAATCAAGAGAGGTGAGGGGAATGGTCGAGATCATAGAGCACATTGATTTTGAACCAAAAATGTTCAATCTTAGAACCCAAGCTGTAAACCATTTTGTCTCACAATCTCTAAAATATAGAACCTGTAATGGCTTTGGTGGTAGATGAATATAATAACCTTGTTATAGGCATCAGCCTTTTTCTGCACATGAAATAACAGTGTGGCCACAAATCAACTTATTTACCTAATTTGGGGGTAAGAGGTGAGGCATCAAGAACATATGCTGGGGAGTTCTTGTTGCAGCTCAGCTGGTAAAGAACCTGACACATGAGGATGCAGGTTCAATCCCTGCCCTTGCTCAGTGGGTTAAGGATCTGGTGTTGCTGCAAACTGTGGCATAGGTCGAAGATGTGGCTTGGATTCTGTGCTTTTGTGGCTGTGGTACAGGCTGGCAGCTGCAGCTCCGATTCGACCCCTAGCCCAGCAACTTGTGTATCCTACAGATGCAACTGTAAAAAGAAGGAGAAGGAGAAGGAGAAGGTGAAGGAGAAGGAGAAGAAGAAGAAGGAAAAATGGATGGAACTAGAGACTATCTTACTAAGTGAAGTCAGTCAGAAAGAAAAAGACAAATACCATATGATATCACTTATATCTGGAATCTAATATATGACACAAATGAACCTTTCCACAGAAAAGAAAATCATGGACTTAGAGAACAGACTTGTGGTTGCCAAGGTGGAGAGGGAGGGAGTAGGATGGACTGGGAGTTTGGGGTTAATAGATGCAAAATATTGCTTTGGAATGAATGGGCAATTAGATCCTGCTGTCTAGCACTGGCAACCATATCTAGTCACTTATGATGGAGCATGATAATGTGAGAAGAAGGAATGTATATGAGTTTATGTGACTGGGTCACCTTGCTGTACAGTAGAAAATTGACAGAACACTGTAAATCAGCTATAATGGAAAAAAATAAAAATCATTAAGTAAAAAACAAAAACAAACAAAACAAAAAGAACATATGTCAAAAATTCTGAAATGGACAGAGCTAGAAGAGACAGGAGATGGAGCTGCATCTAAGCTACCTCTCCTCCCCTGTGTGCAAAAAGACCATCTCTGTTTCCATTTGTTTTATGAACTCATCTCTTAGTCTGTGCCAACACAGCGAGCAAGCCCAGGACTTTTGGGAGGAGACCCCTTCTGGGTGGTGGAGCACTCAAGAGCCTTAGGTGAATCACTAGAGTGGCTAGCTAAGTAGCACACATCTATTCTTCCATGCAGAGAAGAGCAGATAAACAGAGCAAATCAGGAGGAGTGCTGAGCTCTGAAATCCAAAGAATGTTCTGCACAAGGGACTTAAAAAAAAAGGATTATCTCAGAGTTTCAACTTAAAGAACTAAACTCCGTGGCAAGACTTATAAAGGGATGAACACACATAAGACATCCTGGTTTCTTCAAAGGCTAACGGAGCTGCTGGCACTCAGCACACACCAGATAAAGATTTTTTGAATGAAAAGAATGCACAGCTTTGACTTACTCTCCCCCTCATTTACCTGTGTTATTACCATATGCAAGTAGGAATATACCTCCTAGGTGTGATAGATTCCACGCTGTGCCTTCTTCCTGATTAAGGGCTGCTGTTCAGGATGGATTTTTAGAAGACCAACAATGGGAGCTCATTCTCACATATAAGGCATCTTTTATCAGTCACGGAAGGCCTGTTGATTATTTCCATCATTATTATTCCCATCATTTAAAAAATCTATTCCTATTTATCTTTCTTCACATTGCAGTTGAACACATATTTGCTGAGTATCTGCTAAACTTAAGGTACCCATGCAAAGTGTTGACGACGTTGAAAATTCAACTTAGTCCAGTCGTGTATCCAGGGAACTTGAATTTGACCTTCATGCCTATCATACCCTAAATTCTGTGCTACAGTCACCTATGACTTCAAAGATCTCTGAGTATCAAGGAATCATAAGACGAGCAAATCATTCCGTTAAGGGTAAAAATTCTAAAACGAAGCTTGAGAATATAAGTGGTGTTGCATGTAGACTGGGTATTTGGGAATTCCCTTGTAAAAAGATAATTGTGTGGCTGGGAGTTCCTGTCGTGGCACAGTGGAAATGAATCCAACTAGGAACCATGAGGTTGAGGGCTCGATCCCTGGCCTCACTCAGTGGATTAAGGATCTGGCACTGCTGTGAGGTGTGGTGTAGGTTGCAGACGCGGCTGGGATCCTGCATTTCTGTGGCTGTGGTGTAGGCTGGCAGCTGTAGCTCTGATTTGACTCCTAGTTGGGAACCTCCATATGCCACAGGTATGTCCCTAAAAAATAAAAAAAAAGTGTGGCTGAAGGAAGAATAGGAAAAGACAGGGAGGCTTAAGGAGGACAAAGGGTGAAGGTGTGGGGAAGGATGTGGTGCTGGATGGTGGGAAGGGAAGTGTGGGTGTGCAGTGGGGAAACACAGGCACCGCGATGACAAAAAGGGGACTCCATGTCACCGAAGCAAAATAGGGTTGTGTTCCCAAGTCTCTCCATCTGAAGATAAAATCTATTTTCAGTCATCAAGGTAGCCAACTGTATATTTTGAAAGTTGTGTTTAAAGTTGGATTTTCTTCTATGTTTCATCCATCTGGGGACTCGATCATAGACGTCTAAGAATAAGCCCCCTCCAACACTACAGGCTTTTCTGCACGTGTTGATTTAGTGCATCCAAACTATTCCCAAACAATTATATCACTTTGCCCAGACTCAAATTTTTCTACAAAAAAAAAAGTGAAAGTTTATATTTCAGACATTTCATTTGGAAACATTGCATCCATGCTACACTTTCCTAAGAAGCTGCTAGTTTAGGAAAAATTTCCTCCTTAGCATGTCCTCTTATCCTAACCCTCTTAAAGTATGTTTATTTACTGTAAATAGAGTTCAGTTCTCAAGCCCTATGAAGTAAATCAGTATACAAAATAAATGTATACATATATGTAAATCAATAAATCAATACAATATATACTGATGTCACTTTTATAGACTTTTCATTTTCATTGCATGTATTAGTCTGGAAACCAAAGTCTGGGTCCACCCATTACTTGGCAGCCAGCATTGGGTCCCCGGCAATGCCTTCATTGGTCATCACTGCTTTATTTTCTGGTTTATTTATTCAATAAGCAAGCGATGAATGCCTTACTGTATGTTAGGTAAATTTTAGGAGATGCTAAGGGAGCATGGAACACAGTTCTCAGCTATCCTGACAGTGGAATGCAATGAATTTTCTATCACCAGGAAGTTTCCTCTCTTCCTGATTGTCACAGCCTTCATTCTTCTGTGACACTTCAGCCTTCCTTGGAGATTTGGGATCAAGCTCTGCCTCGTTGCTCCCCTTCAATCCACAAACCCACTAACTACGTGTTCTTACATCCTTCCTCCAGGCCCCCACACCATGCAGTGCAGTGGCCAAAATTATCACTTCGTGTTATATTTTGGAACATCATCCACACTTTTCTTAGCCATCTATCCATGCATTTACATGCTTGAATGTAATCATGCATATAGGGAAAATTCTCTTAAATACTAAGCTATGTTAACTCGGACAAGTCACATAATTTATTCATACTTCATCTTTGTTATTTGTAGAATGAAGACTTACTTCTATGCACCATGTGCCCAGTACCTAATTATTTACATATAGTTGGCCCTTAGAAGTTTGCTGAATGAATAATTGTTGAATGATTAAGGTTTCTTCAAAGCTTACCTAGGAGTTCTGTCTCATAAAAATTAAACTATTTAAACAGTAGATTATGTATGGAGATTATATATAGCTTTATAAAATAATGCATTCAGAATGCTCAGACTTTTTAATTTGAAATAGTTTCCCACCAGATAACTGATAAAGTATGCACTGGTAGGAACTGAGCCCATTTCCCCAGTTGTGGCTGCCATTTTGATCTTCCATTAGATGCTTATTCTGTAGGAGGCATTTTGAAAAGATTGGTGCTACCTTTCTCCTGGTGAACTGAAAACTATTCAGAAGGAACGGTGAGAATTTAAGCACATTTTATGGCCAGTGTATATATGGTTTATGAATAGGGAGCTGTAACATTACTAAAATGATATGTCATTATGGAAATTTTCATAGAGTATCCATAAGAATAGAAGAGATAACTAGCAGGTAAGATATTTATGATAAGATATTCTCCAACTCCGTATGTTGATTCTAGTTGTTGCCAGCACTCTGTTGCTAGATAAACATAGCATGGATACTGTGTCAGGTCTCCAAGAACAAAACACCATCATTATACATTTTAAGGAAAAACTATATTAGGTTACAAAATATGAATTTAATCATCTTTGGGGAAATGCCTTTTTTCAACCTATATTTCAAAGAGTTTCAAAATATTGACATATAGAGATAAGTGTTCTACATCATACCATTCATTAAATATAGATCTTAAATATCTTACTGCATTCAAGAAACGGATTCTCTAAACTTGATTTTTTTTTTTTTTTTTTTAGGGCTGCAAGTGCAGCACATGGAAGTTCCCAACTTAGGAATCAAATCAGAACAGTTGCCAGCCTACACCACAGCCACAGCAATGCAGGATCCTTAAACCACTGAATAAGGCCAGGGATTGAATCTGCATCCTCATGAATACTAGTTGGGTTTGTTACCACTGGGTACTCCTAAACTTGATTCTTAAACTATCTTTGCATTTAAAAGCATATATGCTTTTAAACTACCAAAAAATTGATATGTTATTTGTGTAAATCTGTGTTACCTTATAGTCTATCAATTTACTTTTGGGCCCAAGAGCAAATAGCCCAGCTTTTAAGCTCTTAGTGGACTCTGAAGGTTAGCTTTATGTCCAGCTACCTTTCCATCAATCCTACAGTCTGTCTCAACCATGGAAACCATACCAGTTATTCAAAACCCAGATAGAATCTCGATTCCTCGCAGCCTATCTCACTGGGCCCATCCATCATTTGCACAATTACTTGAATGCACATCCAGTAAGGTCTCCACTCTGCCTTGTATCCTTCTTGTTCTCAGCTGCTCGTATGGTTGATATAATTGTCTGTGTCTTGCTTAGGTAAATAGTTGTGTTCCACTCATCCACTTCCATTTTCCTCCCAGTATTATAATTTTGAACACAGTTGATATCCAGCAAACACGTTTTGAACTGAATTGTGATAAATTGAGTTATTTATTGAAACACTGCATAGTAAATCATCTTAAAAGACTTATCTCCAGCAATCTATCATCTGACAATCTGATGATATCCTCCTTTAGTTTGTCGAAAGGATGAGCTGAAAACCAAGTGTTTTATTCTAAGCCCTTTGTTTTGCACATATAAACCCATCATTGTAGGTGAGAGATATGCCTTTCTTTTGTAAACAAAAAAAAGTGTTTTTAAGATAAAGAAAAAATATTTGCAGGATACTCAGATTATAACTCTTTATTGGGAAAATCCAATTGAGGATGAATATTTATGGAAGGATAGAGATTCTGGTCCTCTTAAAGTTCTCCTTTGTGCCTGTTGGAAGGTCTTTAAGTGCCTCCAGGGGTATGAGTGGTCTTCTTGTTGGAAGGCAGCACCCTGAAATACATAAGGAAACTCATAAAACATGTTCTCTGGAGTTCATAAGCTTTGAGAAAAGTCAAAATCAATGCCTGTCAAGCATGCACTAACCAGTAAGTTACTGAATGAAATATGAATCAGCAGTCACTGGTTAAAGAAGTCAGAATATGAAAACCATGAGAGGGAGAGATTTGGGGATGGTTTTAAAACTAGACAGAATTATAAAGGGGTTTTCAAGGTGGGCAGATTTGGAAACAGAAAGCAGAGAGGGAAACTTATTTTAAGCAAGAAAACAGAATGAACTAAAACAGATGATTCTGCAGCTTTGGTGGCCAGTGAAGACATTGATCTTAATGGAGATGAAGTCTTTTCTCTTTCAAAAGAGATGTGTTAGTTTCTAAGTCCATCCATTTTGCTATAAATGTTGGTAATTCGTTCCTTTTAATGGCTGAGTAACATTCCATTGTGTGTATGTACCATATCTTCCCTATCCACTCTTCTGTCGATGGGCATTTAGGTTGTTTCCATGACCTGGCTATTGCATAGAGTGCTGCAATGAACACTGGAGTACATGTGTCTTTTTGAGTCATGGTTTCTGCTGGATAGATGCCCAGGAGTGGGATTGCTGG
>PVHT020000521.1:35029177-35085416 GCA_004024745.2 Catagonus wagneri | reverse complement strand
ATTCGTTCCTTTTAATGGCTGAGTAACATTCCATTGTGTGTATGTACCATATCTTCCCTATCCACTCTTCTGTCGATGGGCATTTAGGTTGTTTCCATGACCTGGCTATTGCATAGAGTGCTGCAATGAACACTGGAGTACATGTGTCTTTTTGAGTCATGGTTTCTGCTGGATAGATGCCCAGGAGTGGGATTGCTGGATCAAATTGTAATTCTATTTTGAGTTTTCTGAGGAATCTCGATACTGTTTTCCACAGTGGTTGCACCAATTTGCATTCCCACCAACAGTGTAATAGGGTTCCTTTTTCTCCACACCCTCTCCAGCACTTATTGTTTGTGGACTTTTTGATGATGGCCATTCTGGCTGGTGTAAGGTAGTACCTCATGGTAGTTTTAATTGCAAAGTGAAACCAGTCAGACAATTAGACAGCAACACCCAATGCTACCGCTTACATGTGGAAATTAAAAAGACACAATGAACCTTTTTACAGAACAGACAATAACTCACAGATTTTGGAAAACCTTGGTTTTTCAAATAAGACATTCTGGGGGGTGGGGGGATGCACTGGGGGTGTGGGATACAAAATCTGTAAAATTGACTTGTGATGATTTATATACACCTATAATTGAAATAAAATCCATTAAGAAAAAAATAAAATTATAAAAAAAATAAAAGTGATAACTAGTAAAAAAAAGAGATGCGTTAAAAGAAGTAAGATGGGCGCTTGTTTATGAGGAAAAAAGTGACATGAGGAAATCTCTAACTGAAGCACATTAGTTTCTCATCTGTATAGAATATAGAGTGGAAAGGAGAGAGAGCCAAAGGCACATAGAACAATTGGAGGGATGACATCACAAGCCATCAGCTGGGGCTTCCCCTGTAGCCTTAGTCATGGTAGATGTGATTTATCCATGCCCACCTTGGGTGAATCACTGTGTCAAGAGATGTAATGGTATTTCTCAAGTACTCTTTCCAAGAGCGTGATTGATTTGGTGTTATTTCCATTTTAATCTGAGGACAGGAAGGCCTCTCATGCATATGTAATGCCTGAATGTAAGGGCGAAATCTCATTTAACCCCAGGTGTTATCCTGTGCACGTGTGTCCCATATCTCTGTACACATGCCAAAGGAGACAATTTCTTAATTAAACATGAAGGACCTAGTGCCAGAAATTCAGTACATACTTCATGGATTTTCCATAAAATTGTGCTATATATGTAAGTCGATTTGTTGTGTAGATAGGTTCATTTGTGCCAAAATGTATTTTATTTTATTTTTTTGCCTTTTTGTCATTTTTAGGGCTGCAACTGCAGCATGTGGTGGTTCCCAGGCTAGGGGTCTAATTGGAGCTACAACTGCTGGCCTACGCCACAGCCACAGGAATGCAGGATCCTAGCTGCGTCTGCAACCTACACCACAGTTCACGGCAACGCCAGATCCGTAACCCACTGAGTGAGGCCAGGGATCGAACCTGCAACCTCATGGTTCCTAGTCAGATTCATTAACCACTGTGCCACGACGGGAACTCCGTCGTGTGGAATTTTAGATTCCATGTGTAAGTGATATCATATAGTATTTGTCTTTCTCTTTCTGACTTTTACCTCACTTAGTAATCTCTGTTTACATCCATGTTGCTGCAAATGGCATTATTTGTTCTTTTTTTATGGCTGAGTAATATTCCAATGAACCAACTCACAGACATAGAGAACAGACTTGTGGTTGCCAAGGGACAGGGAACAGGATCAACTCAGAGTTTGGGGTTAGCAGATGCAAACTATTGCATTTAGACTGCATGTTCTACTATACAACCCAGGGAACTATGTTCAATCTCTTGGGATAGAAAATGATGGAACGTAATGTAAGAAAGGGAATGTATGTGCATATATACATATATATGTACATTTTTCATATATATATTTTATAAATATATATACATATATATGAATAGGTTACTATGCTGTACCACATAAATTGGCACAACTCTATAAATCAACTATCCTTTAATTTTTTATAATTTAAAAATAAATTAAAAAATAAAAGTATACTCAATGAATACTTCACCCTCAAAGAACAATCCTCAGCAAAGATATTTTTTAAAACACAAACTGTTGTTAACTAGTTCCTTCCATTAAAGCTATATGGAGAAACACCATTTTCTGTTGTGTTTCTGTTATAAATAGGATTGGGAACATGGATGGGAAAGGAGAATATTGGAGCTTTCACCCTATTCAGAAGCTCAACCCTAATGTAGGAAGAGGAGGTTTCCACTGACAGTAGTTACCATGAGGCAGCTTGTGGGATGTTGGAAGCCATTTATAAAAGGGGGACATACTTGACTGGCCATGAACTTTTGCATGCAATTAACCCTAAGTGATGTTGCCCCTTAAAATCTGCTGAATATATAGAATTTGAGAATCATTTTCCTAGTTAAGTAAGAAAAGATGCGTTAATATTTACTTTTGAGTTAGTAGGGTGAGGCAAACTCTATTCATTATCTTCCACAGTGTACAGATAGAGAGTGTTACAAGGTGTAGACTATGGCTTGTACTTTCATCTATATTTCTACCTATTTGCTTATTGAAGTGGTATTCAGTGATAATTCTGAAATATGATTACTGGGAAAAGTACACACTGTCATAGTTTTGCTTCATAAAGAGTGGCTTTATAAAAATCCTTACAAGGCAACCTTTCCAATGATGTAAAAAATATACTTTCAGTTGGCAGTCTCCCCCCAGGCTTCCTCCTATACTGAGATAAAAATCAAAACCACTTATAATAGTGTTCACTCAGAATTGGTGGATTTTTATCAAAAATATGTGCAATGGGAGTGAAATGGTTTCAGAATTAAAATTACACAAAACCAATAATAACACAATGATTTGATGTTAAGTATCATTCTGTGGAAACATTCCAGTGTGTTGCCCAAGGTGCAGAGTTTATTCATTGCCTTCAACAAGCACTTGAAGAGACTGAAAGAGCAAGAAAACAAAAGATGTGGGGAAAAATTGATAACATCAGCATCTCACTACTCTTCTCTCTTTTTTTTTTCTTTTTTTTTGCTTTTGGCAACAGCAGATCTTTAACCCACTGAGCGAGGCCAGGGATCAAACCTGCAACCTCGTGGTTCACTAGTCAGATTCATTTCCACTGCACCATGACGGGAACTCCATCACTACTCTTCCTTAACCTGCATGAGCTCAAATATGAAAAATAGTTTAGGAACATGAGAATTATCTAAATCCAGGAGACAAAAATCTTCTTTCCACTATTTTAGAAAACAGTAATTTAAATTGATATTTTTAGAGAACAGCTTGGCTGGCTTCCAGTTTGGGCAGAATACTTAATTTAAAAAATTTCTACTACTCCCTGGAATGCTAATTGTCTTTTCAACTCAATTAAGAATTCAGAGGATAACGAAAGTTATCTTCCATTTACTTGGATCCAAACTTGATAATATTGTAACAAGGTGATATGTCAGAAAATTCTTAATATT
Organism: Catagonus wagneri; assembly: GCA_004024745.2. Classification (NCBI taxonomy): domain Eukaryota; kingdom Metazoa; phylum Chordata; class Mammalia; order Artiodactyla; family Tayassuidae; genus Catagonus; species Catagonus wagneri. The sequence continues at coordinate 35,081,923 of PVHT020000521.1, read as the reverse complement.
ATCTTTGCTCCTTTTGTATTGATGTCTAAATCGGTTTATTTTGTTCTACTGTGTGTTTTCCAAAAATCATCTCATGCTGAACCCGTATCACAAAGAAGGCACTTCTCTACTCTTTGTACAATACTGTTAACTTGCTAAATTCTGTGTGCTTCTGAAAAAGATGCTGTCACTCTTTCATCATCTCCATAGTGGATGTTTCATACACAAAGCTAGAATGGTGTGAAATCTCATATAAAATTTATTATTTATATGGAGATGGAGACTGGGTGGATATTATACACAGAATGTCATCTGTTGGCAGATTGATTCATTGGCAGTTAGCAGCTGCTTCTTATAAAATTTAAATTAAAAGCCAGATGTTGATTTTCTATCAGTGTCTACTATTTTGACATAAGTGGCATGAAGAATATTATGATTTGTCAGACTTAATATTTTAAAGGCCTCGGGGTTATAGCGTGATGGCTAGATCTTGAATTTTATTTATTTTTGTTTGTTTTCCTTTAGAAAAATATCTCAAGTGGAAATGAAACCATAATAATTTAATAATATTAATTCAAGTATTTCAGGTAAACCAACATATATTAGGAAACTATTGCATGTGATGCTGGAAGTACTATTCCTAAACTATTATATTGCATGCCAGCTATTTGATAAGCAATATATTTAAATCAGAATTTGCTTGCAACATACATTATTATTTACATCTCAGGGACTATTAATACTTTCAGTATAGTTGGTAGAAATGAGTCAAGAAGTAGAAAAATCAGTTATTCAGAAATTATATTTTATTTATGTAAGGTACTTCACTCCACAGAAGAGTGGCACATTACGGTAATCACCAATAAATAATTGAAAGATTATGGATATGTGATTATATCACTATTATAAATAATGCAGCTTTCTATAAGACTGACCTACATTTACTCTCAGCGCAGACTGAATTCGTTATATGGAAACCCACAACAGGAAAGATTCTGGCTGGAAAAGGAAACATTGTGGTAATGATAAGGGATAAATCAGCCCCTAGGGAATTAAGGAATACAGAATTATTTTATGTGTACTAAGACCGTCGAATTCACCATGAATTGCTTTTTTTCCGTTGTCCAAGATGGTTTTCAGAACAAAAATAAGAGAATGAGTTTTGAATTCAGCTTTACTCAATAATCCTTGAATGGTAAATTTGATGGTTTACAATTTTTGTTTTTCTACCTCTATTAACCTCAGTATCTTTGAAAAGTTGGTGCTAAGTTTGGTTACCTCATCTCTCTTCCCCCAGTGGTCTCCACACATAATGTTATAAAATGTGCTCAAGCCTTCTCCTTGAGCATGTCTGGCAGAATGAAATAGTCTATCTTTGTAAACAGCCTCCTCTTCTCTGTCTCCTTCCCCCCAAACAGCTCAATATTGACAAATATAAACTAGTTCTAGACTTTTCAAGTCATAACCTTACCTACAGTGTTGCTCTGGCAAGTGTCTGTAAATGAGATGTCTAATATATATTAACTCCAATACATACCAAAGCAAGATCTTTTCTTCGCGTTAGGAAATTGTATGATTTACATCTATCTTTGGGCCACATTTCCAAGAGTTCAGGGAAGATTGTGGCTGCAGGAGCATTGAACTGATTTGGAGGCAGACAGATAGACAATGCTGGAGGTGCATCTGTGCCTTGAATAATGACCTTGTTGATGGAGAAGAATGCGTGCCAAGCCGAAATGGTGCCTTGGTGTCTCAGGCAAGTCCTGAGGTCACTCGACTCTCTTTGTTCCTCTGTGTGGGTGGAGGATGCGTGTTAGAAATGTAAGTCAATCTATTTTTGAGTCTTCTTTTTTACAAAATGTCTATGCTTACATATGTAAATTGAGACAACTTTAGGTTCAACCAAAGAAATTTCCATCATGGAGACACTTAAGAAAATCAAATGTTTGATATACCATGAAAACATATTTAGTACCCCAGAATTCAGGTAGAATTGATTTTATTAAAATGTGTTGTACATTGAAAAGCAGTTTTGTATTTGATTTTTTCTCCTTAAACTACAAATAAGTATCAGAAAACCACCCAGTCATCTTATGAGTTCAGATTCTAAAATAGCTAAAGAAATATATCAGTACAGTACGTAGCCATGACTATGTGAGATATTTTTGTGCTCTTTAGCTCAGTGGTGATGTTTAACCTTTTAATGTCATTGTTGTGTTATTTTAAAGGGGAAACAATTTAAAGCACCAACTATTTTGTTCGTATCATATAAGACCTTTTTGGTCTTAATCAGGATCCTGAGTCCTAATGTATTATTTAAAAATTGTAATTGAGTTTCTCATGTTAATTTGGGTTCCTTTTCCACTGAGAACCTTCCAATATAAATTTTCATGTACTATTTTGCTATTTCACTTATTAGCAGAATTATTCAAAATGTTAAAACAAAAAAAAATATGGAACAAATCTTGCACTTATAGTTGAAAATAACTCTGACCTAATTCATTATTTCAGGATAAATAATTTCTGGATCACTCCATTCAGCAAAAATACTTAATTATTTTAATAAAAGAAGCTTTTATAGTTCTGAATTTTAATGGTATGACTTGCAAATGCAAATGATAAGTAGTTTATAATAAGAGGCCATCATTTCAGCCATGTTATCCTGAGACATTTCGAACTTTGCACCAGCAGCATCTGATAGAGGTCTAGTGCAAACTGTGAATGCAATTTAAAATTTTTGTATCCATGTTGAAAAATAAAAGAAACAGGTGAAATTTATTTTAAGGATATTTTATTTAATGCAATATGATTAAATATTGTCATTCATATAGTTAATATAAAATGATGAATAACATATTTTGCATTATTTTTGTGCTAATCTGACAAAAATCTGTTGTGTGTTTTACACTTACCACATCTCATCTTTCAGAAAAGCCCCACTTCCAATGGTCCTGAACCTCAGGTAACTCTTTGGCTGCCTAGCTCCAGCTCCTTACCTCCTTTCATTTTTGCTGTGATGGTTTTTAAATTACTTTAGTGTGGAACTCACTTTCAGGGATTCACTGCATATGTTTCCTTACAGTCTGATTAACAAACACATATTTCTTGTAGTACTGAACTTGGCCTCCAAGATATAATACACTTTCAGTCCTGAGTGTAATGATTGTTGTGTGCACACCAAACCCTTCCTTGTCAGTTAAAGAAAGATAATGGGACTGAAAATTGACACTAATATCACTAAATTGGTCTCAAATAAGTTAATACCTGTGTGAATAAGCATAAGAAAGAAATTTCACTGTATCGTTTTCCTGCACATTTCCTGAAAGGCAACAATACACACTGTATATAATAGGAATAATGCTTCTTGTTCATGATAATTCCTTGCTAATGTGACAGATCTTAATTTAATACTCTTTCCATAACTTGGTTTGCCTACATGCTTTCCCCAGATTGAATCATTTTCCTCACAGCATTCACACTGTATTAGTGTATATTTGAAAAATATGCACAAATAAAAAGCAGAATATATGTTACTATAATATCAAGATATTTTTAAAATAATATTTTGGTATATTTCCTATATTTTTTTATTTTTTCCACACATATGATAATTCTAGGAATAAGAATATCATTCCTGCTTCTCAGTAATATAAGGCTAAATAAAGAGGGTGTGGCAAAACTTTGGAAGGTAATGGCTGCTTATAGCCTCAATGGTGATGATGGTTTTGATGTTAAGTGTATACTTACCTCCAGTCTCATTGAGTTATACATTAAATATGTACATCTTTTTACATTTCAATCATACCTCAATAAAGTACTTTATGTATATATTTTAAACTAAATGTGTGTGTGTGTGTGTGTGTATGGCATGGCTAAAGCATGTTTAAACAAAGCATTTTTATTTATTTGGAAATTAATGAGCTTCAATTCTTACAAGTTTCATTTATTGCTCAGTAACAAATCAGGTGTTTAGGAAATATCATTCACCCTTTCATCCATGAGGCTATCATAAACTAAACTGAGGCTTTCAGTCTCACTCACAAGTCTTCCATTCAGCTTTACATTTTTTTAGTTTTTTTCATTTTTTTAAAGTTTTAATGAAGTACAGTTGATTTACAAGGTTGTGATAATTTCTAATCTTCAACAAAGTGATTCAGTTATCTGAATGCACACATGCATTTTCTTTCAGATTATTTTCCTACATAGATTATCCCAGAACATTGGGTAGCTACCTTGGCCAACGATTCCATATACCTCACTGTCATTCAGCTTTGTTTTGAGTTCACTAGGAAACCAGCTCAGAAGCATATAAAGATTTGGAAAGTAGGAGTTCCCTTGTGGCACAGCAGGTTAAGTATCCATCATTGTCATTGCTGTAACTCTGGTCATTGCTGTTGCTCGGGTTTGATCTCTGGCCCAGGAACTTCCACATGCCATGGGGAAGGTCAAAAAAGAAGAAGAGATGGAAAGTTTATCTTCATATGTACATCAAGGACACTTGTGTTTGCCATTCGTTTACCTATAAAAAATAGCCTAAGTAGAATCAATGTAAGCTAGATTATTATTCCTTATTTTGAAGTAGTTAATGTTACACTGAGTGAATCTCACATTATGGCATTTGATCCTGCCCTGATAGTGTATGTGAGCTGTTAAGGTCCTCAGCTGTCCTTTATGCCCCATGGATACCATGGCTATGATGCTCCTTGGGGCTTGTCCCCCTGAGGCCAGACTGCCTCCTGAGGGAAGACAGCATCCAGGGAGGGTGTTGTGGGTTCCAAAGACTTCAGCCTCTTGCTTCCAGTCCAGTCAACTCTGAAGAACTGTGCTCAGCTCCAAAAGGCCCAGCCTCCAACCGCTTCACAGTTCATCTCCTCCTTAAGACAAACTCTACCTCCCTCATTTATAGGTGTGCTTCTCAGGGCAAGTCTAGATAACTCTCTTGCAGGTAAAGTCCAGCCCCACATCTGCTCCCAGGGAACATGACCCAAAGTCATGTCACAAATTTAACACTATCAATGGGTATGCCCTTCATTTCTACCAATGAAATCTTCCCTTTCAGTGAAGATTTTTCTTCTCATTACTTCCTTCCAGGAGCCACTGCCACCAGCAGGGATCTCTTCCTTCAAAGAAATCCCGGTTGCTATAGGCCTCTACAGCAGCTCTGAACCACCTGGTTCCACCAAGTACACACTCCTGCCCATTTTCTTAGGATTTGATGCAACTTAAAGCAAAAACCCATAATAGATAGAGGAAAATTATTTTTAAAAATAGAAGGAGCCTAAAATTTCATGGCCAGGGAAATATGCATAAGAATCAAAAGCCCCAGGTAGGTGGTCAGAAAGTGCAAACTGCCAATTATAAGATACATAAGTCTGAGGTGTAATGCAAAACACGGTGGCTACAGTTAGCAATACTCTATTGTATATTTGAAAATTGTTTAGGGGATAAATTTTAAAAGTTCTCAACACAAGAAAAAAGAAGGGCAAAGCTAGGAAATAGCTTAAAAATATATCTTCTATCACGGCAAAAAAGAACAACATAGAAGGCAAGTAACTCTTATCCTCAAAAGAAAAAGTCCTGAAAGCTTACATTTCAGTTCCTTGAAGTCAGCAAATATTTCTTTTGCTTGGTTATTTTTTATTTTATTTAACTGGGGGTATAGTTGACTTACAGTGTTGTATTAGTTTCAGGTGTATAGCAAAGTGAGTCAGTTGTACATATATCCATTCTTTTTCACCATACAGGTTATTACAGAACATTGAGTAGAGCTCCCTGTGCTATGCAGTAGGTCTTTGTTAGTTATCTACACTATATATAGTAGCGCATATGTGTTAATCCTGTCCTCCTAATTTATCCCTTCCCTCCATTGTTTTCCCACTGGTAACCATAAGTTTTATCTTGAAATCTGTGAGTTTGTATCTGTATTATAAATGAATTCTGTTGTATAATTTTTATTATATTTCACATATAAGTGATATCATATGATATTTTTCTTTCCTTGTCTGACTTTGTTTAGTATGTTAACCTCAGGTTGTATCATTGTTGCTGCAAATGGCCATGTCCTGTTCTTTTTAATGGCTGAGTAACAATCCCATTGTGTATATGTACCACATCTTCTTCATCCATCTATTCCTCTGCTGATGGACATTTTGGTGGCTTCCACATCTTGGCTGTTGTAAATAGTGCTGCAGTAATCTTTTGTTTGGTTCTGATAGACATGTCTCACCTGAGGCTTTAAGTAGCATTGAGAGAGGGAAAGAAAACTATCCTCAAGGATATTTGTACAATAAATCCTGTGTCACCTCATGTGGCTTTTTATGAAAATGTTAAGCTCTGTTCTTAATAAAAGCTGAAGCAAGATAGAGACTCAGGTCAGAGGAGGCACCCCTTCTGCTCTGTATATCAAACTTAACATCCTTAAAGTAGCCTTCAGCTTTATGTGGTCTGGGTGCAAATCTGACGATTGCCTCTTACTATACACCCTGCTGTGGTACTCACCAACTCTTCATGTTCCTCAGATGCCATCATTCTTAATTTATGATCATCATATATGCTAAACATTTTTTATGGAAAGTAAATGATTTCCAGGGCTGTGTTAGTGCCTACCTAGCCAACAGGAGGAATTCAGTACAGGGTAGTTATTATTGTAATTAGCCCTATCGTTGTGTTTGTTTGTTGCACCTGTCATTTTACAATGACTTGAATGGCAAACGATTGCTGTGGTTTACTGGGACAAGATCCTGAATTAAAAACACTGCACTGATATTAATAAGCAATCTAGTCATTCATGAACAAGAGGAATCTAACCCTGTCCATCTGGTCTCACTCCTGGTGTTGTTTACATTTTAGCCTGCTCTCTGTCCCACAGACCCTGTGGCCTATCTCCCTTTCCTTGTGTTAGTTTATCACACCACATGCATTCATGCATAGTGTGTATGAATAAGCCACCAACAAAATCTGAATTTATTCTGTGCTTCCATTCTGTCTGTACCAGCTCATGTGTTTGAAGGGGTCTGTTGTTGTAGTTTGAATTCAGCATGTGAAGCTGTTTCTACTGGGAGTCTGATTCTGCTGATCGAGTCTGCCTTCGAGCAGAGAACAGAGATCCACAACTTTCTTAATCACTATGCCTTGTCGGGACTGCCTTGTCTGGTCTAAGTTCCCCCATCATCCAGTAGACACTTAGAATGTGGACCTAATCTGTACTAGGTGATTCCCAGCAGGTGGCACTTTCTTTGGCCTGTCTTCTAAGTCTGTAAGAAATATGGAGCCATAGGGTAAAAATGAGAAATTGATTCTTGGCTTCTATTTTTCTGGGCCTCTTGGGTTGACTGACTCAAAACTGGAGTACAAGTCTTAATGAGCCAGAAAAAAGATATATATTCAAAAATAAGTTTAAAATGTAGGGTGCGTTTGAATCAATATCATCTATACCTTATTGGAGTAACCTGGGATCATAATAGGCATGAGTGGAAAAAGGTAATATTTATGTTTATAGTTACTTTATTTTATCCAGAAATATATTTTTTGATCTAGAAATTTGAAACTCCACCATTTCTCACTACTTTTTGCCACTCTGATATGGCAGGTCAAGAGCCAGCGAATACTTATAAATATATATTCCTACTGCAACTCAGCAGGTTATGAACTGGACTGGTATCCATGAGGATCTGGGTACAATCCCTGGCCTTGCTCAGTGGGTTAAGGGTTTGGCAATGCTGTGAGCTGTGGTATAGGTTGCAGATGTGGCTCGGGTCCTGTGTTGCTGTGGCTGTGGTATAGGCTCGCAGCTATAGCTCCAATTTGACCCCTAGCCTGGAAACTTCCATATGCTGTGGGTGCCACCCTAAGAAAAAAATTAAAAAAAAAAAAACCACCAAAAACAAATATGTGAGCATTATGCCTGAGCTGATGAGTTAGGTTTTATCTGGAAATCTTAAACATCCAAATTTTGCTCAATTTTACACCCAGAAGATATGATTCTCTAGTTAGCCATTTTCCATGTAGCCTAATACATAGTTGTATTGCTCAAATATTATGTTAGGTGTTAAATATATCATTAATTTTCAAGAAATGTGCTTGCAGTTACTGAATTGCTTGGTAAAGGTGAATCAATAGAGAAAAATCCGCATATTATGCATTCCAAATAACTGCAATTGTGTTTTTCTAAACACATGTAAAAGACAAGTCTTTTGTCTCCAATAAATAAGTGATTTAGCATTTGGATTTATTTATTACCTCATCAACTAACACCACACAAGTGAGTTCTCCCAAGTATGAACAAAACCATCAAAAGTTTGATTAAATTAATAACGTATGAGACCAGTGTTTTAGGTAATATGGTGTAGAGTTCCCTGGAAAGTAAATGCTACAGGGTGTGAAGTCAATCATGAGTTTGTCACCTTGGTCCAGGTTGGTGTGGCTTGATCTAGGTGTGATTTTACCTTAGTGTCAGAAGGTATCATTAAGAATGAAAAGAGCAGGATAGATGTCAAAGACATTTTGAAGGAAGATTCAAAGTACATAAGGTATAACTGTACATACAAAATACTGAGAAGAAGGAATCAAAATGATCCATAACATTAACTGCAGATAACTGAGAAAAAATAATAATACCAATGACATACTTGAATGGCAACTTTTCAGGGTTAGGGATGCTGGTAAATTAATTTCAAGAGCTGTTAATTCTGAGTGACAGTAGAATATCCAAAAGTCCTATCCAGTAGGAAATCAAGACACATATTAAAAAACAGAGCTGAGAGCAGGAAATATCAATATCAATGTTATCAAACAAATGTAATAGTTGAAGTCTTCAGAACCAAGTTCTCCAGGGAAATGCAGAACTTTAAGTACCATCCCTAGTTAGAACACAGAGAAAGGAATAATACCTACAAAGGGAAATTCAACACAATAGAATGCCTTGTGATATAAAGAAAAGGTTTAGAAATTGAAGGCAATGTTGTAAGGCAAGTGGTATAAAGAATGAGGACTCAGGAAATGCTGTCTTGACAACAAGAGATAGTTACCAGAGATTTGCTCAGTGGCTTGGATGTTTTTCACTTAAATTTTTGTGTGTACTACATGGATTTTAATTTTGTGTCTGCATTTAGGGGTCTACTTATTTGATGTGACCAGCTGGAACATGATACTGAAGGAGACTAAAAGGCCACGTTGGGTGGGTGGCATCCATGCAAAAGCAGAGTTTGAGGTTGGACCTTGGCTATGTTCTGCTTTCTCCATTGCATAGCAATTCTTCTGGCAATTTCTTCTCCTTGCTAAGCCTCAAGTCCTTCTCTGCAAAGGAAAACCCTGCCTTTTAGAATCTTGTTGACGAGTAATGTGCATGCAATGTTGGGTCTTAGATTGCACTCTGTCAAAAATGGCCATTGTTTTATTGTTTGGCTCCCCCTTGGCATTAGCATTGAATAGAATATAATATTCATATTTCACATTTCTAAAGATGGCTAGCCATATATCTATTTTTTTCTCTTATGTCATTTACAAGTCAGCCAATTTCAAAGAAAATTTTCAGGTGGATAGACTATCTGTACTCTCCTTATGACTGTATCTATACGCCTTTGTTTTTGTTTTGTTTGTTTTTTTGTTTTTTTCCCAGATCCACAGCATGTGGGAGTTCCCTGGTCCGGGGATAGAACCCTGTCGTAGCAGCAACCCAAGCTGCTGCAGTGACAATGCTGGATCCTTACCCTGCTGGACCACATGGCAACTCCTCCTTTGTTTTTTTTTTTGATTAAAAAGATCAATCGAAAACATATATTAAGCATGTCCCATGTGCTATCAGCAGATGAACAGAAAAAATAAACACCTAGCCCTGTTATCTTGCTTAGAAGAGGTAAAGGAATATAATTCTGTTATTATAATGCAAAAAGATAACAGAACACAGTATACTGGGCTACAGGAGAATGTGTTGCAGAACGGGGTAGAATTTCACCATCAGAAAGGGAGTTAGTTACATTTGGACTATGTTTAAGGGTGGGATTAGCTATTAAGGGACCAAAAGATCAACAGAAAACAGGCAGAAACAGGCAGATGGCAGCATGTTGTGCCTGGAGAACAGTATTGTTAGATGTGAGGGCCATGGTGTCAGTGATGAGCAGTAATGGAAGGAAGGTGATTGTGGATCAAACAGATTATAGATTGAGGGCTTGGCATGACTGGTGAGAAATGTATCCTAGAGGGAATGAGAATGTTGAGCCAGAAGTGTTTTTTTTTAATTAAATTTTTAGTTTTAAAAACATTTTTATGAAAGTATAGTTGATTTTCAGTGTTCTGTCAGTTGCTCCTGTACAGCGAACTGACCCAGTCATACATATGTATACATTCTTTTTCTCATATTATCTTCCATAATATTGTACTCCAGGAGACTGGACATAGATCCCTATGTTATACTCCATTGTCTATCGCCTATAGATCCCTATGTTATACTCCATTGCCTATCGATTCTAAATGTAACAGTTTGCATCCACTAATCCCAAACTTCCAGTCCATCCCACTACCTCCTCCCTGCCCCCCTGGAAGCCACAAGTATGCTCTCCATTTCTGTGATCTGTTTCTGTTTTGTTGATAGGATCGCCTGTGCCATATTTTAGATTCCACATATAAGTAATATCATATGGTATTTGTCTTTCCCTTTCTGACTTACTTCATTAGATTAAGAATCTCCAGTTGCATCCATTTTGCTGCAAGTGACATAGTTTTGTCCCTTTTTATGGCTGAGTAGTAGGCCATTGTATATATGTACCACTTCTTCTTAATCCATTCACCTGTCAATGGACATTTAGGTTGTTTACATTGTGAATAGTGCTGCGATGAACATACAGGTGCATATATCTTTTTGAGTGTATGTTTTATCCTGGTATATGCCCAGGATTATTTTTGCTGTGGGCAGTGATGTACTATAATGGTTTTATCAGTTGCCAAGGGCTGCCTGGGGACATCAGCGCTATAGATTGAATGTCTGCGTCTCCTTAACATTTGTATGTTGAATCACATATCCCATGGTGTTTATGTCAGGAGATGGGGCCCCTGGCAGGTAATGACTTGCTGCGGATGGGACCCTCATGAATGGGATTAGTACCGTGATAAAATACTCCCCATGTAAATACCAGTCCACCTGAACTATGTGAGGACAGAGTGAAATGACATCATCTGTGAACCAAGAAGCAGGCCTTCACCAGACACCAAATCTGCAGACACCTTGATCTTGAACTTTCAGGCTCCAGAAGTGGGAGAAATAAATTTCTCTTATTTATAAGACATTCAGTCCCTGCTCCTTAGGTATAGAAGCCTGAACACACTAAGACACTGTGTAGAAGCAAAACCAGTAAAGAGGGAGAGCGGACAGACAGAGGTCCTATAAGAGCAACACAATGGGACTGGCTGTTAAAACCCTTTCTACCCTTGTCATTTTAATGCAAGTCAGAATTCCCCTTGGTCCTCCACCATGCTAGGTAAACTTTTTTTTTTTTTGTCTTTTTTTTGCCTTTTCTAGGACCACACTCGCGGCATATGGAGGTTCCCAGGCTAGGCGTCTAATCAGAGCTGTAGTTGCTGGCCTACTCCATGGCCACAGCAATGTGGGATCTGAGCTCTGTCTGCATCCTACACCACAGCTCATGGCAACGCCAGATCCTTAACCCACTGAGTGAGGCCAGGGATCGAACCCGCAACCTCATGGTTCCTAGTCAGATTCGTTAACCACTGAGCTACGACGGAAACTCCTAAACTTTCTTTTGTGAGTCAGTCTAGTGTAGCAGGAAAGAATATGTCATCGCTATCATCGTGCATACCTCCGTTAATCCTGTGTCTGTCACTTGAGCTGTGTGGTCTCGAGCAGGCTTTTTAACCTCCCTGAGTTTCACTTTTGTTATCCATAAAATGGTCACAAAATTAACACCTGTCTGTTAATGATGCTGTGAGGATTAATGAGATAAAGCAATCCATCTTGCCTCTCATTACACACCTGATAAATATTAACTATCATTACATACCAAACCACCTATCACTGTATTTAAAAACAGAGTCTTTAGTTATGCCTTCAGCATCATTACCCTTCTGATAATCCCTCTGCCAATCGCAGTCCTGGAAGCAGGGGCCAGGGATTTTAGAGTAGGATTATGGCACAGGTACCTGCACTGTTCCTTTGTTTCTTCAAGCCGTGTTCTCAGGACTTCATCTTGTGATGCTTTCCCTATGACCTGACACCTTCTCTCCTGTTTGGCCTGAAGTGTCTCACCTCTGTTCTTCCAAGGAGGAAAGTCAAGAATCACATCTCTCCTAGCCTTACAGATAGAACCTCTCCCTATACAGAGCAATTCTATTTTACCTCAGAGTTTATCTCTCAGAGTGAAAACATGGCAAATCAATTTTTTCCTCTCTCGCTTCCTCCCTTTCTTGTTTCTAGAATTGCACTCATGCATTTAATTCACTTTGGTTTCACTTTGTGCATCTGGGCACAGGGGTTTTAACTTTGAGTTGCAAATAGATACTCATGTTTTTGCTCTTATACTCAAAGGCACCAAGGAAAGACCGCCTTCATCACCTAAGGTAGTACATAAAGTTTTATGAAACAATCAATCACACGTTCAGTCAATAACTGTGACCTTACAGAATGCATGTCTTTTGTTTTGCCTGTTTTTCAAGAGAATAAAAAAGGTCATACACAGAGAAATACATAAAGCAATAACATCAAGCAAGGTGAAAAGGGTGTTATTTTAAATGGTCATAAATGAAATTGTACAGGTAGGACCCATCCAGAGTAATATGCAGAGAGAAAAACATTGAAGATATAATAGGGTTGTTTATGGTAGAGTAAAAATTACAATGAACAAAGATTCTAAAGACACAAATTGATTCACCCTGACATATCACACAAAATGAGAATGCCATTTTTTTAATTTTTAAAAGAAGTAAAATATGTAATTCTTTTGTTTCTCAAAGACACTATAAGGAACTAAAGAGAACCTATATTGAATATATAGACACATGCATGTAATATGTATACATACAAATGTATATATAAACAAGTAGCCAAAGATCTTATAGTTTAAAGAATATTACATAGTTCTAGACTCAAATTTTAATACATCTTGATTTTTTAAATTATTTCTTACATATAGTTTTTTATTAAAATAAAATTTTAAATTACAATTAAGTTAGTAAATTAGTATATTGAATTATCAAATTGGGATTATTAAAGTGAAACTCTTGATATACTGACATATTCCAAGAACATATCACTTATTAATTATGCAGGTACACTGGCACATCCCTGGATAAACAGTCATAATCTTAGAGGTCTAGATGAAAGAAAACCTGAATAAACCTGTATGCCAAACACAGGTCATCAGATGCTAATGATTCTTGGATTTTACTTCTCAGAAGAGTTTTAAGTTTATTTCCATGGCCAAATGCTGGTTTTTCTAAACACCTGAATGTATGAATTATTCACTCTATCAAGGACTATTTGGTAATTTTGCTGAGCTTTTTAAGAGGCTTTTATGTTTAACCCTAGATTTTATTGTACTTTAATATTGAACTAAGAATAACCTTGAAATAATACCATAGTGAAATTTCTAAAATACTCTAGGATAGTCCCTCCAAAAATAGGTGATATTGAACCCCTTACCTTATTTAATAGAAAAGTCTTTATATTTATTAATTCTTCTAATGCATAACAATTAACAAATTTTGCTTTTAATTATAACCTACAGTGATGTGATTTTTAGGAAGTGAAACCAGTTGAAACTCTCCCTACGTACACACAGTTTTAGGGTCTGAACTGGTGACCCGTGTAAAAAACAAAATACAAATTAATGTCAGTAGCTGATAAGTTATGAGAAGAACTGTACTGAATTGAGGAAGTTGAATTACTTCCCACTGTCAGCAGGAGATGCTTTCAAAGTATCAGATCAGAGCTTTCCTGAATAACTGTCCTACAGGGATGTATGCCCTTGTACCTCCTCACAATGGTGATGATGTCTGTCTTAGCCTTTTCAATAATTCAGCCAAAGTAAAATTAATTTTCATAAAAAATGCAGTTTATTTTATTCACATCATTTTGAATAACTCTAATTCAAGTATAGAATGTGCAGTTTGTATACACCTGGATTAGACTAAATAGGACTATTAAATTCCTGAGACATTCTAGCTAACAAATAATTTAAGGAGAGACCACTGATTTTCCCCACTGAGCCCTCTCAGATCCATGAATAGCAGTTAAAATGAAAGGTAATCCGAAGCAGAAAGTGACGTGAAGCCAGCCATCTTCCTCACATTTTCAGACTTACTTGGGTTGTGAATGTTATATTTCATTAGAAGATAAGATGCTACTTTGTTTCAGATTCTAAAACTATGGAAAGAAACAGAAATAGGAGTTCCCACTGTGGTGCAGCAGAAACGAATCCAACTAGGAACCATGAAGTTGCGGGTTTGATCCCTGGCCTCGCTCAGTGGGTTAAGGATCTGGCATTGCTATGAGCTGTGGTGTAGGTCGCAGACGTGACTGGGATCTGATATTGCTGTGGCTTTGGCATAGGCCAGCAGCTGTACTCCAGTTGGACCCCTAGCCTGGGAATCTCCATATGCCGCTGGTACAGCCCTAAAAAAGCAAACAAAAACAACAAACCAAAACAAAACAAAACCAAAAACAATGCCAGTGTTAACAGTGAAAAACACTGAAGGTGTCATGTAGGTGAAAGAACTAGTAGCTGAATGGTGAAAGAACTCCAATAAAAAAGAAGAAGAAACAGAAATCAGGCATCTTTACACCAGGTAGTTCTTTTATACCTATGTGCCACCTCTGCCATTTACAACAGTTAACTAATGTGTTTCTGTTCTTCATGTTTGAGGACCATACTTAATCTGCTTTTCATGCCTCAACTCACCTGGAGATTATCCATAAACTATAGGCAAACTACCTTGATCCTTGATGTTTTTTTTTTCTCTTCTTTCCATTTTTTTTTCATTTTTTGGTGTCCAGTGGCATGTGGAATTCCTGGGCCATGGATCAGATCCTGGCTGTAGTCACGACCTAAGCTACAGGTGCAGGAATGCTGGACTCTTAACCCATTGTGCTGGTCCGGGGATGGAAGTTGTGACACAGTCCTCCCAAGATGCCGCCAATTCTGTTGTGCCACAGCAGGAACTCCCTGCCTTGGTGTTTTCTAATCTAAGAATACAAGTTTCCATACAGGGACATAGCCATTCAAGATGATGGGTGCTACATTCTCTCCTAAAAATTGTGATTTTTTCCTTGTTCTCTGCTTCTGAAGTTGTTTTGATGATTATTTGAGCTATGTTTTCTTGTTTCCACTAAAGAGAAAGCAGTGTGAATATCTTATGCACGTGAGAAGGTGACTCAGTAGAACAATGTGGTGGTGGTTCTGTTCTGTGGCTGCAGCTCCATTCCCTGGGTACCATGGACAGGGGCAACCATCAGTATTACATCACCAGAGAGGCAGGGCACAACTGATGGTGCTTTTACTCAGACTCCTATCTAAAGGTTGGAAGATGAATAACTTAGTGCAAAAAAATGTACCAGCAGAGGCAGTTTATGGCATGGCAACTAGAAAGCAGAACATATGGTAGGTTCAGCAAGAAATTGCTTGTTTGTCAATGATTATTCTTTTCTCAGAGCAACAACAAATATCCTGGTGTGTGTTTTGACAGAATAAACCTGAACACTCAATGAATGGAGACATTTACAAATGATGCTCTGGCTGGGCTTGAATGCTATTTATTAGCCTTTGTCTCAGCCTTTTGAACAGCATTCCCTGTGCTTGGACCACAGAACCCTGGCATCTCATTCATCTGGAGCTGGGATGACAGTGGGTGGAAAAGCATGGTGCGTCACGATGCATGCAAAATAAATAGCTGAGTGTAGAGAGGAAGGACAGGAATGATGCAGACTCTGGAAGAAATTTCGCATAAAAACACAATATTCAGACTACAACGAAGAACCTAGTCACCAGAGTAGACTCATAAACCAAAACATATGTAAATCTGAAGTGATTTGCTTTGAGTTGTAAGATATTTCTCCACCTAGGAGGGCAAATGCCTTTCATCTCTGCTTAATTTTTCTCCAACATATCACTATTTAACACACTATGTATTTTTCCTATTTATCTTGGGAGTTTTCTATCTCCCCCAGAAAGATTTTATCCTAGAGTGTTAACCAGCATGTAGAAGGTACTCAATAAATGTTCATGAAATGAGTAAATAAATGAGTGAATGAACAGAGGATGTTCTGTTTCTGTAGAAAAACAGGGCTTATTCTCCCTGTTTTCAGTGCTGATCATGAAGAGTGCATGTCCTCGTGTAACACTTGGTTAAAGGCAGATGTTACCTAAGAGGGAAAATAAAAGGGCATCCTTCTTCTCTCCCTCTGAGAAAAGATGGGCTGCAGCTCCACAATGTTTTGGAGCAGCACCCAGGGGCATGCCCTGTTTTCAGGACTGTGTTCCACCTGCTGTGATGGAGACATCACTAGCCCCAGAATGAGTGTGGCCAGTTCCAGGATGGAGGCCAATCCCAGTTGCTTCTAAGGGATGGGTCTCACTGGTTCCCTCCTTGAGAGGTTATTATGGGTTCTCACTCCTGCGAATTTGGATGGAGCTTGATTCATCAGCTTCATCATACTAGAAATTTCCACCAACCAAAGTCATTTTTTTCCCTGGTAGATGATCATCCTTTCTGATGGACAGTCATCCTTTGGTGTCATCATGCCACCTAAATGAACAACCTTAGTGCCCCCTGAAAATCCCTCTCTTAGCCCCACAGAGTGGGAACACCCACTTGCCCCAGCAACTTGCAGGAAGTGCTCAAGAGCAGATCAACACATAGACTGGAGACAGTGAGCTCCTCATATGACTCTGCAATGCCCCTGGTGGGTTTGAAGATTATTCCAGCAGGAGTGTGATGGACGAGATGCTTGAGCCCTGGAGTCAATCTCATTACCCCATTCTCACTTGGCAAGTCTTTCACTTGCATTGATATGAAAAGTTGGTCTCTTAAATGCCCTCATCTCTGATGAAGAAGAAACAAATCAATCATTCCTGAAAGAGTCCAACACTGTGGTGATCAAGGCTTGTCTGATTCCTTTGGGGAAATGCTGCATTTGCCTTCAAAGGAGACTTGAGGGATAATGAAAGCCCTTATCACTTACAAATAAAACCCTGAGTCCCTGGCAAGGCACTTGCAGCCTCTATTTTTAGCCACTTCTTTCTGAAAAGGCAGCAGTGCCCAAGACCAGCAGTAATTGTGACACCTGGAGGGAAGGCTACTCCCACTGGAATATGTCAGTCACACCTTTCAGGTGATTTAGCTGAGAAGCCTGATATTTAAAATAACTCAAGTTCTTTGTCTGGATTCCATCCTGCTTTGGATACGGAAGTGCATAACCTAGAACTGGGCTCAAAGAATGGTTAACTTAACAGTAGAAAAAAGACCTTGGAAGTCCCTGGGACACTGGTGGGAGGTGGTGATAGTAACGAAATTCTGCTGGTGAAAATAATCAGTTATTACCGTATTTAATATCTACATGATCATTTTACACAAACTCTATTTTGGTACTTTGACAGTAATGCCAGGTGGACAGTTGAGATGATGCTCTTGTTACCGCCCCCCCCCCGACCGGCCCCTGCAGGAAAGGAAATTGTCACTCAAAGAGGTTAGACTGACTTGACTCCACAGAAGGGGGTGCTGAGTGTGTATTTTTCTAGCCAGAAGCTGCTCGAAAGTCCCTCCATGCAGGAGGTTTTTAATTTTCTTTGCATCCTTCTCACACTCATCAGGCCTAGTATCACACTTTGCTTATAGCAGATGTTCAAAAATTCATTTTTTATACATTTAAATGTATTCCAGAATGTTAATACCTTTGAAATACAGTAAAACAGCCTATTCGTCAGTAGTTAAGATTGTAAAGGAATAAATCGTTTTCTTTCTTTTATGTTTTTTGGTATTCCTGGCACCTTAGAAATGCCCACTTTATTTATATAAGTGAAAGGATACTCAAAGGAACAAATGAAAGCACAAAAGGTCTTTTATACCATGTTAAGAGAATCAAGCAGGGAACATATACCATAGCAGTAAATAGTATCTGATAGCTTTCTAGCAAAACTACAGATTTACCCTATGAGAACTATATGTTCATGTTTAATATTTATTAAATCTTACATCCTGCTACTTCATTCTTAACAAAATTGCCTTGATTTCTACCTTGTATAAATAAAAAGAGAATAAAACCCATTAGGCTACAATAGTAAAGAAAAAAGCCTTTGTTTTGCTTCCCAAACTAAAAAAAAAAAAAAAAGAGAGAGAGAGAGAGAGAGAGAGTGATTCTGTGTAGGAGACTAAAATTCCTAAGATCATTAAATATCTACAACATTTGTATGCATATTAAATTAAAGCTTCATTGATTAGAAGTTATCTGCATTATTAAATCTGATTTTAAAAGTATGAGTTTCAGTTAGCTTTTAGTGTGGAATTTTTATCCCTTACTCAAGGTTATACTCACAAAAAATATGTTCTGCTTGTGTAAAAAAAAAAGGTTATTGTGTATTAGCTCAATGTAACAATAGTTCAATATGGAAGGCTAATGTTCAAATAACTATATGCCTTTAAATCCATTTGGCTTGAAAAGTTTGAAGAATAGTTTTTTTTTCTCAAATTTACATTTGACTTATATATGCTGAACCATGAGGATTATATTTGATAAATTTGGTTCAACTCTTATGTTTAAGAATTTTAAGAAAGTGTATTTTCTTGGAGTTCCCGTTGTGGCTCAGTGGTTAACGAATCCAGCTAGGAACCAAGCGGTTGTAGGTTTGATCCCTGGCCTTGCTCAGTAGGTTAAGGATCTGCATTGCCGTGAGCTGTGGTGTAGGTTGCAGATGCGGCTTGGATCCCATGTTCCTGTGACTCTGGCGTCGGCCGGCGGCTACAGCTCCTGTTAGACCCCTAGCCTGGGAACCTCCACATGCTGTGGGTGCGGCCCTAGAAAAGGCAAACACACACACACACACACACACACAAAGTATTTTCTTAAAGATGTAGTCTATTCTTTTTAAAATTCATGATGATTAGTTACTGAATTCTGTAAGATTTCAGTGACAAAAATAATCCATATCCATATACAAATTAGCATAATGTTTATTAAAATGTGACTGGGAAAAATATTACATGAAATAATGTTTGACACTGTCAGATGCTTGTGTTAAAACCTGAGAGGAACGATATTTTCAGAAGTGCTGTAGGTAATAGCAGTGTATTCTTGCTACTGCCAACCATGGGTGTTAACGATAGCGCTTCTTTAATATTATGAATCACTGAGCCAGACACCAAATATAGATAGTGAATTTATATATTGTTATCCAAAGAAGATCTATGCAGAGGCAGTATAGTCCTTCACTCACAAAGAGCATCTTTGAGTCTTAGGGAGACACAGAGTTGAGAAGCTGTGTTTGGTGCAATTTGGAACTAAACTGCACCATCTGTAGAGAGGCAACCTGAACTATAGATCTTCCTTCACTTATCATGGGGTTACATCCTGATAAACCCAAAGTCAACTGAAAACACCTTAATTCAAAAAAAGGTATTAAGTGCACCTGCCCTGCCAAACAGGGCTTAGCCCAGCCTACCTCCAGTATGCTCGGAACTCACATGGGCAAATCATCCAACACAAACCCTGTTTGATAATAGTGTGTTGAAAGGCTTGTGTCATTTATTGGCTATGGCACTGAAAGAGGGAAACAAAGCAGTTGTCTGTGTCCAGAATACTGGTAAGCCTATTTATTGCTCACCATCGCCATCTCTGGGCTGCCTGGGAGCTGCGGCTGCTGCTGTCCAGCATCACTAGCCAGGGAAAAGATCACAGTTCAAAATTCCCAGTATGGTTTCTATTGAATGTCTTTTGCTTTCACCCCATTGTAAAGTGGAAAAATCCTTAAGTTGAACCACTGTAAGTTGGGACCATCTGTACTATAACATGGTAGTAAATTCTAAGTGGGAGTAACTTATTGGCGGTAAAGCATACAAAAAAATTGAGATAAAGCAGAAGGAATGTTGCAGTACAGAGGCGAGCACATAGTCTTTAGGTTGTGCTTTCTGAGTGGGGTGCTCACTACCCGGGCCCACAGCCCTCCCAGGTGACCCTCAGCAGGCCCACAGCCTGGTCTGAAATGCTCTGCACAGAAATCATGGAAACTGCCTTCCTTCAGGGTCTTCCCCGTGGGGGTCTTAAGCCCCTGAGACTCACAGTTATTTTGCTAAATTGGCATGAAAGCCCCATAAGAAAAAAAGGAGGCTAGGGAGTTCTCATTGTGACCCAGTGGGTTATGAACCTACTAGTTTCCATGAGAATTTAGGTTTGATCCCGGCTTTGATCAGTGGCTTAAGGATCAGGCGTTGCTGAGGCTGTGGTGTAGGCCAGCAGCTGTAGTTCCTATTTGACCCCTATCCCAGGAACTTTCAAATGCCTCTGGTGTTGCCTTAAAAAGAAAAAAGAAAAAAGAAAAGAAAAATGAGGCGAGCTGGTGTTGTTCCATCCTAGTGAATGGAGGTCCCAAGGCCTTGGTCAAAGCATTCATTTTCCAGCACATCTTTCTGTAATATCAGTCTGTGGGCATGGAAAGAGGGGAGAGGCTGGGCGTTATAAACCTCTTACTAGATATAGGAGACATGAGTGGAATGTTTGAGTAGACAGAACACATGGCGGTGGACAGAGGGACTTGTGGCCCTGCAGCTTTTTCTCTGAGATGAAGTGGTTATAATATTACTTGAGGTGTCAGAGGCCCTCTATTATGTCTTAACTATCTGTAGCATGTGATGTTTCAAGGTCTGTGCCAGAGACCAGAGAAAAATCCATTCATACCTCAAGAGGTGGGATGGAGGAAAGCTTCAACTCATATTAACTAAACATACAGGAATGTATAAATCAGTATAACAACTTATAAAATTCTGATAATGCGTGACTGTTCCTGGGAATGGGCCAATGATCAGTTAATCTCTGCAGTTAGTCATAATTGAGTCTAACAAGTGGGTCATGAGTTCCTGATGCTTCAATCCTGAATGAGTGGGTTAGAAGTGTGCTCCACTCTGCCATTTCTGAGCTGCACATGTGTATTGTTCTTGCTTTGGGGCTGTCATTTCCTTGTTCCATGATGATTATTTCCATTTCTTCTTTGTTTGTTTATTTTCCTTCCTTGTCTATTTAGTTGTCAGCTTTGTGATAGAAATATATTGACATAAGAATTTTTATTGGCTGGGATTTGGGTCTTTGTCAAATTCTGCACACACTTTTCAAAGTATTTTACTTACACAAGAATGTGATTTCCCCTATTACAAGTTTGATTTTTTTTTTGGTATATTTATTCTCAGGTAATGATTCTATATGTTTTAGAGATACCATATACTAAATCAGAAGTTTGTGTAATATAATAATAAAGGATTAAACAAAAATACTCAGAAAATAAGTGTGTATCGCCAAACATGGGGAAGCTTGTACTTGATAAAATAAGTCTATCCTTCTCCAATGGTTCTAGAGAATGCAGTTTCTAGCATAATTTATACATTTTATACTGTATTTTCAGACTTACTCGGTCCTGATAGGCATGTAACTCTTTATAAATATCAAGACCATTAAATTAGAATAATTGAAATTTGTCATATCAAAATATTCTATAGGAAAAATTTTTACAATGCACATAATTTGACATTTGTGAGGCTGGATTGGATCTTACATGTTTTTTTTCTTTCTGTCACATGCCATTTCTCAGTTGCAATTTTGTTGATACTAACTTGATTATCAACACCAAAGCACGTTCTACTTAAATATTGTAATTTTTGCTTTGATTCTTACTATGGCAGCAACGTTAATATAAGAATTTCAACTTGCAAATAATAATGACTAAATAAAAATAAAACATCTTTATATACACACAAAACATATTCTAGATTTTCTCTTTGAATAGTATTTACATACATATATGATTCTAAGTAAATACTAAATAGATCTAATATTAGCCACAAAGCATAAGCAACCTTTATTTCTCACAGTTCTGGAGGCTGGGAAGGCCAGGCTCAAGGTGCCTACAGATTTCGTGTTTAGTGAGAACTCACTTCCTGGCTAGTTGCCACTGTCATCTCCCTGTGTTGTCACAAGGAGTGGGGAAGGTGGGGAGCTCCCTGGGGTCTCTTTCATTAGGGCACTAATCCCATTCAAAGGAGACCCACCCTCATGACCTAGTTACCCCCCAAATGCCCTGTCTCCTAACTCCATCACCTTGGGGCTTAGGTTTTAACATTAGAAATTTGGGGAGCAGACATTCAGACCACAGCATGAGCTTACATTCATTACAGTGAAGGTGGTGGCAGAGAGTCATGCTTTTCAAAACTTAATTTGTGTACATAAATCACCTGAGGGCTGTTAAGAAGCAGCATTAATCCGGTAGGTAGGTCTGGGGCGGGGCCTGAGGTTCTGAATTTCTAACAAGTTTCCAGTTGGGTAAGATGTGAGACCCCACTGAGTAGTAAAGACATAGAAGATGGGATTTACTAAATGGATCTTCCTTCCCTAACTAGTATGCGTTCTTATCATACTGTGCCTTGAAACTCTTACAATCTAGTCCCTGCGAGGAATGTTAATGTCTGAAGTTTTCAGCCCATTCTTGTTGTCTTGTTATTGCCTAATAATAATTCAAGTCATGTAATTATTCTGATTTTGATCATACTTACAAATTCTTCTGCCACATTTTATGTATCTATATGATAGATATAAAATATAATATTCATTTTTGAACATATTTCATTTAAGAATAATGAATCCCTTTTGTCTCCTGGTAATTGATTAAGTGATTTTGTGGTATCAATGATAATTTCTTTATGACACATCGACATAGGATAGCATAGAAAGAGTACACAGCGACATAGGGTAGCATAGAAATTCCACACTTTTGAATTGCAGTATGGTATTCATTAAGATTTATGAAATTCAACAGTGATGCTTATCTCTCAGCCTTATTAATGGAAAATTAATGAATTAGGTGTGTATCACTAGAGTCTTCTATTAAGAGTTGGCTTCTGACAATTACATAAATGTCTGGTGTGCCAGAAGAACAATGTATAGGATCTCTGAAATAGTAAGGATAGTAAGGAAGAGGATAGGATCTCTGAAAAAGTAAGCAAAAATAGGTTGGATTTGTGTAACATTTTTATTCCTTAAATCATATGTTTATGACAGCATTATTTAAACTGTACAATAGGTTACTGGGTCCTATTAAATTATTTTCTGTGTAATTCTTTCTGCTTATTTTTATTATAATAAATAATATAAAATATTAGATTACACATATAAACACTATCATATGATATGTATCTTTCTCTGATGACTTACTTCACTTAGTATGATAATCTCTAGGCTCAACCATGTTGCTGAAAATGGCATTATTTCACTCTTTTTCTGGTTGAGTAATATTCCATTGTGCACATGTACCACATCTTTATCCATTCCTCTGTCAATGGACATTATGTTGCTTCCATGTCTTGGTAATTGTAAACAGTGCTTCTATGAATATTGGTGTGTATGTATCTTTTCAAATTATGGTTTTTCCAGATAGATGCCCAAAAGTGGGATTGTAGGATCTTACGGTAGTTCAAAAAAAAGACATAAATGAACTTATATACAAAACAGAAATAGACCCATAGACGGAACACAAACTTATGGTTACTAAAGGGGAAAGGCAGGGGGAAGGATAGATTAGGAGTTTGAAATTGAGATATACACACTGCTATATATAATACATATTACCAACAAGGACCTACTGTATATTACAGGGAACTGTACTCAATATTTTGTAATAACCTATAAGGGAAAATAATCTAAAAATAAACAGATATAAATGTATGCATAATGAATCACTTTGCTGTACTCCTGAAACTAGCACAACATTGTAAATGAACTACACTTCAATTAAAAAGAATAGTTAGAGATCCCATCGTGACGCGTGGGAACAAATCTGACTAGGAACCATGAGGTTATGGGTTTGATCCCTGGCCTCGCTCAGTGGGTTAAGGATCTGGCATTGCTGAGACCTGTGTTGAAGGTCAGCAGCTGTAGCTCTGATTACACCTCTAGCCTGGGAACCTCCATATGCCACAGGTGCAGCCCTAAAAAGCAAAAAAAAAAAAAAAAAAAAAAGAGTAGTAATTGAGGTTTTGCTTACTACTTATTAAGATTTTTATTATGTTTATTTCAAAATGTTATAAAAGAGGAGCTTTAGCTACCTGAAACAAATGCAACTGTTCTCTGCAGATGGTAAGGTATTTAAAGCTCATTTAGTGCCTTGAGCTCTCACCAACCTCCCCCTTCCCTCCACAGGCCGTACACCTGTGCCTCGAACACCCCTAAGAGAAGAGGTGTCAGTCCTGGCCAGATTCTGGTTCTTTCAACAGCTGGAGAGCTCTTCACATTCTCCATAGGTAGACCTCCCTACATCATTTGGTGTGTGTTCTGCTGTCTGAGATCAGAGTAGAAACTAGTCCAAATATCTTTTTCCCATAGTAATACTCTTGCACATATTTGGAGATAGGAGGCTTATCTCCATCGTTCACCATTCTCCCTTCTCTGAACTCCTTCCCCATGTCTGTACTCCAGGCTCCGCCCCATGTTTCACATATAGGATGACCAACCCATGGCAGAGCAAGGGTGTGCATTCACCATTCTAATCTTGCATTTCTAAGAGAAAGCCTTGGATGAAAATAGATTTTTCAGATAGATACATCAGAACATTAGCTCGGGGGAGATTGGATTAAGATGGCAGAATAGAAGGACTGGAACTCAACTTCTCTCCCCAAAAAACAACAAAACTACAACCAAATGCCGAGCAACCTTCAACCAAATGGACTGTAAACTTCCAAAAAAGCTATTCTACTCCAGAAGACAAAGAAGAGACCACATCAAGAGGTAGGAGAGGCAATTACGCGATAGAAGCAACCCATACCTCCCTGGTGGAAAGCCCCACAGACTGGAAAGTAACTGTATCACAGAGACTCAGCTACAGGACTGAGAGTTCTGAGCCCCCGTCAAATCCCATGCCTGGGGATCTGGCACAGGGAGAAAGAGCCCCCAGAGCATCTGGCATTGAAGGCCAGTGGGGCTTGTGTGCAGGAGCTCCACAGGACTGGGGGAAACAGAGACCCCATTCTTGAAAGGCACACACAGATTTTCATGTGCACTGGGTCCCAGGGCAAAGCAAAGTCTCCATAGGAATCTGGGTGGAACCTGACTGCAATTCTTGGAGGATCTACTGGGAAAACAGGGGTGGCTGTGGCTTGTTGTGGGGGAAGGGCATTGGAGGTGAAGCTCTCCGGAACATTCATCAGCCTGATTTTCTCTGGAGGTGGACATTTCTGGGAAAATCTGGTCCCTCCCATCAGTGCTGAGAAGCCCCAGGTCAAACAATAATCCTGGTGGGACCACAGCCCCACCCATCAGTAAACAGGCTGCCTAAAGACCCCTCAGGCACAAAGCCAGCCTCTAATTTCACCCAGAGACAAAGCCCCACCCATCAGAGGGATAGGAATCAACCCCACCTACGAGTGGGCAGACACCAGTCCCTCCCATCGGGAAGCCTACAGCAAGCCCCATCCATTCCAACTTTAGCCACAGGGGAGGCAAACACCAGAACTAAGAGAGGCTACAACTGTATTGTCTGCAAAAAGGTCACCACACTAAAAACCTATGAAAATGAAAAGACAGAAAACTACAACTTAAATAAAGGAGAGAGGAAAAAGCCCAGAAAAACAGTGATGAGGAGATATCAGCCTCCCAGAAAGAGACTTTTAGACTGTTGATGCTGAAGATGATGAAAGGCATTGGAAATAAACTGGAGGCGAAGACATAATCTACAGGAAATACTGAGAAAAGAAATACAAGATGTAAAAATTAAACAAGAAGAGATGTAAAACATAATTACTGAAATAAAAATTTTATTAGAAGCAGCCAACAGTAGAATACAGGAAGCAGAAGAACGAATCAGCAAGGTGGAGGGCAGATTAGTGGAAATCACTAATGCAGAAGAGAAAAAAGATTAAAGATTGAAAGGAAATGAGCAGAGTCTCAGAGAACTCTGGGATTATGTTAAATGCACCAACATCTGCATTATAGGGGTGCAGGTGGGAGAAGAGTGAGAGAAGGGGACAGAAAAAATATACAAAGAGATAATAGCCAGAAACTTCCCTAATATGGGAAAAAACCACTCACTCAAATCCAGGAAGCACAACGAGTACCATATAAAATAAACCCAAGGAGGAACAGCCCGAGACACGTTAATCAAAATGACCAAAAATAAAGACAAAGAGAAAATTTTGAAAGCAGCTAGGGAAAAGAAACAAATGACATACAAGGGAACCCCAATAAGGTTATCAGCAGATTTTTCAGCTGAAACTCTGCAGGCCAGAAGGGAGTGGCATGATATACTTAATGTGATGAAAGGAAAAAACTTTCAACCAAGATTACCTTACACAGCAAAGCTCTCATTCAGATTTGAAGCAGAGATCAAAACCTTTACAGATAAGCAAAAGCTAAGAGATTTTTGCAACACTAAACCAGCTTTACAACAAATACTAAAGGACTTCTCTAGGAGAAAAGAAAAGGCAAACAGGAAACAAAAACACCCCAAAAGACAAGGCTCACCAGTAAAGTCATATATACAGTAAAGATACTAAATCATCCATGCACAATTATGCTACCAAAATCAGAAATCATGAGAAGAGAGCACAAAAGCAGGTCACTGGAGATGCACTTGCAATTAAGAAACCAACAGCTTTAAACAATCTCATTTATATATAGACTCCTATATCAAAACTTCAGGGTAACTACAAACCAAAAAGCTACAATTGATACACAAACAAATAAGAAAAATCAACTCAAATACAACATTAAAGATAATCATCTTGTGAGAGGAGACAAGAGAAGAAAGGAAGAAAGAAGAGCCACAAAAACCCCAAACAGTTAATACAATGGCAATAAGAATGTACATATCAGTAATTACCTTAAATGTTAATGGACTGAATGCCCCAACCAAAAGCCATAGACAGCTGAATGGATACAAAAACAAGATCCATATATATGCTGTCTTCAAGAGACCCACTTCACTTCTAGAGACACATACAAATTGAAAGTGAGAGGATAGAAGAAAATATTCCATGCAAACGGGCATCAAAAGAAAGCCGGAGTAGCAACACTCCTATAAGGCAAAATAGACTTTAAAATGAAGAACATTTTAAGAGAAAAGGAAGGGCACTACATAATGATCAAAGGATCAATCCAAGAAGATATAAAAATTTTGAATATCTATGCACCCAACGTAGGATCACCACAATATATAAGGCAACTGCTAACAACCTTAAAAGGAGAAATCAACAATATCACAGTCATAGTAGGGGACTTTAACACTCCACTTACAGCAATGGATAGATCATCCAGGCAGAAAATCAATAAGGAAATACAGGTCCTGGATGAAGCATTAGATTAGATGGACTTAATAGATATTTATAAAATATATTTATATTTTGTTCCATCCAAAAGCAACAGAATACACATTCTTCTCAAGTGCGCAGGGAACATTCTCTAAGATTGATCACATCCTGGGCTACAAATCAAGCCTCAGTAACTTTAAGAAAATTGAAATCATATCAAGCATCTTTTCTGTCCACAATGCTATATGACTGGAAATCAACAACAAGAAAAAAATGGCCAAAAATACAAGCACGTGGATACTAAACATCATGCTACTAAACAATCAATGGATCACTGAAGAAGTCAAAGAGGAAATTAAAAAATACCTACAAGCAAATGACAACAAAGACATGACACACCAAAACCTCTGGGATGCAGCAAAAGCAGCTCTAAGAGGAAAGTTTATAGCAATACAAGCCTACCTCAGGAAACAAGAAAAAGCTGAAATAAACAACCTAACTTTACATCTAAATCAGCTAGAGAGGAAAAAACTGACAAGACCTAAAGTTAGTAAAAGAAAAGAAATCATAAAGATCAGAGCGGAAATCAATGAAATAGAAACAAAGAAAACCGTAGAAGAGATCAATGAAACTAAAGGCTGGTTCTTTGAAAAGATCAACAAAATTGATAAACCCTTAGCCAGACTGATCAAGAAAAAAAGAGAGAGGACACAAATCAATAAAATTAGAAATGAAAAAGGAGAAGTAACACAGACATCTTAGAAATATAAAGAATCATGAGACTACTATATGCAAGTCTATGGCAATAAAATGGAAAACCTAGAAGAAATGGACAAATTCTTAGAAAAGTACAATCTTCCAAGACTAAACCAAGATGAAATAGAAAATATGAATAGACCAATCACAAGTTCTGAAATTGAAACTGTGATTAAAAAACTTCCAACAAACAAAAGTCCAGGACCAGATGGCTTCACAGGTGAATTCTATCAAACATTTAGAGAAGAGCTAACACTAATCCTTCTGAATTTCTTCCAAAAAATTGCAGAGGAAGAGACACTCCCAAACTCATTCTATGAGGCAACCATCACGCTGATACCAAAACCAGACAAAGATACCACAAAAAAAGAAAATTACAGGCCAACCTCACTGATGAACATAGATGCAAAAATCCTCAACAAAATACTAGCAACCGAATCTAATTATACATTAAAAGGACTGTACTTCATGATCAAGTGGGATTTATCCCAGGGATGCAAGCATTCTTCAGTATCTGCAAATCAATCAGTGTGATACATAACATTAACAAACTGAAGAATTAAAACCACATGATCCCCTCAATAGATGTAGAAAAAGCCTTTGACAAAATCCAACACCTATTTCTGATAAAAACCCTTCAGAAAGTGGGCATAGGGGGAACCTACCTCAACATAATCAAGGCCATCTATGACAAACCCAGAGCTCACATCATTCTCAATGGTGAAAAGCTGAAAGAATTCCCGCTGAGATCAGGAACAAGACAGGGATGTCCACTCTTGCCACTGCTATTCAACATAGTTCTGGAAGTCCTAGCCATAGCAATCAGAGAAGAAAAAGAAAGAAAAGGAATCAGAATTGGAAAGGAAGAAGTAAAACTATCACTATTTGCAGATGACATGATACTATACCTAGAGAATCCTAAAGACTACCAGAAAACTGTTAGAGTTCATCAAGGAATTTGGCAAAGTCGCAGGATACAAAATTAATATACAGAAATCAACTGCATTTCTATATATTAATAATGAAAGATCAGAAAGAAATTAGGGAAGCAATCCCATTTACCATCACATCAAAAAGAATCAAATACTTAGGAATAAACCTACCTAAAGAGACAAAAGACCTGTACTCTGAAAACTGTAAGACACTGATGAAAGAAATCAAGGATGACATGAACAGGTGGAAAGACATACCATGCTCTTGGATTGGAAGAGTCAATATTATCAAAATGACTCTACTACTCAAGGCAGTCTACACATTCAATGCAATCCCTATCAAATTACCAAGGACCTTTTTCACAGAACTGGAGCAAAATAGCTTAAAGTTTGTTTGGAAGCACAAAAAACCCAGAATAGCCAAAGACATTCTGAAAAAGGAAAATGGAGCTGGAGGAATCAGGCTCCCTGACCTCAGACTATACTACAAAGCTACAGTCATCAAAACCATATGGTGCTGGCACAAAGACAGAAATATAGGTCAGTGGAACAGGATAGAAACCCCAGAATTAAACCCACGCATCTATAGTCAATTAATCTATGACAAAGGAGGCAAGAATGTACATTGGAGAAAAGACAGCCTCTTCAGTAGTGGTGCTGGGAAAACTGGACAGCTACATGTAAAAAAAATGAAACTAGAACACTTCCTAACACCATGCACAAAAATGAACTCAAAATGGATTAAAGATCTAGATATAAGACCAGATACTATAAAACTCTTAGAGGAAAACATAGGCCAAACACTCTCTAACATAAATGATAGCAACATCTTTTCGAATCCATCTGCCAGAGTAAGGACAATAAAAAGAGAAATAAAAAAATGGGAATTCATTAAGCTTCAAAGTTTCTGCACAGCAAAGGAAACCTTAAACAAAACGAAAAGACAACCCACAGAATGGGAGAATATATTTGCAAATGAATCAACTGACAAGGGATTAATCTCCAAAATTTACAAACACCTGCAACTCAATACCATAAAAACAAACAACCCCATAAAAAATGGGCAGATGATCTAAACAGACAATTCTCCAAAGAAGACATACAGATGGCAATAAAACACATGGAAAGATGCTCAACATCACTCGTTATTAGAGAAATGCAAATCAAAACCGTTATGAGGTACCACCTTACACCGGCCAGAATGAGCATCATCAAAATGTGTACAAACAATCAGTGCTGGAGAGGGTGTGGAGAAAAAGGATCCCTGTTATACTGTTGGTGGGAATGCAAATTGGTGCAATCACTGTGGAAAACAGTATGGAGATTCCTCAGAAAACTAAAATTAGAATTACCATTTGATCCAGCAATCCCACTCCTGGGCATCTATCCAGAGGAAACCATGACTTGAAAAGACACATGTACTCCAATGTTCATTGCAGCACTCTATACAATAGCCAAGTCATGGAAACAACCTAAATGCCAATCGACAGAGGAGTGGATAGTGAAGATATGTACATACACACAATGGAATATTACTCAGCCATTAAAAGGAACAAAATAACATTTATAGCAACATGGATGCACCTAGAAATCATCATGAGAAGTGAAACCAGTCAGATAATTAGACAGCAAAATCCAATGCTACTGCTTATATGTGGAAACTAAAAAGACACAACGAACTTTTTTGCAGAACAGACAATGACTCACAGACTTTGGAAAAGCTATGGTTTCCAAATAAAACAGTCTGGGGGGGTGGAGGGATGCACTGAGGGTTTGGGACAGAAATGCTATCAAATTGAGTTGTGATGATTTTTGTACACCTATAATTGTAATATAATTCATTAAGCAATGAAAAAAAGAATAAAAGAACATTAGCTCATACTGAATTTAGTTTTGTTTTGTATACTTATATGTGCAATCTCATATATGGAAAAAATGCAGAAAAGAAACAGACTTATGGACACATGGAAAACAGACTTGTGTTTGCCAAAGGGAAGAGGGAGGGAGTGTGCTGGACTGGGAGTTTGGTGTTAGTAGATGCACTGTTGTATTTGAAGTGGATAAGTAATGAGATCCTGCTCTAAAGCACAGGGAACTATATCTAGTCACTTGGAATGGAACATGATGGAGGATAATCTGAGAAAAATAATTATATAGATATAGATATATATGAACTGGGCCACTTTGCTGCACAGCAGAAATTCACAGAAAATTGTAAATCAACTATAACAGTAAAAATTAAAATCAAAAACAAACAAAAAACCCCAAATCTTTGGCCAACTTAGGTTGAAGTAATATCTTGCCTATCTTGTGTTTGTAAAATGATTTAGTTGTTTTAGAGTTTTTTTTCTCTTCGAGTGCGTGGATATAAACTAAACTGTAAAACTACTTATTATTCTTATAAACCTGAGCCTAATGTCTTAACCTGACAAAATTGCTGGGGGATGGTGGATTCAGATATTTCCTTCTAAACGGATTCATAGTCCCTTCTTTCCCCTCTGTGAAAGATATCTTATCCTGGCATGGCCCAAAGTAAATTAAGTGTTAATGTTTCATTTGAAAGTTGGTTCTTCCACCAATGAAACTGCTATAGGCTGCAGTTTTGCTTCTCCACATCAAATAAAAATACCTTAAGGCAGTATACCTTATATAAGTCTCAGTGCATGTATTGGCACTTATGTAATACAGGTGATGCAAAGAATATTGCAGTGAAGAGGTGACTAGGGTACCTGACTGGACAGCAGACAGGAAGACATTAGCAAGTTCAAGAAGCAATTTATCTTTCACATAAGGATGATAATATATGTTGCTTGGTTGTTCATTAGATTTTAAAAAGAAAGGGAACAGATAAAATAGGCCTGCAGGACCCATAGATACCAAAACAATATACTGTTCAGACTTTATTTTTAGTTTTCTTTTTTAAAATTTTTGTAAGATTTTTACTTTTCTGCTGTACAGAAAAGTGACCGAGTCACACTATATCTATCTATCGTCTATCTATATATCATCTACCTTTCTATAGCAGACTATTTTCAAAGCAAAGTTAACTCCAGAGTTAACTCTACTTATATTTCGGTAATACAACAGATTAAGTAATTCAAGACCAAACTCCACAAATCAGTACCCTGTACTTTAGGCTATGACATACAACCCAAAGATCAGAATTTCTGGAGTTCCCGTCAGGGGTCAACGGTTAACAAACCCAGCTAACATCCATGAGGACACGGGTTCGATCCCTGGCCTCGCTCAGTGGGTTAAGGATCCAGCATTTCCATAAGCTGTGATGCAGGTTGCAGACATGGCTCGGATCCTGCGTTGCTGTGGCTGTGGCATAGGCCAGCAGCTACAGCTCCGATTACACCCCTTACCTGGGGACCTCCTTATGCTGTGGGTGCTGCCCCAAAAAGGCAAAAAGACACGAACGCACACCCACAAAAAAAACCCAAAAGTCAGAATTTAAATTATTCAGTGGTTTCTTTCATTTTGATGGATGAAATTAATTTTTTTCTCATTAAAATATTCAAGAACAATTAAGTGGTGTAAGACCCACAGCTCTAAGGAAAACAATTAGATTTCTTCCTGGACTTTGTAGAAAGAGGAAAAATTACATAGTTGATGTATAAATTTCTAACAATTTAAAGAATGGAATTAATTCTCCATTTCTGAATATTTGAAACAGCATGTGGTCTTTGCCTGTAAATATGCCAAATAGTTGAATGATGAAGGCTTTCGTCAATTAGACTTTCTTCCCTACTTGAACCCTAGCTTAGCCTGATCAACACCTTTTTGGTTCCAGGGAATGAAGGTTATGTTTCGTCTTCTCAGAGATGGATTCACCATCAAATTTCAGTCCCTTCATTTTCAGTACCCCATTTCTAGTGAGATACTAGAAATATGTTTGCCAGGTCATGTACTGTTGTAAAATGTGAGATATTATGATATTAAAACTGCGAATGCTTAAGGTAACTGTCTCTGTGCAATTAGACTTCTCCATTGCCTTTCACCTCATGGTGAGTAGCCACAGGCATTTTGAGGATACAGCTAAGGATAAGAAGGTCAGCTGAGGAAAAATTAATTTGTATTTAGTGAGAAATGTTATGGAGGTTCCCAGTTCCATGGTGCAAAATTATGATTCTCTTACATGTCCTGTTTAGAGGTGGCTTCTAGGAATGTTCACACAAATCAACAGAGCTCGAGACTGTATCATAATGTGAAGGGATTCCCCAGAACCTGGGACCTGCAGTGCATGAATGGAGCAAAAATAAGGACTGATGTGTGGGGAGCCAGAATCTAGTCTGAGGGAAATGGTTCCAATCATAAGATTTGCAAAAGGATGAGTGGAGGGAGATCTTGTTGGAACGTATCCAGGCTGTCAGAAATGAACTTGATTATGCATCCTGTATGATGATAAGGCAGTGTAACTTTTCTTTTTCTATTTTTGCATCATGGCATATTTGACAACTCTCAAATATAAATAATGGTGCATATGACAAAGTTCAAATATGCCATTTGATCTGTAATTTGAGGAAAGGATTTGGAACATTACAGTAAAACAAATAAGAAATTTCTTGTTATGGGCGTGGTTTATGAGAGGTATCACCTTTGTTGTCTTTAAAATTAAATCTGTTTACTGAAAAATAGAAAAATCAAATATAATTGAACATGATAAAGATTAGTGCTGAAATTAATGAAAATTATTTTGGCATGGAGAAGCAAATAATAACAGGTGATCTACTTTTCTGTTAAAAAATAAGTTGTTATATGAAGATATTGTGAAAGCATATGCAGATCAGCACTAGGGAAACATAATTAAAAGCATATCAGGCAGTTTGTTACTAAAGAGTATAATTTTTCTGGACTTTGTCATGTTTTGGAATTTATCTGCTTTTCTTAAAATTTGTAATATGTTCTGATTAATTCCATTACTCTAAATAATGACTTTTATACCTATTTTTTGTAAAGTCACTATAAAATTTATTGTTATGTCTTTAGAATTATAATTTAAAAAATGGATAGCCAGGTAATACATACATCCATATAATATAAATTACATATACATTATATTTGTAATTATAACACATACCCCTTCTCAGTCATACCAGCCTCTCTCTCACACAGAGACACACTCACATAAAAATAAAAGTTTCACAAAGTAACACTTGCCATTGATATGTTAGGGGACTTTGGTACTATCAACTGTTTTATTCTAGTTTTCTTGAATCTAGTTAATATATTTCTCTTAAATTGCTGCTGAGCACTTATGGAAATGATTTCTTATCTCTATTAAGATAAATTTTATGACTTTCTAGTAGAACCCTTAAAAAATACAGACTTTTTGAAGAGAAGATTTCCCTCGTTCCTGGGGTAAAAGCAACATGATACCCTCTTCAGGATGCTGACATTGCAGTTACACCTCCTTAGCGCATCATGAGAATTGTTTCATGACCTAAGGAGAAGGTCAGCTGAGTGCACAGGTGTATAAAATACAGCGGGACAGAAAGGTCATCAGATTCTGCTGGGATTGTCAGGGTTCTTGGAGAGGAGCATGCATCGCATGCATTTCCTGTAAAGATCTTAGTTTTATTTTCAGAAATACATAACATTAATCACTGTAATAAAGCAGTTTTGAGTTCATTACATCAATAAATCAAAAAAATGTAACTCCTTGAATTTTTCGCCTTGTCTAAAAATGACAATCACAAAATGATACTTTGGAAAAAAATAAATATATTTTACAAATAGAGGGAAACAATTTTGTTGAGAAAAAAAAAACAAAGATTTCTTTCAAACAAGATTTAAACTTAGCGGGCATTCTCTTAAGTCTGTGTTTGAGACCGTGGCAGGCAAAGCTTCGTGAATCTTTCCTGTAGTCCTAAAGCATTGACCTTAAGATGGTAGGTGACCTGAGCGCCCTCTTTACCACCATCACCTTCCCTGCCCTCTCTCCTTCCCCAGGTTACTGACGGAGAATGCGCATACTATCATTAGATCCCTTCAATGTCAGGCTGTCAATTCAAAATCAAAATGTCAAAATTTAATTTCTCATCTTTCCTCCAAACCAATGTTGCCGTCAATCTCCTAGTCATACAGATTAACATCCTTTTTTTTTGTAGGGGTGGGCAGCGGTAATATTTGATTCCTTCCTACATATCTACCACATGCAGCCCATCACAACTGATCGTTGCTAAAAGATGGGCTGTTTCTACTTTTTCATTGGCTGAGTTAGTTCAAGTCCTTCCCTTATTCCTTAGGTCCCTCAGCAGCCCAGATAAGCAGTTCATTCACAGATTCCCTCTACTGGGCCCTTTCTCTTTTTTCTTAATCCATCTTCTGCAGAATTACTTATTTATTAAATATGTATAGAGCATTATGGGAGTTACTGTTGTGGCTCAGCACGTTAAGAACCTGACTAGCATCCATGGGGATTCAGGTTCCATCCCTGGCCTCACTCAGTGGGTTAAGGTTCTGGCTTTGCTGCAAGCTGCAGTATAGGTTGCAGATGGGGCTGGGATCTGGTGTTGCTGTGGCTATGGCGTATACTGGTGGTTGCAGCTCCAATTCAACCCCTAGCCCAGGAACTTCCATATACTATAGGTAGATGCAGCCTTACAGAGAAAAAATATGTGTGTGTGTGTGTGTGTGTGTGTGTGTGTGTGTGTGTGTGTGTGTAAAACACTAGCAACATGTCAAGTCTAAGGCTAGTTTGACAGCAGAGATAAAGGTGGGTCCATGCTGCTAGAGTACTCCGCATTTGTAAAGGAAAGAGTTAGGAGCCTGCCTGGCCATGATGATGCTTTGTGTTAGACATGATAATTAGGATGGATAAAGGGCAGTCGTGAGAGGTTGGATAACAGGGTGGGCTGCTATGACCCACAACTGGATTGCTTACCAAGACCATGGAAATAGCAAGCAATGCTTACCAAGCACTGCTGGACCAACTCTGCATCAAGCATCCTTTATGTTTAGGGAGGGTCTATTTTCTGTCACCCACATGGGAACAGACTGAGGCAGAGAAGTTAAGGAACTTGCCCAAGGCTCATGGATAGAAACGTTTAAGCTGGGAAGTGCACACAGAGCCAGTTCTTGTAAGCTGGGAATGTTTTTGCCCCTAAAATGCTCTTTTGACCATGTAATTTATCTCCTCAGATTCACTAAATTTTTCCCCCTAAGAATGGGGTCTAACCTCCTTACCCTGATCACAAACCTATTTTCTGAGCCTTTGAACTGACTGTTTACCTTTCCAGATAGCTTCCTGTGCTGCTGTGGCCAATTCCGTTGTAATTGTGAAGGTCTGACTTCTGAGTCCTTCACAGTTTGTTCATTGTATTTTCCTATTCTCTCCAGGTCTCAACAGGACCTGCCCATTCTCTATGTTTAGGCAGATTCTTTCCACAATTTCTGAATCACTGCTCTGTTCATCCTGGAAGCTTTTCTGGGTCACTGTTATCGCTGGGATCTCTATATTATCTCAATATCTCTAAGAAAAAAAATCACCTATATCTTCCTGTATGCAAATCAAAGTATGCTGTGACTCAAAGGGAAAAAGAAAACTGTAAAAAGGTTTTATTTCCTTTTCCTTTCTTTGTTTTTCACATTGTTTTCAAATTTGATATTGCTCAGTCCCATCAGCCCAGAGATCAAAGGATGAGGTCAGGAATCCAGAACTGGAAGTGTCAGGCCAACAGAGTGAGTTCTAGACAAATGCTTCATAGACTAGAGAAGCAAAGCTTTCAACAAAAATTAGACATCTCCAAGAAAGCTGACGTGGGGTAATAAAAATGTCTAAAGATAACCTGAGTGCCTGCAGCAGCTCTATAATATTAGAAAATCAAGTTATGACATCCATTCAGGAAAATGTTAAGTGGGATAACCGTTTTATGTCTGAAAAGGTGGCTATTTATTACCTGCTCATCATTAAATACTTAGTAAAACAGAAGTGTACAGTGTTTAAAGTGTAAACCTTGGAATCAGAAAGACCTGGGTTCTGGTTCTGGCACCACTTAGGAACTATATGACCTGGACAAATAACCCTGAACTTGAAATCTTCATCTACAGAACAGAGAGACCAACAGTGTTCGTCTCCTGGGGACCTTTTGGGGATTAAAATAAGAGGAAGCCCATGGGAAGTTTGATCTGGTGCCTGGCACAGGGTGTCAGTGCAGCCTCCCTGCTGTCTGTCTTGGCATTGTCATTATTGCCATCATTGCCATTAGCATTATACTGAGTCAAGACTTTTTGACTTCTTTTCTTGGCAATATGTGGGGTCCTAGGGAAGAGAGATTTTTAATCTTTATTATTTTTGTTCTGTTTTTACTTTTTAAATTATGGACATATAGTTGATGTACAATGTTAGTTTCAGGTGTACAGCAAAGTGAATCAGTTATATTCATGGTAGGTAGATGATAGATAGATAGATAGATAGATAGATAGATAGATAGATAGATAGATTCTTTTCCATTTTAGGCTATTAAAAGATTTTGAGAATAGTTCCTTGTGCTATACAGTAGATCCTTGTTGGTTATCAATTTTATATATAGTAATGCATATATTTTAATCCCAAACTCCTAATTTATCCCCCCTCTTGCCCTTTGAAAACCATAAGTTTGTTTTCTATGTCTGTGGAATGAGAGAGAGAGAGAGAGAGAGAGAGAGAGAGAGAACGTTATCCTGACCTTTAATCTAAGTTGGATTAAAATGCTGCAGAAAGTTTGACATGTCAAAGAAAATCTATCTTCTGACAGAACTTTCAAGTCTGCCTAATGCATACTCTCCCTCATGGAGAGAGAGTTGATTTGGGGCTGATAAATTGATGGTGGAAAGACAATTGCCCTGGCAACACAGAATCTAGGATTTTTGTCCTGGCTCAGTAACTCGGTGGCTGGCATTTGAGAAGCAATTTAAAAAGCCAATTGGATGAGACTGTTAGCCTTCGCATTTTTCACTGCTGGGATGTCTGAAGTGTCCTCTGTCACATAGTGGTAGCAATAAATGTTCTGAAAGAGAAAGGGGGCATCCTTCACACTGGGGAGTGGCCTTCACCTCTCAGGTGTACAAAGGACCTGCAGACTAGCTCCAGAAACCCCCTTGCTCCTCCCTATAGAATAGTTCCTCCTGTTCTCTTCCAGAGTTTAATGATGCACAGTTTGCTCCGCTGGACCAGCCTCTGCTCCATCAATTTTGATGTGATTGCAAATACCCCAAGCACTTTCCCAACAACATTTTATAATCATCCAAATGGAAGTTTCTGCACAATCCCAGAGCATAACAAGTTATTTCTAAAGCCAGACCTCCTAGGAGGAGTGAAGTGCAGGGGCCATTGTGAACTGGTGTAAACAAACTCATAATCATTCACTAAGGGAGAGAAGAGCCTGCTGAGCCAGAACCACAAACATCCGGGTCCTGGAAAGAGGTCTTAAAGATGAGGTGCAGACAGCACTAGTGAATTCCATTAAATGAGCACCTGGTATTTTCTTTGCCCTTAACAATGATTCCTATCTCCTTTGATGGAATGGTCCACTCATTTCAAATACGTAAAAACTGAGAACTGTTATATATATTTTTAAAACACATCAATATACAAAAGATACTTTTTAATTTTTATTTTTTGCTGTTTTAGGACCACAACTGCAGCATATGGAAGTTCTAGGACTCCAATCAGAGCTGCAGGTGCTGGCCTACACCACAGCCACAGCAACGTCAGATCTGAGCAACGTCTGAGACCTACACCACAGCTCACGGCAATGCCAGATCCTTTATCCACTAAACAAGGCCAGGGATCGAACCCACATCCTCGTGATTCTAGTTGGGTTCGTTACCACCGCATCACAACGGGAACACCTAAACGATAATTTTCCGTAAAATATAATTCCATTTTGTTAGATAAAATTTATGTTTGTACTCAGCCTTTATTCATACTTCTCTTCTAAATACTTTCCCAAGTCTTTGACAGTCCTTATTTTCTAGAAGTAAAATAGTGTTAGAGCTTCTAACTACGCAAGCAAAATTTTATAGCCAGAGAACCTGAATGAAACGTTATCTTTACATCTCTCCTTTCAGGGCCTCACTAAAAATAAACACAAGGAAAATTACATGCATAAAACACTCACAGCAAGTTGCAGAGTACCCTTTAATAAGCTATTGTGTGAAATTCACATCCATAAGTAATAATTTGCTTTTGTTAGTGCTTCCCAATTTACCACATTTTTCAAAAAGATTTAATAAATTCCATGAAATATTAAAAAAAAGCACATCCTTGAAGTATGCCTGGGAAGTTTTCAGGTAAATATATTTTAAAGTCCCAATATAAGTACTTGTTTCTGTTTTAACATAGCTTGTAAATACAGGCATTGAAAAATGAAATTTTTCTTATAAATAAAAAAATTGATATTGATCAATAATGCAGACCAGAAAAACCTTAAATCTCAGCTTCTCCAAACCTGTGAAAACACCCCTGCAAAATAGTGTTGGAGGAAAAAGTGTTGCTCACATTGGTAAGGAAATATTTATCCCATGTGTTTCAGGAACTAAACACCAACTTCATAAAGCCTTCTGCTGATTCTTACAAAATCTTTCCTCTGTTCTTTCTCCAGAAATCAAAACTATACCTAGATCAATATTATAAGCCACTTTGAGATCTGATCTCATTTCTGAAACAGAAATAGACAGGTATGTCAGAAGTGGTCAGAGATCATGGTAATCTAAGAAACTTCTATGTGATATAGTAGCAGAAACATTTCAGTGGTTTCTGTTTATTTTTTGTAGTTTTGTTTCATGACTTAGTTGCATACATCTTTTATTTAGTCATAGATAGGAGAAAAGTAGATAAACAATGAGCAAAGTATGTGTCCACCGCATTAAAAATGCAATCTGGAGTACTGGATAGAAATAGCTAATAAGAACTATGTTTAAGCCATAGGTAAGTTATTTAATGTCTTAACCCATGCCTCTTCACCTGGTTAGATGGGGAATACACTGTATACCTTTTTGCTCCTCTGAGTAATTGTCTCCAGTGTCTAAAAGTTGAGTCATGTAATAGATTCTAGCAGATATTAACTAGCAGATGTCCTACAGATTATCCAGTCGATATCAAGTAGATATGAACTTCCTCCCTCTCCCTCCGCTGTCTTTCTTCCATCTGTCTTCCCTTTCCTGCAGGAAACGGTTGGTTTGGGCATGATTCACAATAACTTGCTGGGTGTAAAGCTTTGATGAGAGGTAGAGTGACTGGTGGAGCTAACTTGGGCTTGCTTTGTCATTTATTTTGCCTTATGCTAACACTTCCTGGTTTTCGAGAACTCTAGTCATTTATTTTGCCTTATGCTAACACTTCCTGGTTTTCGAGAACTAGGGTTTGTTAGAGAAACTTCTGGGATGATTCTGTCTTGAAATATAATGATCAGAACTTTTTTGTTTTTTCCAGCTATGTTACTTGTTAGGCATTGAATGAATGAATGAACAGAAGGAAAGAAGGAATGAACAAATGCTTCTATTCTGGTTTGCCTTAAGATCTGCAGTTAGATACGAGCCTCAGTTCTAATCATTTTCTTTTGCTTTGTTTGGAGGAATGATTTATTTTATTTTTCAAAGAAATGCGGTGGAATTTGTAAGAGGAGGAGGGCAAGCCCAGGGGCTGGGGAACAGACACGTCCTCTTGCCTCCCTGCTGGTCTCCATCCTTGTCACCTCCCTGTGCCTCTGCCTCTCCGCAGGGTTGGGATGTTTTGGGAGCCCCTGTAAACGTTGCAAAAGGAATGAATGTGGACATCAACCAGCCTGCAAAGAGGTTCCAAGTGTATTTACTGCCTGGAGTTACTAAATTCTGGAGGATTCAGACACAATTAGAGCTGTTAAATGGCTGCTCAGTTTTTATCATGCCAAGAGCTAAAAACAACATAAACTAGCAGAGAAGTCGCTCGGTGAGCACAAGGACACAGCCAGAGCTGCTGCTTAGCCCTGATTGCCATTCCCTGGGGACATGATTTACTGTTCCCTGTGTCCCAGGGTGCTCAAAACTCTGGGCAGCTCCTAGAGGTCACTGTCCATTAGTACAAATAAAATACAGTAGCTTCGCAGGGCTTGCATTTGGCAAAGTTACTCAAAATGTAATAGATTGTAGAGAGGAAGCCCTTGGAAGCACTTCCTGCTGTGCAGAGTGAGGGCTCCGCATCTCCATGTGGTGCGGGGGAGGGGGGGGAATCTCAGAAAACCACCGGAAACTATAATATGGTAAATCTTAAGGTGTTTTAATTTAGCATTAGGGTTTCTAGAATGTGGAATCGAGCTTTTTGATTCAGCTGGGGCCAGTTTGTTAGAGTAGAAAGTGTGATGCCTGTGGGGTTGGATAAATAGGAGTTCTGTCCTGTCTTCTGCTCTATGACCCTGGTGCCCAATTTATCCTGGGCATGTGATTAGAAGTCTCTGAATCTCAGACTCTTCATCTGTAAAATGAAGACAAGAATGTGCGTGGTTGTAAGGACTGGCAAGAGAGAAGTCAAGCTTCAGATATGTAGTTGGCATGGAGTGAACTTTCCCTCTCTTCTTGCATTTTCTCTTCTTCCTCTCACCTTCCTCTGAGTGTTATTACTATTATTATTATTGCTGATGCTGTTCTTATGGTGGATCTCCTTTTATTCAGTGCCTTTTAAGATCTTAACATTAGCAGAAATGATTAGGGAAAAATACAGCTCTGAAGTCCCATGTGACAAGGTGATGTCTATACCTCACATAATCAGGAGAAACCCTGTGGAATCTGTAGCCCCCAAATTAACAGAGCATCCAACAAAAGCAGGTATCACTTCCCAAGAACAGTGGAGCAGTCCCTGAAGACAGCCTGCCACATGGACTGAGCTCATACAGGAGCTGGTCAGCTCCTTAAGAGTGGGGCTGGGCTGGCTTTTGTTCCCTGTTTTATTCTTCATGATTATTAAAATATTCGACTCAGATGTATTGAATGCATTCATAAACAAAGGAATCAATGAGTGAATGCCATGATGTGATGTCATGGCTATTTGCTCCTTTCAAAGGCAAGCTACCCAAGTGAATTTGTAAATGTTCAAACTGATGGTAATATTCTTTGCTATGGAAAAGAAGTGAAATATACAAAGTACAACAGGTCTGGGAATGTGAGTATTTGCATATTGTTTGAATCCCTGAATCTCTTCTGTGGTGAGGGAAAGGAATGTTGGTCCCAAAGAGTGGAGCACAAAGGCGGCCCTAACCCAACAAGAGTGGGGTGCCCTGGGCATGGCTTCTGTGGGGGCCACGTGGGGAAGGACTCCCTGTAACTTCAAAGCTAAGGCAGAAATAACCTTTAATGGGTAGCTGTGTTTGTGGCCAATAGCCCTTCTCTGAGACGTAGGATATTTCTCCTGAAAGCAAATCAAAACCTGAGTGAACAAGAACCCACGATGGCAGATGAAGACCTCACATGGGTCGCCACAGTTGAAGAGCTGCCATATTCATCTTTGATTAGCATCTTGTGACTAGGATTTTAAACCAAAAAATAAAACTTTAGAGCTTTCCTGAAGGAGTGAAATCTAATCACCACAACAGGCAACAACAGTGGCCCCGCTTCACTGAGATGACTGAAATCAAAGCTGAGTCAGCTCAGAAGGGCATTCAATATACATTTTCCATCTCTGCTCTTCCTTCTTGAGGTGCAGACTTGGGGGCAAAAGTTACAAAAACCAGCCATTGCCCTACGCACTCACTTCCTTTATTCTTAGTTCTGGTATTCTTTGAATGGTTTCATCCAAAAAATAGTTGTTATTCTCAAGTTTATAAATTGTTTTTGAATATGTTTTTTATCTCCAAGGCCTTTCTCTATAGCTTCAATATTTCTATTGGACTGAATTTGTCTTTGGATGAATGATACATCCCCAAAATTATTTCTTTAGTTTCCTCTGAAGAAAATTTTCTTCTTCTGCCTATTGTTCATCGCTTTCTTGTTCTGCACTGTGGTCATACTCAATGTTCTGGGAGTCTATCCAAGTACTTTCAAATACTTTGAAATGAGAAGACAAAGGATGATAAAGACACCAGCCAATTTCCTCCGCTCTCTGGTCATGACAAGGGAGTTAAAACGTAAATGTGGCAGCAACTACGTTCTGAAGCATGTGGTTCAAAATCTGAGTGCTACACATGATTGATCATGCGTGCACCTTCTAATACATGGCTTGAATGCAATATATTAAAATATTGAACATCAAAACTCTTGCGTATGTTTCAAATAACAAGATTGATATCATGTTAAGATTTCTTTGGGGAGAGTTCCTGTTGTGGCTCAGTGGTTAACGAGTCCAACTAGGAACCATGAGGTTGCGGGTTCGATCCCTGGCCTTGCTCAGTGGGTTAAGGATCCGGTGTTGCCGTGAGCTGTGGTGTAGGTTGCAGACACGGCTCGGATCCCATGTTTCTGTGGCTCTGGTGTAGGCCGGCAGCTACAGCTCCAATTCGACCCCTAGCCTGGGAAGCTATGCCCGAGTACAGGCCCTAGAAAAATGCAAAAAGACCAAAAAAAAAAAAAAGATTTCTTTGGGGAAAAGATCAGTACTTAAGACTATCTCTGTTTTCACTGTCATTAGGAATTTTGTGTGTGTGTGTCTTTTTTGTCTTTTTAGGGCCGCACCTGCAGCATATGGAGGTTCCTCGGCCAGAGTTGGAATCGGAGCTACCGCTGCCAGCCACAGCCACAGCCACAGCCATAGCGATGCCAGATCCGAGCCGAGTCTGCTACCTACACCACAGCTCACAGCAACGCCGGATCTTTGACCCACTGAGCAAGGTCAGGATTGAAACTGCAACCTCTTGGTTCCTAGTCGGATTCATTTCTGCTACGCCATAGTGGGAACTGTGCTTG
The DNA here is from genome assembly GCA_004024745.2 of Catagonus wagneri. Taxonomy (NCBI): domain Eukaryota; kingdom Metazoa; phylum Chordata; class Mammalia; order Artiodactyla; family Tayassuidae; genus Catagonus; species Catagonus wagneri. The sequence goes on along the minus strand of PVHT020000521.1, from coordinate 35,037,905 downwards.
GGAAATTTTTAATTCCATTAATTGTCATATATATATATTCCATGTATGAGTTACTTCTGAAGCCCTTTTACAATCTTGTAAGAAGCACATGTGTGAGCACAGGTTTTAAAAAGTCATTGATATTTTAAAACTACTGGTTAATTTCTGTATTAAAATTGACATGCATGGAAAATTTACATTCCAACTTCTCTCACTAACTCAAGGGTTAAGGTATCTGATATTTTTTTTTCCTTCCTCTTCAATATCATCAACATTTGCCGAATGGATAATTCTCAATAGCACAAAATCATGTGGTATGATTTTTTGTTCCATCTTGAAAACAATCCCTTTGATCCACAATTCCCCTTCAACTACTGTCCACTTCCCTGTTCTTCTCTGCTGTAACACTCTCACAAGGTGTCAATACTTGCTTTTCCCCTTCTTTTTATTCCCTATCATTCTCTTTCTAACCTTCTCCAGTATTTCCAGGAAAACCACCTTGCTGTGAATCACTGATGGTCACATTTCCAAAGACAATACTTGATTCCCTACTGTTATTGTATTGATTTACATTGTTCTGTCAGTTTCTGCTTTACAGCAAAGTGACCCAGTCATACATCTATACACACTCTGTTTCTCATATTATCTTTCACCATGTTCCATCACAAGCGATTTGACAGAGTTCCCTGTGCTATACAGCGGGACCTCATTGTCTATCAATTCTAAACGTAACAGTTTGCATCTATTAACTCCGAACACCCAGTCCATCCCACTCCCTCCCCCTCTCCCGCAGCAACCACAAATCTGCTGTCCATGTCTGTGAGTCTGTTTGTGTTCTGTGAATAGTTTCATCTGTACCAAATTTTAGATTCCACATATAAGTGATATCATATGGTATGTCATTCTCTTTCTGACTTACGTCACTTAGTATGAGAATTTCTAGGTTCGTCCATTTGCTGCAAATGGCATTATCTTGTTCTTTTTTATGGCTGAGTAGCATTTAATTTTGTTTAATATAAGTATATTTGATTTACACTGTTGTGCCAGCTTCTGCTGTAGGACAGAATGACCCAGTCATATATTTCCTTTCTTATATTATTTCCATTATGTTCTATCCCAAGAGATTGGATATAGTTCCCTGTGCTGTACAGTAGGACACATCACTTACCCTTTCTTAGTGTAATAGTTTGCATCTACTAACCCCAAACTCCCAATCCATCCCACTCTTTTTCTCCTCATCTTGGCGACTTATTGTCTTCCTTCCCACAGAATTTGATAAAGTTGTCATTCAATATTTCTAAACATGATTTTTGTTATCAGTCTTCTGAGACTCTTGATTCTTATCCTCCCTCCCTCATTAGCCACTCCTGGTTTTCTGTGCAGGGTCATCCTCTCTGTTCTTTCAAACACTGGAATGACTTAGCTGAGAGTGTTCACCTCTTTTCCACCTACCATCACTTCATAAGTAATGTTTGCCCAGTTCCATTCATATACCAACAATTTCTAAATGTCCATCTCCATCATGTACCTCCACTTTGCAATCTAGCTGTCCATTTCTACCTCCACGTGGAGGTCAGGCAGGCCTAGTAGTTCTCTCAGACTCTACATCCTCAAAGCCAAATCTCTGCATTCTAGCTGCCATGATATATCCACGCTTCCTCTCTTAATCTCAAGAAATGCCAGCTCTTTGCTTTCAGGTGAGTTGAACGAAAGAAGTTTTTTTAGTAGCCAACAAACATCCAGTTATTTTTGTTCAGAAGACACTTGGGAATCTTAGCTGATTACCTATTTAAATACTCTCACAAATAGAACTAGGTAAACCATCAATGTGGAAATATCTTAATCTAGGCAGTATTAACTACTGAAGATCTTCTAAAATAGATGTGTTGACGGAGTTCCTGTCATGGTGCTATGGAAATGAATCTGACTAGGAACGATGAGGTTTCAGGTTTGATCTCTGGCCTTGGTCAGTGGGTTAAGGATCTGGCATTGTCGTGATCTGTGGTGTTGGTTACAGATGTGACTCGGATGTGGCTGTGGTGTAGGCCAGCAGCTGTAACTCCAATTTGACCTTTAGCCTGGGAACCTCCATATGCCATGAGTGCAGTCCTAAAAAAAGCAAAAAAAAATTAAAAATTAAAAATAAAGTAAGATACATGTGTCTTTGAATGTGACTTGGAGTTGGAGAGCATGTTATATAGTTAAAAGGAATAAGCTGGATAAAGACATGGGCTGCTCTAACTAAGCTAAAAATTGAGAACCATTCATTCATTCGTTTACCAAATATACACTGAGTCCTCGCTTTGTGCCAGCTCTATGTTGTATGCTGTTAATTCAAGTGGTGGCAAAATTAGAATGGTTTTTTGCCATTGCATTACATTGGTTAAGCCATCCCCATGACATCAAAGTACAAACTGAAGCAGCAAGTGCTGATGTAAAAGCTGTAGCAAGTTATCCAAAGGATCTAGCTAAGATAGTTAATGAAAGCATCTACACTGAGCCACAGATTTTCAGTTTAGATGAAACAGCCTTCTTTTGGAAGAAGATGCTACCTAGGACTTTTATAGCTAGAGAGAAGAAGTCAATGCTTGACTTCAAAGCTCCAAAATACACTGTTCTCTGTAAATGAAACAACAAAACCAGCATGGCAACACATCTGTTTAAAATATGGTTTGCTGAAAATTTTAAGTCCACTGTTAAGACTACTGCTCAGGGAAAAAAAAAAAAAAAAGACTCCTTTTAAAATATTACTGCTCAGTGACAATGTATCTAGTTACCCAGGAGCTCTGGTAGGTATATTCAATGAGATGGATACTGTTTCTATGCCTATTAATACAATAACAACTACAGCCCATGGATCAAAGAATAATTCCTACTTTCAAACCTTATTATTTAAGAAATTCATTTTGTAAGGCTTAGCTTCCATAGACAGTGATTCCTCTGATGGATTTGGGCAAAGTAAATTGAAAATCATCTGGAAAAGATTCACCATTCCAGATGCCATTAAAATATTCATGATTATGTGAAGGGTTCAAAATGTCAACATTAATAGAAGTTTGGAAGGGGTTGATTCCAGCCCTCATGGATGACTTTGAGGGATTCAAGATTTCAGTGGAGGAAGTAACTACAAATGTGGTGGAAACAGCAAGAGAACTGGAATTAGAAGTGGATCCTGGAGATGGGACTGAATTGGTCCATCTCATTATACACCTTGAATGGATGAGGAGTTTCTTCTAATTGATAAGCAAAGACAGTGTTTTTTGAGATGGGAAATATGGCTGATGAAGATGCTGGGAAGTTTATTAAAATAACAACAAATAATTTAGAATGTGACATAAACTTGGTTGATAAAGCAGCAGGAGGGTTTGAGAAGATTGTCTTCAATTTTGAAAGAAGTTCTGCTGTGGGCAAAATGTGACCAAACAGCATAGAGAAATTGTTCATGAAAGGAAGAGTCAATCAATGGGGAAAACATTATTGTTATTTTATTTTAAGAAATGGCCACAGCCACCCCACCCTTTAGCAGCCACCACCCTGATCAGTCAATAGCCACCAAGACTGAGAAAAGACACTCCACCGGAAAAAGAAAATTGATTTGTTGAAAGCTCATTATTTTTTTAGCAATAAAGTGTATTCTAATTAAGACATGTACATTGTATTTTAGACACAATGCTATTGCATGCATAATAGACTACAGTATAGTATAAACATAACTTGTACATGCACCGGGAAACCAAAAAAATGTATGTGATTTCCCATATTGAGATAGTCACTTTATTCTGGTGATCTGTGACAAACCTGCAATATCTCGGAGGTCTTTCTGTATTAACCTTCTTCTTATTCCAATATGCCTCAGAGGGTCTCATTTTCCATCTCATTTTCTCCTCAGTGCATTTCTCCTGCGCACATGTATACAGCTCCCAGAAGAAGTTCATAAAAAGAAATTTGTTCGAGGTTTCTATATTTTCAATAATGGCTTGAAACTCAGAAGGATCATGAGGTCTCTTATTCATTGGCATCTCCAGATCAGTTGTAGTGTTGTCGTGATTTGTAATACACTGCAGGACTGAGAAAAAGACATGTGATCACACTCCAGTCCATCATGAAGGGAAAGTTTCAGAAGGAGGAGAAAGAAGCAAATTAGAAAAGCTGAAATGTGATGACAGCAGAGCAGTAGAGAAGATGATGAAGTATCTGTAAATAGGCTCCAGGTTCTGTTTTAGAAGAAGGATGATGAGAAGCCCCAGAAGTTTCAAGTGTCAGAGACAGAAATAAGCCTGCCCTCCTGGCCGGCATCCTTTAGACTCTTCCTAAGGTATTGTCCACTGGGGTCTGACTTGAAAAGGGAAGTGGAGACTGTGAAGAGGGCTCAAGGAGCACAAAGCCCTAGAGATTGAGAACAAGCCTTGTGCTTCAGCCAAAGGGTGGAGTGCTCTATTTTCAGTTGTTAGAAGAGAAAGCTTTTGGTCATAATGACCATCCTTGGGGAATAGGAAAAGCTTTTTTTTTTTTTAAAGAACACACTACCCACTTAGTCTCCTTCTCTACAAAAGATCAAAGAAGTGGGGAAAGAAGTAGAAGCACAAAAGAACTCTTCCTGAATCTAATTTGAGTGATGAAACCACAGCTGGAAGCCTCCAGCTTTTCTACAGAACAGCCGTTAGTATTTATCCACCTGGATTCAAATGGCTGGTCCAGATGACATCCTGCTTATCTGCCAGGCATTCTCATCTTAGCTCTTCCTGTGCAGCATGAAGACATTCTGGGTAATGCGAATCATTTGTCAGGGCTTTGAACTGGTAATGATGTGAACCATCATTGGTTTACATACCAAAAATATCTGCTACCAGGAAGCTCCTACAACTTGTATGTGATGTCAGAGTTTACTCTCAACCATTATAACTTCTAAGTAAAGAAAGTTGTATGTTGTTTTAGTCAAAAAACAAAGCAAAACAAAACAAAATGAAAACCCTCCTGGAACATGTTCCCAGTTCCACACTTAGAATCTGAAGAGACTGGGGATGAAGGTAGGACTGGAGGAATGGAAACTTCCTTGCCAACATTTCTAAAATTACACAGTTCCAATCAATCACCTGAAGTAAAATGCAATGCAAAACCTGTATGATACGCATTTTTTCTCAAAATATTAAATAATCCAGGGTGAAATATTATTCAGGCACTTGGGATAAATGGAGATTTTCCTCTTGGATGGAAGCTTGGAATTTCTATGAGCATACAAAACATAAAAGGCTCATCTGTGTCCATTTCAGGAGGTTTCTTCAGAGAAGTGGAAAGCTCAGAAGGACATGACATTGCTTCAGAAATTTCAGGTGTTTGGTTTATTAGCTATTGCTAGAAACATCTTGAAAAGGGCAAAGCATAAAATGGAAATCTCATTGCACAATGTGCCCCTGCAAGCCCACATTACTGTTTTCTCTGTTAAAAAAAAAATGGTGGGGAAAAACAATAAATGCTCTGCTTAGTTTATAGTGTAGCTTCATAGGTGAAGACATGACCACCATCATCATCAGTATCAGTTTTCCATGGACTTCCTAGATCTTAATGCCCACGGTTCTAATAAGAAAAACAGGCATAGAGGAAACTTACATAAGCAAATCTTGGTCACTCATGGAACTATGCACACTTACTCATGACACTAAACAGCTTGTAACAATTCTTAACATTTATCTTTTTATGTTTACTCTTGGGTTATTTCTTTCATTCTTTACATGTGTAATGTTAGTTTTATAAAATGAAGACTGCTTTGCAAATATACGTTAGTTTGAAAAGTCAGAATTACAAGTAGCAAATCCCACAGATTCCCTCTTTTATGTTTAAAATAGCAACTGCATATATTCAAAATATATGTTCTTTCAATAGTTTTCTTTCATCCACAATTTTATGGGCTTAAGTTGTAGACTCTAATCATTTCTACAGCAGTAATCATCATTTTTTAATATACATAACTAGTTTTCCATTTATATTATAGAGTTCTAACCAAAAGGTATTCTATTGTTAGGTGTCAAAGTTGCGTATGAAAACTTTATCCAAATTTTAATGTACTTATAAGTGAATATGTAATGCTGATTCATACTACAAGGCTGCACTTTATCTTTTAAGATGTGCTAGGAATTAAGAATGTGAAACCTGATTATTGATTAATTTCATGCATATGTCTTATTTTATATGAATTCAATAATGTTAAGTAAAGAGTACAGTTTAAGTGTTTTTTTCCAAATAATATCACATATGTCAATTCTAGCCTCTGTCATAGAATTTCATATATATGTAAATGTATAGATATTAAACCCAGAAAAAATGATATTTATTTCTTAAGCATGTGGATTCACTACTACTTGTAGGTGATATGAATATTGCATTTGAATCTTGTATGTATATATTCCAATTCTATTTTACTTTAATGTATACCTAAAGTGGTATAAGAAAAGTAAAATGCATTATTTTACTTTAATAAACATGATTAGCTTTTCACATAATCAGCAGTGGTCTTAGTGTTGATAATAGCTATGCTAATGCATAATTTAGACAAGCTTTTAAAAAATGACTTACAGGTCATTATTCATATTTCAACCTGAAATTCCTATTTTTACAAATGAAGGTCATATATTTTGCTGTGAAATAGTGATAATTATTCAAAAACTCATGACAGTGTTTCTGAAGCATGTATGTTTTCTTTTTGTTTTATTTTTCCCGAAAGAAGCTCTTATAAAAAAAAGATACCAAATTGTGGAGTCTCACTTAAGTGCAGATAGATTTTTTTTTATCATCTTCAGTGCTACAAAAATGATTCACTGATTCATGTTTAATAGACCTGACACAATAGTATATAGTGGAAAAAAGAATGGCCTTCAGTTTCTCTCAGACGAGGGATTCAATGAATTTCCCTAGGCAATTACCGAAAACTTTCCTTTAGATAGCTATATAAACAGGGATAATCACATTCCCCATGAAACTTTGTGCTGGGAAGGCAACGTAATGAAAATACCTTGCAGTGTCAGCAATGAGGCAGGTACTGGTTTTTGTGTTTGTTTGTTCTTTTCATTTTAATTCTAAAGCATATTTTGCATTCAGGACCTAAATTCTTATAAGAATAATCCAAAATTTTTGATGATTGTTAAATATGTACATTGACTAGGCTTTTTCATTGAAATTACAAACAATACAAAAACAGATATTTGGTCATTAGCTAAGCAAACCATTAAGTCAATCATTATTTATTTTAAAATTTTCTTCTTTTCTTTCATAAAATGTATAAGGTGAAGCATTTATTTTGCACTAAATAAAATGTGCCCATTTCCTAAAGGGCGTAGATTCTACACATGCAAAATGGACCTTTGATGAACTAGTCACCTTTTGTGACTCGAATCATAGTATAAGCTGTATTTCACATACTTCCCTGGTCCACAGTGTTAAACTCAGTGTTTTCAGAAGTGGTGACAAGTTTCATGAGTTTAGCCAGTCTCTGTCTTTGGAAGAGACCTATCCTCATTGTGGCTCTCAATCCTAGGTATCATAGATGGTGCAGCTGTATTAGCTCCTGTTAGCTGGTGAGAATAAGGTTAAGGCGTGGCATGAAAATTGCCTGAAATGTCTTTAAAAATAGCTGTCTACATAATACTCTATTACTTCCTTGTGGGTTTCCCATGAGACCCTGTAGTAGATTCCATTTCCACTAATGCACTCAAATAGATTTTAATGGTGTTAGGGATTGGAGTCAGACAGAAAGGTGACCTCTGTCCATTGCTGAAAGGAGATCGATACTGTGCTGGATACTACCCAGCTGTACCTCTCTTGTAATGCCAAAGGTACAGAGAGCTGGTCCTTTAGCCTCTATCCTGAAACCCCACTGGGTTTAGATCTGAAAAGATCAGCTAGGTACACAAAATAGAATATGTCTGTTCATTGTGTTTAACAAAGGACAGCTCTTTGATGTTTCTGAAGTGGTGCCATCCTAGTAGCATTTATGAGTTTATTAAGAGGTTGAAGAAAATAAGTGCTCCTGAAGTATTCAGATAGCTGAGTTCAAGTTCGGTCATTTTCCTGATTGAACATCATCATTTTTTTTGTTGTTGTTGTTCTGTGAAAATGAGTCAATGCATCATATTCAGATTAAGAAGGTTTTTTTCCATTGTGGATCTCTAGGAGATATGAAGATGATTACTCACACTTTCTTTGGGCTTGTTTACCCTGTGGTCCAGGTTTCTTTGAGAAAGGGGGATAAGTATTTCAGAATTAGATGTGATTTGAAAAATTCCACCCAGCTTCAGAATATAATCCTGAAGACTCAGCAATCCCAGCAGGTCCTAATGGAAGCAGGGCATAGTGAATCTGGACAGTAAATCTTCACTGAATTTAAGAAAGATGGCATAAATATAGCTCAGTCTGGAAGTGCACCGCACTGGGAGGGACGACTATATTTAGCTATTTTGCTTTAGGTGAATTTAAAGTCTGTACACATAGTAGATAGATTGTATGATCTTCTTTTCTTCAAAGTAACGTATATTTCAAAATGGTTCAAAAATCTATGTGGGGGGAGGCGGCAAGATGGCGGAGGAGTAAGAGGTCGCGCTCTCCCTCTCCCACAAATACATCAAAAAACGCATCTAAATATAAAACAAGTTGGACAAATCATCATCTGAATGCTGATCAATTTAAACCTCCAAAAACTGCAAGAAACCCCTGAAATAACTGGGTAGAACAAGTGAAGAAAAAAAAAAGGGTGAGAGAG
>PVHT020000521.1:34986880-35028177 GCA_004024745.2 Catagonus wagneri | reverse complement strand
TCTTATAACTGGAGAATAAAACACTACACAAATGAACATCTCAACAGAAAAGAAAATCACGAACTTGAGGAACAGACTTGTGGTTGCCAAGGGGGCGGGGGAGGGGTGTGGGAGGGGTGGGAGGGAGTGGGGATAACTACTGCTTTAATGATGGAATAGCAAGGAGCTCCAACTGTAATGCACGGGGAACTATATCTAATTACATGTGACAAATCCATATATGTACATGTAATTGGGTCACCACATGGTGCAGTTGGAAAATCTGACAGAAATCTGTAAACCAGCTATAATGCAAAGAAAAAAAAAAACAAAAAAACAAAACAAAACAAAAAAAATCTATGTGAATCCCAAGTCAGAGACATGTTTGCTTCCACTGGACAAGGCTTGATTCCTTTAATATTCTTACCCGCACTAGGCAATAGAGTAAGACTAGAATGCTTCCATGAAACCACCCAGACTTTTCCTGCATAACAATGAAATTAGATTTACTTATTTCTTCAGTCAACATGTTGAACAAGACACTAGGCAGGGAGACACAAGGATAAAGAAAATGCCATCTCAGTGCTCAAGCGTTCATGCATGTGTGACTGACGACCTAGATTTCAAGAGGACACCTTGTTAAGATTTGTGCTACAAGAGTCATGGTGTTGACTTGTGTTTGTGAATTTTCAAAGTCTTTCTCAGGCTCCCCATTTAACCTCATGTTAATCTCGAGAGTTTGTTATGTCATGGTTTTATAGATGAGCCTATAAACCCAGAGATTAGCTCTACATTTATATTCAGTTCAAATAAAAATAGTCTTCCTGTTAAGTAGGCAGAGCAGGTTTTACAGATGGTGACTCATGGAGTTATGGAAATTAAGACATTTTCTCAAGGTTACTAGGTGTTCTGGTGCCACAGGATGACATTAGAACTTGGGTTTTCTCTTTGACTCTAGGTATATTTTCTACCACTCTATAACTCCCCTCGTTAACTTCTGCCTGGAATTCAAAATCATGCAATATTGGCCATGATGAGCTTACAAAAAACTTTAGATGTCAATATGAAAATCATGAAAATTATTTTAATAATAGACTAAATGAGAAATAATAGTTCCTAGCTTTCTATTTAATCTTGTTTCTCCTATTTTCTTAAAGACAATACTTGGCATCTGGAGAGATAGACTTTGTTCTGAGAAGAAATAATCCCACAGGTCTTCTTTCTATGACGTTTGTGAAAGCTCTTCAGGTTTTCCAAAAATATTATGTTCCATTTATATACTAATTACTGAAACACAGCAAAGAATCAGTTTTCCCCTTTAAATATGTATGTAAGTACCTGACTTTGAAAACTCATAATACAAAAATCCACAACCATAAATGTGGTATTTCATGTTTTAAAAAGTGTTGCATTTCATAAAAGAAGGCTCGCTGCAGGAATCCTTTCTTTAAAATGTTTAATGATCTGTAAGTAACTGCTTAAATTCAGTAAGAATGACTTATTATTTTGCAGGTAAAATATAGAAGAGAAACTTAAAGTGGAGGTGTTAGTACCTATCAACAATTGGTAAATCAGTCAAATTGGAGTTGAATGTATATATGTGAGGCATATATAGGGCGTCCTTCTCAGTGCTTTATACTACTTTAATGAGATAAAATTTTATTTACCAAAGTAAAAGGCAACAGTTCAAGGTCTTGAAGGGAAATAGTAATTTATCCTTTCAAAATCACAGATGCATATTGGGAATGCTTTAAGTGATTTAAAGCTCGCTAGCTTTTACTGAAATTCATAAATCAAATTACTTTCATCTGGGAGTACTACATAAATGGAAATTTAACTTTTGAATAAAATAGGAAAAGGAGCCAAATTTTTATGTACCTTACCCATTTAAAAACATGCTCATCTCAGTGTTCTGTACTGTCTTGGAAATGGTTCAATAATTCTTGAAAATCTTTAAGGAAGTTGATCATTAAGGTAGATTTTTCTTTTAAGGACAAATTTACTTAAGTACATTTGAAGAGAACGAAAGGCCCAGTTGCAGAAGCATGAAGAAATAAATGCCTGACCCTAATAAAAGTACTTTTAGTACAATGAAAAACTACAGAAAGAAGGAAGAGAGTGGGGGACAATAATATCAGGATGTCATCATGTCTTAGTAAAACATTTAATTACTTGAAGGTAACATGCACAGGATACAAGATTTAATATTTTAAAATGTGTGTTGTTTAGAATCTCCCTCCTCCTCTTCTTAAACTACGTAGATGTCTCTCACAGGTAATAAATGACATTTATTTCTTGTTCATCTATCAGAGCTTCTTTGAGCATAAACAAACTACTTTTAAAAAATTTTCTAACTCTCCAAGTTCCCATCATGGCTCAGCGGTTAACGAATCTGACTAGCATCCATGAGGATACAGATTCGATCCCTGGCCTTGCTCAGTGGGTTAAGGATCTGGGAGTCTCCTTGAGCTGTGGTGTGTAGGTCACAGACTCAGCTCGGATCCAGTGTTGCTGTGGTTTAGGCCGGCAGCTACATCTCCAATTTGACTCCTAGCCTGGGAACTTCCATATCCCACACGTGTGGCCCTTAAAAGCAAAAAGAAAAAAGAAAAAATCCTTACTCTCTTCTTTTCTAAACAAATGATAAAGTATACAGTTTCTCTTTACTGTTTTAACACATCTCAGAAGTGTTTTATTTTATTTTTTTTTTTTGTCATTTTAGGGCTACACTTGCAGCATATGGAGGTTCCTAGGCTAGTGGTCGAATCGGAGCTACAGCTGCCAGTCTACACCACAGCCACAACAATGCCAGATCCGAGCCGCGTCTGCAAACTACACAGCTCATGGCAACGCCGGATCCTTAACCCACCGAGTGAGACCAGGGATTGAACCCACAACGTCATGGTTCCTAGTCAGATTCGTTTCCTGCTGTGCCACTACAGGATTTCCTCAAAAATAATTTAAATATCAATATAGTGAATATCCTCATTCTTTATAAAGTTGTATCATTTCCAAAGTCTCTTCATTACTGTATGTCTTGGTATCTTTCAGGAGATTTTTAAAGTTTAATTTAGTCTTGAATATTTATTAAGTGTGCTGCCTCCTGCTTTAAGTTTTTGTTGTTCTAGCAATTGGACTCTATTCTTCTAAATGTTTGCTGTTTTTTTATATGAAAGATAAGCATTCCTTTATAATTAATTATTTGTTTTCTCTTTCTAACCTTTTTTATTTCTTTTTTTAGGGCTGCATTCATGGCATGTGGAAGTTCCAAGGCTAGGAGCTGAATTAGAGCTACAGCTGCCGGCCTACAACACAGCCACAGCAACTTGGGATCCCAACCATATCTATAGCCTACTCTGCAGCTCACGGCAATGCCAGATCCTTAACCCACTGACTGAGGCCAGAGATTAAACCTGCATCCTCATAAATACTAGTTAGATTTGTTTCTGCTGCACCACAACGTGAACTCCCCTTTAAAATAATTTAGTTCCTATTATCTTATTGATTTCTTTTTTTACTTTGTAGTAGCATTTTTTCAATCAATTTTGTCTATTATGCGAGCATATCATAAGCAAATACTGATACATACTTATCTTCTCTTTTTCACGGTTTATACATTTTATTTATAATTGTCTTGGCCAGTAATTCCTGTAAAATATTAAGTGATACTGGAGAGAGAAATCCTTATCTAGTTCCTGTTTTTAAGAGTGATACCTCTAAGATTTCACTATTAATCAAGAGATTAGATTTAAAAATGAGCTACATTTCTTTTATCGTATTCAATAATTAGCAATTTCTGAATATTTGGATGGATTTTGGCAATAAAATACGGAATTTTCATAAGAAGTAATACACTATTTTTCTTAAATTGATTTTATAAATTTAACTATCCTTTCCCACCCTTTATTTTACACGTTTGTCTCAATCTTCATTATTATTAATAATTGCATGAAAAGGTATTGAAGATTCGTGAACCTACTAGTCTCAAGTGTTTCCTGTGATGGGCTGAGTCCTGAGATGGCCAGATATTCTTACAGCTTTTATGATTTTTCACAATCTGAAGATTCCTTTTTTTTCCTCTCCTGAGTACTGTTTCCTGCAAGTATGCCTTCTCAGTGTAATTCTTGGGGTCACCCAGCCTCTTCTGAATCAGAGGCAGTTCTGTAACCAGTGCCCCTGCTCACCGAGTTTCCTTCACAATTACTGAAACATGGATATATAGCCCCCTGAGCCTCCCTCGTGTACACAGGTCTGTGGACATTTCTGCTGGCACTTTCTTAGACTTGGCATATTCTGGCACCTCTGTCTACTTTGTGCTTTCCCCCTTCCACTCTTCACCTACAACTTCCAAATACCTTTGAGGGAGAGAAAGGAGGGGTAAGATTTTTTTCTTATTGATCTTTTATGATCAATAAGGGGGTCATATTTACTTAGGGATATACAGAAAAAAAAATCTGTCTCCAGCAGCCATGATTATATACCAGAAGTCTCAGTTTTTACCTTTTTTGTACTTCATAATATGATTATTCCATGTACCTCAGACAAGCTTTCTTCTCTTTCAGCATTAGTGAATGTGAATATTTGGGCAGTGGATGAGATATTTGAGAATCTAAAGACTCTCTGAAGGGAGGATAACCCGCTTGACAGGCAGTGTGGAAGTTGGCTCATGTGCAGTGGGACAGGCGATGAGTAGCAGTGTCACCAGTTACAGTTAATGTTACTGGTTGTTACGTGCTGAGGACTTGGTGTTTCCTCCAAGGACCTGTTGAAGTAGATCTTAAGATGATTAAGAAGTAGCCAGGTCGGGAGAAGAATCCCAAAGCAATGAGGGAGGGCAAAGTAATTGTGGGGCCAATGTAATGGGGGATGTGGGGACATCTCAGGTTGGGCTGTTGTAACAAAAATACCATACAATGGGTGGCTTACAGCCAACGTAGATGTCTCATAGTTCTGGGAGCTGGAAAGTCCAAAATCAAGGTCTGATGAGAGCCTTCTTCCTAGACATCCATCTTCTCACTCTGTCCTTCATAGGGGAAAAGGGAAGGGAGCTTGCTGGGTTCTCCTTTATAAAGGAACTAATACCATTCATGAGGGGCTCTATTCTCATGACCTAATCAGCTCTCAAAGCCCCCACCTCCTTACACTGTCACCTGGGGGCAAGGACTCTACATGTGGATTTTGGAGGTGGCAAACACATTCTCTTCTGCAAGGGGTGTTGTCGTGTTTGCAAACAAGGAATGGAAGATATAAGAATTGGAGGATGAGGTAAGAGGAGCAGAGAATACTCGGCTGATTTGCTGTTGACATGGAGTAATAAAATTAAACAAAAAACCATTTTGGCTTAATGAAATGGCTCCCCAGAGCTGTGACCAGTTCATGACAGGAGCAGGTTTGAGAAGAAGAGAGATGTTTATGGGGACAAAGGTGGAGGTGCTAATATTCACTATCGACTATTCATTATGCATTTTTCAAAAGTATTACAAATAATTATAGGTTTGCTAAATTAGTACTTAGAGAAGTTATGATGTTCCTTTTTTTCCCCCCCTAATTCTTAGGACCATAACCCTGATCCATCTAAAGGATTTGTTTTTGTTTGCTTTGATTTAGTTTTTTTTTTTTTCTTGTGGGCCTCTCTATTGAATAAGGAGTATATCATTCAATTGAAAAAAAATTGTAGATAAATGACAAATAGCCCTTTATTAAAAGCTAAATAAAATAACTTTTGAAAGAAAAACTAGGGAGTGAATATTAACCTTTCTGTCAGTTTTAGACATTAAATAATTCTTTTAACATTAATACCAAGTATTATATAAGTGTAACTAAGAAATTTTTCTCTCAGATACTGCTAAATTTAAATATTCCTATTTAATTTGCTAGACTGTGTTGATTTGACCAAAACCATCATGAACTTTAACTGTGTACTTACTATATTAATGTGCACAATTTTTCAAATAATATGTATACATAAGACACATATTTGTTATACATATCATATATACATTTCATGTGTAAATTTTCACAACTTTTTATATTTAATTGGTATTTACATTAATATCATTTTTATATCACTGAGTTCTTGACACTATTAAATCATTAAGTGAAGAGAAAACAAGTATTAACTTGCATTGATCACCTGCACATTTTGCTGGGTATTTAATGATATTTAACTCATATTTTCACACAAATAAATATGAAAAAAAATTTTTCTTCATATAGTCTTCTATCTAAATGTTTACCCTCTTACCCAATGGTTAATGGTAAAAATAATAATAATACTAATATCAACATTTTTACAATGTCTACAACAGCTTAAACATAGTCTATTCCAATGATCAGTCCCTTGAGATGATGCTTTTTTTCTCTTTATTAAAAGAAAAAAACAGAAGGTCCCATCATGGCTCAGTGGTAAGAATCTGACTAGTATCCGTGAGGAGGCAGATTCGATCCCTGACCTCGTTCAGTGGGTTAAGGATCTGGCACTGCAGTGAACTGCAGTGTAGGTCACAGATGCGGCTGGGATCCCACATTGCTATGGCTGTGGTGTAGGCTGGTAGCTACAGATCTGATCTGAACCCTAGCCTGGGAAGCTCCATAAGCTGCGGGTGCGGTCCTAAAAAGCCAAAAAAATAAAAAAAAAAAAAAAATCAGTGCTCATTCAGTCAGATGCCCTTCCCTCCTGGTGTTCTCTGGTGCAGAGGGAGAAAGATCCCACTCACTTTGTGGTGTGAGGGAGAGGTCGGGATGTAAGGATTCCTAGGACTTTGTCTTCTACTCTGTAGACCAGCCCTCACCTGCGCAGTAGCTTTTTGCCCCAGGGGATTGTCTGGAAAACTGTGATTCATGCTCCAAACTCCCTCATTAGCATTCACCCAACCCCACGGTCAGTACAACTCCTATTTCTCTGGGAGCTTCTCCATTTATTTGTTGGCTTTCAATTTACTGCCTATTGACTTTGCTCTCAGGATCACTGGCAAGTTTAAGCAGAGGAGTCCATGATCTGATTTACATTTTGCAAAAAATAATTTTGGATGATCTACAAGATTTTTCTAGCTATTGTGTCAAGAAGAGACTCTATAGGGATGGGGTGAACCAAGGATACTCCTTAGGAAACTACTGTCTTAAGCCTGATGCTGGAGCAGGTTAGAAAGTTTCCTTTTTGGAGTTCCCATTGTGTCTCAGTGGTAACAAACCCAACTAATGTCCATGAGGACGCGGCTTCGATCCCTAGCCTTACTTAATGGTTAAGGATCCAGCATTGTTGTGAGCTGTGGTGGGGGTCTCAGACACAGCTTAGATTTGGTGTTGCTATGGCTATGGTGTAGGCTGGCAGCTGCAGCCCTGATTCAACCCCTATCCCGGGAACGTCCATGTGCCACAGGTGCAGCCTTAAAAAGTTAAAAAAAAAAGGAGTTTCCGTTTGAAGGCGGAACAGATAGGATCTGTGGAGAAATGGGATATGAGTGAGAGAGGGGGGCTAAGTATGTACCAGGGAGAATGAATTGAGCCCCCAGAAGGATTAAGTTACCATAACTAAGATAACTGGAGAACAAAAGTGTCTGTGAAAAGAAAAAAAAAAAAAACATTAGAAGCTCATTTATGTACTTTTTACGTTTCAGATGCCTCTGAGGCATCTACATGGAAAGTCAGAGGAGACTCTTGGAGAAGTAAGACTTCCATTAAAGGGAACAGTAAGGCTGGAGAAATAAATTTGGGACTCATCAGTTTACATGTCATATTTAAAGCCATAAAACCAGTGAGATTGTCAAGAAAATGTGAGTAAATAGAAAAGAGAGGAGAACAAAAGTGTTTGTTTTAAATGCTTCTGTATTTTAGAGTTCCTGTCGTGGCTCAGTGGGTTAACGAACCTGACTAGGATCCATGAGGATGTGGGTTCGATCCCTGGCCTCTCTCAGTGGGTTAAGAATCCTGCATTTCCATGAGCTGTGGTGTAGGTCACAGACAGGCTCGGATCTGGCATTGCTGTGGCTGTGGTATAGGCTGGCAGCTATAGCTCCGATTTGACCCCTAGCCTGGGAACTTTCCTATACGGCAGGTAGGGCCCTCAAAAGACCAAAAAAAAGGAAAAGTTTCCGTATGCAGTTTCTAGCATTGCCTTTCAATTAGGCGTCTGAAATTGTGAATTACTTTGTGTAAACTAAGCATGGGTAATGGCACATTGGCTTTCCTTAACTCAACATTTTTTGTCACAACTAACCATGTTTGACTTCTGAACACAAATCCATGAAAGCACTTAGACTTATATTTTATTTCTTTGTCTTAGAAAATAATAAAAGTCACTAAAGCATAGTTATTTTCCTGTTATGTTTGTCTTAGCTTTTGTAATTGAGCTATGAATGATTTGAAAATTGTAGTAACTTTAGATTACTTAGCTGGATTATTCCATTAACTGTTCCCTGAATAACATAAGAATTATGCTTGAAAGTTTTAATTAATTTTAATAAATTTAAAAATTTTTAAATGCAATTTTATGTTTAAGTTGTATAGGATGGAAAGTTTCCATTGTGGCTAAGCAGAAACGAATCCGACTAGTATCCATGAGGATGTAGGTTCAATCCCTGACCTTGCTCAGTGGGTTAAGGATCTGTGCCATGAGCTGTGGTGTAGCTGTGGTGTAGGTGCCACTTGGATCCCGACTAGCTGTGGATGTGGCATAGGCCAAGAGCTATACATCTGATTAGACCTCTAGCCTGGGAACTTCCATATGCTGTGGCTGTAGCCCTAAAAAATGTGAAAAATAAAAAATAAATTATATGGATGTAATTATACAAAGATATATATGAAAGCACCTAAGTGCTTTGAATTAAAATTTCCTTTTCTCATGTTTAGGTCCTTTTTTCTCTTTTCATTCTGTACACAATTCTCTTTCCTTACACATGGATGTCCATGTCTGAGAAAATTAATTACTTGCCTGCTTCCCATCCCCCACCATTGGACTTTGGCAGTGTAAGAATTATCTAGATTTCCTTTCCAAAGCCCCTTTGAATGAAGAAATCAATCAAACATTGGCTGGCTCTCCACTTTATGGTAAGATAATTCTGCTTGATTCTGAAAATCGAAATCGCCATGGCACCAACTCCATGATTTTAGCAAGAGCTAAAATCATGAGTGACTTGTCCAAGGGTCCACCTGAAGCTTCTTTTGCAGCTCCTGCTTTATGTTTATAGAACAGTTTCTAGGATGTTCTGGGGACAAAGACACTTGCTAAGAGATTTGAGACATTTAGAAATATCACCTTCTCCAGTTGGTTAAATCTTGAAATGAATACCAAGGATGGTCTTGAAGAAAAAAATCGGCTACATACATCCACTTAGGATGGAAATATATTTTTCCATACTTGTGGCTGTAGTGAGATGATGGCTCATGCATCCACCATGATGGACGTGGCATTTGCTCATCACTCAGCCTACAGTGTGTTTTTAGGTACCAGCTTTCCAAACCCTACCTACATCTTTGTGTTTGGCTTCTGCTCTACTGCAGGATTTAAGGAGAAGATAGAAGAAAGCATGGAGATTAGAATAAAACCTTCCTATTATGGTTTTCAAGTGATGCTTCTGAGAACTCCAGATTCCTCGCAGTTTGCTCAGGGACCACTTTGGAGATTTGGGGTGGAATGTGTGAGAAGGATAGCAGTGGTTAGGGCTCTGGACCCTGACCTCTTTTTTGTCAAGAGGAGTTTCACTTTTGTAATATTTTGTATGTGAGGACTGTACATGTCATTTCCTTTTTTCTTAAACCTCTGGATAATAACAAGATGGACCGCCATGGCAAGACCTCACAGGATGGTTGTTTCCATCTTTTGTTCTCTCCAAACCAACTTAGACGAACATCTCTCCTGCACAGCATTCCTTCTGTACTTTGAGTAATTGGCTAATAAATCTGAAACTAATTTGGTCTAAAGTGTTAATGGCTGATAATGATTTAATGTGTTTCCCCACCCAGGGAACACATTTGCATTTTAATAGAGGTCTTACTGGCAATTTTCTTAACTCAAATGAATGACTTTAATGGTGGGCATTTGAGGTGCAGCAGGGACCAATTTTGGTAGAAGAACTTTTTCAGCATCCCTAAAATCACACCATGTAGCCTGATATTACCACCATTCCAGCCTGCAGACTCATCGTCATAGGAATTTTAGTTTTTTTAAGCCTTGCATGTAGGTCAGGCACGATTTCTGAGAATCGTGTTCTCTCATATATCAATACTGATGCCACTTAATATGTATCCAGATTAGACCTCTCTGATATAAAAACTTGAGACATTATAGTCCTATACATATACCTCAGCTTGGAACAAAGGTCATCAGTCCCAAAAGAAAGAGGGAAACAAAATCTATTTAGTATATCAGTTAACATGGAGAAAAAGGAAACCATAGCCATCATTAACCATTTGTGAATATTTTACTCATTGCTGAATAGAGAAGAGAAATTCTGCAAATCTTCTCATCTGAAATAAAAAAATTACAAGTTCGTCTTAGTATTCCAAAGCCTGTACCTTCTCTTCACTTCTAACTCACTCATCCTCTTTACTCTGACCAGGTAACAGGAAATAGGCCACTTCTGCATTGACGTGGGGGAAAAAAATGAATAGTTGAAGGTGAGAGTTGGTAGTTACTTTGTATTTCTCTTTTTTAAATTCAGGTGCACTTTACACACAGTATTATATATTTGTTTCGGGTGTACAACATAGAGATTCGATATTTATTTTGAAATTTTATATATATATGTGTGTGTGTGTGTGTGTAGACATACATACATATATATATATATATATATATATATATATATATATAGAAATGATTGCCACAATGAATCTAGTTACTGTCTGTCACCACACACCTTACAGATGAGAACTTTTAAGATCTACTTTCTTAGCCACTTTCAAATCTGCAATACAGTATCATTAACTACAGTCACCAGGCTGTTCATTACATCCTTGTGACTTATAACTGGAAGTTTGTACATTTGACCCTGTTCGCCCATTTTTGCCCCCTTCCACCTCTGCCTCTGGCAACTGCCAGTTTACCAATCTCTTCTCTCTAGCTTTGAGTTTGTTTTTATTTGTTTGTTTAGATTCCACAAGTGAGATCATGAGATATCTTTCTCTGACTTAATTCCCTTACCATAATGCCATCAAGGTCCAAACATGTTGTCTCATATGGCACATTCAGGTTTCATATTTTCATGGCTGAATACTATTCCATTGTGTGTATATTTGTGTGTGTATATATGGAAAATATATATGATATTTTCTTCGTTTCTCCATTCATCAAGAACACTTAGGTTGTTTCTGTATCTTAGGGCTTATGAATAATACTGCAATGAACAGAGGGGCACATGTATCTTTTCCAGTTAATGTTTTCATTTTCTTTGTTAAGTACCCAAAAGTGGAATTAATGGATTATATTTGACTCTATTTTTTTAATTTTTTGAGGACCATCCATATGGTTTTCCATAGTGGCTGCACCAATTTACATTCCCACTAACAGTGCGTCAGGAATCCCTTTTCTCCACACCCTCACCAACACTTGTTCTTTGTTGTTTTGGTGATGACCATTCTCACATTTGTTAAGGTAATATCTTACTCTGGTTTTAAATTGTATTTCTCTAATTGTTAATGATGTTGAGTATTTTTTTCATGTACATGTTGGCAATCTATATGTCTTCTTTAGAACAAATGTTTATTTAAATCCTCTGCCTACTTTTAAATCAGATTGGGGGCTTTTTTTGCTATAAAGTTTTATATATATATAAAACTTCTAGGCCGCACTTGCAGCATATGGAGATTCCCAGGCTAGAGGTAAAATCAGCTATAACTGCTGGCCGATGCCACAGCAACACGGATCTGAGCTACATCTGCAACCTACTCCACAGCTCACAGCAACACTAGATCCTTAACCCACTGAGAGAGGCCAGGGATTAAACCTGCATCTTCATGGATACTACTTGGGTTCGTTAACCACTGAACCATGAGAACTCCCAAATTTTACAATTTTTTATGTATTTAAGGTAGTAAGCCCTTATCAGATATATAATTTGTGAATCTTTTCTCACATTCAGTAGGTTGCCTTTCATTTTTTAAAATTTTTAATATTTTTTTCTTTTTTAACATTTTATTGAAATATAGTTGATTTACAGTGTTGTGATAGTTTCTGCTGTATAACAAAGTGATTCGATTATACATGTATGCACATCCATTCTTTTTCTGATTCTTTTCCCATATAGGTTATCACAGAATACTGGGTAGAGTTCCCTGTGCTAGACAGCAGGTCCCCATTGGCCAGTCATTCCAAATACCTCAGTGTGCATATGCCAGTCCCAAACCCCAGTCCATCCTCCCTCCACCTATCTCCTTGGTAACCGTAAGTTTGTTTCCAAAGTCTGCTGAAGCTTCTTAGGTAGATGCAGCACCACTTGTTGCTTTGTGTTGCCTTTGCTTCAGGTGTCTTCCCTTTGTGTTTCTAATTAGAGATTATTAAATAAGTTCCTCTTGTACTTTGTTTGAAGACTTTTAAATATTGGGGGATAAAGTGGTGGGCAATGACCAGTAATAAAATAACATTACCTGTACACAAGTCTAGTGCCACCTAGTGACACCCTCAGCCACTGTAGAATAATGGTTTTGTGTTGAAAATCCTGAGCTGAGGTCAAGGGCTAATGGATGCACAGTGAAACCCAGAAATGAAGAAGAGGAGACTCAGTGGTTTATGATCCCAGCTCCAGTAATGGTCAGCCTCTTGAAATGACATGCCAGGGGTCAGTAAATTCCTCTTCAGGGCTCTTTGCATGCATTTCATAGGATTTCTCATGAGGAAATATCCTCTTCAACATTGTCACTAAGGCATAAATTTTAAATCACTGACTCAAGCTGAAAAATTACTCAAACAAATGAACATGTAAAGCATAAAGTCCAGCACTCTCCTATGGTAGGCATTTAACCAACCGGGTACTGTTACTTGTAGCATCCTTGCCTTGTTGTCAGTAATAATTGCTATTATGGAACTAGAACTTTATTGGTCAGGGTATGTTCTTAGATGTTTGAATACTATCATTTAAGGGGGATGCGAAACTTTTGATAAAAATTCGGCAAAGATTCTTTTGGAGTTGCTTCTAGGCTCAAAGTCTTTACTAGAATTTAAAAAGAAAAAAAAAAAACTACAGCAGTTCTAGAAGCATTAATGGCCTTTCCTATTGTGAAAATATTTTCTGTTAAGTGATATTTCAAATTTAGTACTAACTTTTTTTTACTTTTCTCTGTCCTTTGTTGAAAAACTGTCAAATTTTTCTGTTATACCTTTTTCAGGATAGTTGTTCCCAAAATAGTTTCTCTGGAAGTCAATTTTACTTCACAAAAATAAAAGGTACTGGTTGTATCTTTGTTTGAAAATGTAGGTAATATGAAAGAAAGTACCTGTTATCTGAGGATAACTGGTACTAAAACAAGGCCACTTAATCTGAAAACTTGGGTCAAATTCCTCAGTAATAATTGACACAGACTTTGACTTTGTCCTTCAATTTGAGGGATAAACAGAGTGATATAAGTGAATTTTTTTCCTAAATCTCATTATTCTGCAGATCTCATCTAGTAGTGTGATTTGCAGAAGAGCCATTTTTGCCAACATTGTTCAGAGTTTCATACATTTCACAAAGACTTCTTTTATTGTTGTTACTTAATGAAACTGTTTCCTGAAACATCATATCATCTTTTTTCTCAGTTCTCTTTTTCTCAGTGGTTAACTAGCCCAAGGCCTGAGACAAATTTATCCATCACTTACATAAAATTCAAGTGTACATAGAGCCCGTCCACGTTGCATGGCTTCAGGGCTTGACGTGGTCTCACAACACAGACATGGGCTATTTTCTAGCTATAAACTTTTCTTTTAGCCATTTCATATTTAACTATTTCTTCCCCTTGATTTTCCCCTGACATGTTTATACTTTTAAATCTCTCGTTTTAGCCTCTATACCTCTTAACTTATCTTCTGTCTTATGACCTCCTGAACTTATTTTGTTCACCTTTCTCAAATTTCCAAATCAATGTTCCTCAAGTCGGCTTAGTTCCCTGTTCAAGCTACCCAATGATATTTTTTCTGAATTAACCAAGTTTAGTACTAAAATTTCTATATTGATTGGATATTTTCTCAGGATGCCCCACTTTCTTCTTATAGTTTCGAGTCTTTTATGGCTTTGGCCCTTTCAAGCATATTTATTCTAAATTTTCGTTTAGATTTTGTTGTTGTTATTTTGGTTAGGTTTGGGGCCTCAGTGGATTCCAATATTATTTTTCCCTTCTCCTATCCCTCCCTCTGGGTGATTTCTCTCATTGGGGGTGGGGTCAAGAGTCACAGACTGGGGGTTCATCCATGCAGGCAGGGTTCTGGCTGGTGTTTCCTTGGGTACTGCAGGCTGTGCAGTGTCTCTGGAGTTGGTGGAACATTTATCTTTGCCAGTTCCTGAGCCAGGTTTACTAGTTATTTCCTGCCTATGGGCCTCTGCACCTGGAAATGATTGTAAACTTGGGTTTTATACTCATCATCGGCGCCAGCACAGGGCTCCATTTCCCGTGAACACTCCTGTCGTCTCTGCAGCTAGAGGAAGGCTTCAGTGTCCTTGCTACCATTCCCTCATCCTGAGGACAGAGTCCTAGCTCCTGTTTAGAGGCCAGGTCAGCTTTAAGCAACCTGAAAGTTAATGAAAGCCCCTTAATTCTGATTTGCTGCATCCTTTGGGGGCTTCTGCCTAGACTCCCTTGCCCACAGAGGTCTCAGATACCAACACCTAATTGATTTTCAACGTGCCGCTCTTCCTGCATTACAAGGACCTCTTTTAGGTGTGGCTCCTGCTCTGCCCTGTAGCTCCAAGCTGCTTCTTAATTTCTACCAGGTAGGGATTTCTCTCTCTTGATTGTGAGTTGAGCTATGTATTGAATATAGTATTGCTTTTTTGTTTTTATTTGTAATTTCCCATGTGATGAGAGTGAGAAGAAATTCTTTCCAGGGCAATTCAGTATACTATATATGTGGGTTTAATTTGCCCTCACAAAAACACTACAGCCTGAGGAGTTTAAACAACATACACTTATTTTATGATCATTGTGACGGCTGGAAATCTAAGATCAAGGTGTTGGCAGGGTTAATTTCTTCTGAGGCTGCTCTCCTTGGCTTGTAGGCAGCCATCTTCTCCCTTTGTCTCTTTTACTCTCTTCCTTCTGTCTGTGTACATTTTTGAATCTCCTCTCTTTACAAGGACATCAATCATGTTGGCTTGGGGCCTATGCTAATGACCTGGTTTAACGTATTCACCTCTTCAAAAGGCCTGAGTTACTGGGGGTAGGACTTTAACATATAGATTTTTGAAAACACAACCCATCCCATGGAAATAGAGAATCCTTTCTCTTATACATTAAAAAAAAAAAAAATCTGGCTAGGATGGCATCTATAATAATAATAATATTAAACACTAGGAATTTAATAATTCAATGACTCTGGTGGTCTACCAAGTTCAAGTCATTCACAGAATATTATGTGGCAACCAGGGCTCATTAATTTACCTTCATTTTTGAGAAGACAGTTACAGACAGATGGTAGGCTGTGACTTATCAATAATTCCTCAGTGCTTCCACATCCAGTCCCTTTCATAAGGCTTTTTATCAATGTCTGCTGTTTGCCAAGAACTCTCCTAGGCTCTGGGAACAGAGCGATGAACAAGACGGATCAGATCTCAATGTTCATGGAACTTACAATGGAGGGAGAGAAAATACACACATACATAGATGACAAGGATTTATACTCTAGAGAGAATTAGGAATCAGATCAAATGCCTGCTTTTCCCTTTACTATTAGTCATTCGTACTGGAAACCTGGGCACTGAGTTAGAGTCTGCTTTAAGATGCCTTCTGGACAACTGTTCACTACCTTCTGCATTGGATTGTCTTCCTAAATCCTATAAAACCCATGTCCTTTTGTCAATCCCCACTTCCAATGCCATCATTACTATACTGTATGATCATTTTTGTCTTTGTTTCTTAGCACAACTAAAAGTATAATTTGAGAATCTAGATATTCTTTGGATAATGTCCCAGCACTGCTTCCTGGTCTGGGGAAATTAATTTTAACTTCCCTGAGGCTCATATTCAAAAGAAGGATCAAACGTTTCTTACCTCCTAGGATTACTGTAAGACGTGAAAGAATACAGTGTACATAAAGCTTTAATAATGGTGTCCATTGCATAATGCATATTAAAAAGAATGGAAGCTATTATTGTATTATTATTTTTACCTGTGTCACTGTAATAATGTTGCAGGATTCTCCTACAGAGAGACAGGACACTGAGGCTTACTCCCAGGAAGTGGTGTTTATTTGTGCAGCACTGGCTCAGCAGATTCATATCCAAAGGCTGAGCCCCAAATGCAGCAAGGAGTTGTCTTATATACCCTCCATTATTTTTTCTTTTATGCTTTGGTCCCTTTGTCACCCTTATAAAATAACATACACCCTGTAAATTCTGATTGAATGATCTATATTACAAAGTTGCACATGGATACTGTTTATGTCTTGCTGCTACAGAGTTACGCATGCGCACACAGATATGGTTATGCCACGTTGCCTTCCCTTTGTTCTGGAGGGCTCTTACCACAATAACTTCCTTGTACTGCTAATTTACTTTCCACCAAACTGCTGGTGTGATCTTCTTAAATCTCAAATCTGATTATAATAAATCCCTGTAAGATTTGTTGATGACATTTGTCAAAAATCAAGAGAAAGGTCCTTTGTAATTCAGTTTCTGTTACTCTACCCCAACCTCTGCCAAGCTTTGGTTGAACAAATTATCTCATTGTTTCATGAAATTGGAAGATTTTATGACTTTCCTTTATGTGTATAATTTCACTGTGCTGCCCTTTCTTTTAGAAGGCTTTTCCTCCATTTGCTTAGCATGGTGACTTTATTTCTGTCAAAACTCAAGCATTGTCTTTCCTAAATGCTTTTCCCAGTGCCTTTGAACCAAGACCCCTCCCTGTGTCTCTGTGTTTTTCCCTGCATGTCTCTGTTGTCTTGTTTTCAAACACTCACATCTGATTCTGTCAGCTTAAGTGTTGCTTACCTTATTTTTTAATACTAATACCTTTTTTTTACAGACCAGATACTTACTAATATTACAAATACTTACAAATGATATTACAAATACTTAAAAATATTACAGATACTTACAAATATTTGAAATGATTTAAATGTGGCCTAAGGTGACCTAATTAATGTTGACTTAAAGGCATCTATTTTCTGATTCGACCCCTGCCTTGGAACTTCCATATTCTATTGGAGAGACTGTAAAAAGCAAAAAAATATTGGGGGAGAGGAAGGCATCTATTTATGGTTCAGTCTATTCAGTACGGAATGTAAGGATTTGAAATTTCACAAGTAAAAACTTTGATTTGTTTCTTTTTGTTCCATAGGGTAGATGTGAAGTAAATCAGTAGAGAATAAAAAGAGAAATATTAGCCAAAGTATATTGTGGAAGCTTCCAAGAGGTATCACTATTCAGATATCCAGAAATGTGTTGTCTCTCTCTCTGAAGAAATCTGATTTAATACAAATCATCTTAGCTCTTATCCAAAGGTTTATTAAAGAGGTTTTTATTGAACAGGAAGTACTGTCTTAAACCTAACAAGGGTGCTTTTCCAACAGTGGAATCAAGGAATCTTTATATTTTAAATTGTATCCAAGTAATCCCAATGCAACTCATCACCAAAAGATTACCAGAAGACTAGGCATTCTGCAAGACAGGACATTACCAGTTCTCATTTTTTTTTTGCCTTTTTTTATTTTAGGGCCGCACCCGCGGTATGTGGAGTTCCCAGGCTAGGGGTCTAATCAGAGTTGTAGCCACTGGCCTACGTCGCAGCCACAGCAACGCAGGATCTGCCGCGTCTGCAACCTACACTACAGCTCACGGCAACGCCAGATTGTTAACCCACTGAGCAAGGGCAGGGATCGAACCCGCAACCTCGTGGTTCCTAGTCGGATTCATTAACCACTGCGCCACGACGGGAACTCCCAGTTCTCACTTTTAATTATGTTTTTAAATATGAATTTTAATGGACTAATTAATAATTTAATGGACAAATTCATCTGAAAAATTGATCAGAAAGATATTTATTTTTCTACTGGCGCTGAATCCAGTTGATGATGCTCAGCACAACATTACCTATGTTGGTAGCTGACCCCTTTCCCTCTCTCTTAAGAGGATGTCTTTTCTCAGCAGTGAAAACAAAGGTAAATTAAGATTCTGTTGGCTGTTTACTACAATCCTATGTAAATACTCTTAAGCAAAACCTGCTAGAAATCTTTCAGTATGCGCTGTCTCCACATGGTGCTAGAATTTTGTCCACTGGGTCTATCCTTGGAAATATGGCACCTACAACCCATCAATTTATCAAACCCAATGGCATCTATGGAATCGACTCTGCCTTCCAGTCCATAATCTGAACTCTGGGGGTTCTACCATTGGGAAATGTGATTCTTTAGCAAAAAGAGAACATTCACAAAGTGGTCAGGACAATTTTGAAAACAAAATGGGAAGACTTTTATGAAAAAATGTCTTAAAATATGAAGTTATGATCATTCAAAATTATTAGCGTGGATATTAATTCCCCAGTTTAAGATACTTATTAGATGCTGGTAATTTTTAAAAGCTAACATGGTTGCTCCACTATGTTGCTTATTATTGTAGCTGGAGAGATGATATATGCAGCATTATAATTAACAATGAAAGGCCACATCAGAGACCTTAGAAGTGGGCAGAGCAGACAGCTACAACATGCTAAGTCTTCTATTGAGTCTTAAAGAAGGAATCATATCCAACGGATTGTCTAGACTGTTTTGTGATGTCAGAATGGTTTTATTAACAAAGTAGATTAATGTGGAGTAAGTTGAGTGGCTACTCAGAAAACAATGTGAGATACATTTGAGAAGGGACAGAAGAACCATAATGCAGAGTCCTCTCTGTGCCAGAGTATTATAACATAAAACAAGTATAGACTTCTCTCCTGTAGGTATACTTTCCAGTCAAGAAGGAAATAGTGTGATAGCACGTGGAGGTATAAAAAGAAGAGGAGGTGTTTTTCCTTTTCTTAGAGAAGATAATTCGATCTGTGAGTTTGTGACAGAAAGGCTGTTTGTGAGAGTGTATCTGAATGTGTGCACCCCAAGGGATTAAGGTACTAGCATAAGGTTTTATGTCCTTGGAAATGGTAGCAGGCTGCTACCTGATAGAAGCTGGATTGTCTTATACCACCATTTCCAGAAGTGCGTTCTTATAATGGAGTCTCTAGAACATAGAGCTATGTATTATTTTCAAGAGACTTGATGATAAGTTTAGCAAGCCTTCATTAAAACAAAATTAAACAATTTTTCTTTGCGATGAGACTTCTCAGAGATTTTCCAGTGTCACAAGAGGTCAAGTCTCCAACATGGAACGCCATCATAACTGTCTCCCCAACTTAGCCCTGCTAGCCCTCCTGCCTCTCCCTTCTCCTCTGCAACACAGACACATCCAGAACTTTCAGGGGGCAAATGCTCCATCCAACAAACAGGAAACCTTTGGAAAAATGTGTTTTCTTTAAATGATCAGTAGGGAATAAGAATTATTAAAGAAATGTATAGACTCAGAAAATGTAGAGTTGATCAGAGTGGTGATATTATGTTAAAAGTGTTCTATAATCAATTGCAGTCAGAATTTCTATAGAATGACACCAAAACATTACATTAGAAAGAAAAAAATTACTGCAAAAATTCGACTTTTGAAAATTGAATCTCATTCAAACACACGTATTGAAAGCCTAGCCTGTGCCAGACACCACAATGAAAATAAATAATACTGATTGATTGCAATAAGTGCTGTAATCAAGGTCCAGCCAACTAATTTGTGTGCACAGTTATTGGGAGTAGAACTTGGAGGGGTATTAAAAAATGCGTTAATACATTCAGCATTAGTTGATAACCTCCTAATACAGAGAGACACTAGATTCTGAATGGACTATAAAATTTATAAAAATCTCTGTCTTCCAGATATTCTTGGAAAGAACAGGGAGTACAAGTGGGAAGTACTTATTTTATCTTATTTATTTTTATTAGCAACTTTTATTGAAATATAGTTGATGTGCAATTTAACCTACAGGTGTACAGCACAGTGATTCACAATTTTAAAGATTATGCTTTATTTATACTTGTTATAAAATTCTAGCTATATTCTAGAGCTCCTGCTGTGGTGCAGTGAGTAAGGAACCCACGATGCTGCAGCTGTGGTATAGGCTACAGCTGTGGCTTGGATTCAGTCCCTGGCCTGGGAACTTCTGTATGACACAGGTACAGCCCAAAAAATTTAAAAATTAAAAAATAAAATATTGAGTATATTCCCTGTGTTGTACAATATATATTTGTAGCTTATTTCATACCTAATGGTTTGTATCCCTTAGTCCCCTCCACCTCTTTGCCCTCTTTCTCCTTCCCACTAGTTTGTTCTGTATAGCTGTGAACCTGTTTCATTTTTGTAATATTCACTAGTTTGTTGTATTTTTTAGATTATACATATAAGTGATATCATACAGTATTTGTCTTTGTCTGATTTATTTCACTTAGTTTAATACCCTCCAAGTCCATTGATGTTGTAGCAAATGGCAAAATTTCCTTCTCTTTTATGGCTGAGTAGTAGGGAGGATTCAAATGAAAATATAAAGCACTTACCAACATATTGAACATGAGATGAGTGGATAGATTATAAATTCTTTGTGGGTTCTTGAAGGAGATAATACTAGAGATTGGGGATGGAATGTCCAGCCAAATGATCAGATTTCTTCTTAACCTAATAGCTTCTTGTATGTGTATTCATTGAATTTGATGAAGGCCATATTGAGTTTTGTTTTCTGTTTTTTAAGCTAAGACCATGAGAAATCTAAGTCAACTGCAACTTAGATTTACTTTTCTTGAAATGCCTAGAATCCCTATTGTGAAATGATTGCCATATTCCCTGAATACCAAAGATTTATTGTTGCTCTTGGTGACTGTACTCCATTTCTAATTCATTTCCAAATTAATTTTAAAAAGGCTGTATGTTTTAATAATTTTAATGATGTATACATATTTAAAGTAATAATAATTTCCCTGCATTTAGGTATAAGATAGTTTATTCACGTAGAGTCTAAATAACAGATAATCAGTGACTGAAAATAGTTTTGGTTACATCACTGTTTCTCAAGTGTGGATCCTCCCACAGAGTGATTTGGAGCAAGGTGTATTTGAAAAAACTCCACAGGTGATTCTGATATATACACCATGCACTATTATTTCCACACCCTCCCACCACTGTGCCAACAGCTGAGAATTACTGGATTACATCATGTAGGTGAAAGCATCAAACTGAGTTTTGCAAAGAAAATTTGACTCTCAGTAGATGTATACACTTTTATTTTTTCCTGCTAGATTTTGCATATAATTGATGTTATGTAATATGGCACACCAATCAAATCCAAATTATAAATGGTATACAATAATTCAGACAATCATAAAATGTGACCACAGGAAATAAAAATGCAACCAAATTTTTTTCAGAATTTCAAATAATCATTCTTTCCTAAGAGGAAATACCCATAAAGTATATTTGATATCCTAAAGGTAAATTTCTCATTTTTATATTATTTTTAAAACCATGAAATCTATGATGGAAGTGAAGAATTAAATTTCAAGGTACTTTCAAATGACAACAATAAATTTGTTTTAATACTGCCACCAATTGAAGTACTAAAGCAAGAGCGATTACAATGAATCTTGGAATATTATTCAGTTTGCTCTCTACTTTTTTTTTTCTGGAAATGATGGTCTTTCTTTCATTGCTCGAATAAACAAGAAAGGCTACATTAAAGAATTTTGCATGGTTAGCATGAGAAATATGTTTGTATTAGTGGTTTTTAAGCATGTTTCTTGGAAATCTTTATTTGTGATTCTAAATTTATTGTTGAGTAGTAATGAGGTTTATTTGTAATGAGAATTGTCTCCTAGTACTAAATCTATCATATGACTCAAAGCTCATAAATATCTTAAGATTATTGTACTTGTAAATATTTTTATTTTCTGTTATTAAAAATATTTTGATTGAATGAAACTATTTGGATTGTTCTAATCTGATTTGTAAAATATCATCTCCCAGATTAGTGGTTCTTGGAATGGTTTGTTCAAATAGGAAGTAACCAACAGAAGATTCATAGTCCCATCAGACAGCCCCAAGGCCATCCAACCTGAGAAACAATGAAACCCATTGATTATTAATGGACTTTTATAGGGGTCTTTATCCAGAAGCAAACTTAAGAATGAGTGTTTTAACTCAATTTTAACCCATTTTTTCCTAAAACTTATTTTAATAAACTAATGTTAAGAAGTAGTTAGAAAAAAAAAGGAGAATCTCCTAAATTATCATCTCCATACTTTTTTTCAAGAGAATAGCGAAGTTTGAATGGGGAGATGTGTGGACCTGGCCCATTTCATGTTTGTCTGTGCTCTTTAGCTCCCGGTATAGAACCTGAAATGATATTGTAGTTAAAACCTACTTCTTGAATGAGAAATCAGTTCCATATTGCTTCTTTTTTCTGATTTTTATTTTTTCCCATTATAGTTGATTTACAGTGTTCTGTCAATTTCTACTGTACGGCAAAGTGGCCCAGTCATATATACATATTCTTTTTCTCACGTTATCCTCCATCATGTTCCAGCACAAGTAACTGAATATAGCTCGCTGTGCTATACAGCAGGATCTCATTGCTTATCCACTCCAAATGCAATAGTTTTCATCTATTAACTCCAGACTCCCAATCCATCCCACTCCCTCCCTCTCCGCCTTGGCAACCACAAGTCTATTCTCCAAGTCCATGAGTTTTTTTTCTGTGGAAAGGTTAATTTGTACCATATATTAGATTCCAGATATAAGTGATATCATATGGTATTTTTTTTTTCTTCCTGACCTACCTCACTTAGTATGAGAGTCTAGTTTCATACATCCATATTGTGTCTTCCTATGGTCATCATAAATGCTCACCAATGCCTTCTGTGAGCCGGGCCTGATGCTTTGTGCTGAGTATACAGAGCTGAGATGCTGTGCAGATACCTCTCCATCAGACATCAAAGGAGGAGCCCAGAGATGGATGGAGTAGGTGGTATGGGTTTAATGTAGGGGTACCTTGGGATGAAAACAAAGGCGTGAATAGTGAGTTCTTAAGTGGAGTTTTAGAAAATGGATCAAAGAAAAGATGACTCAGAAAGACCCTGCAAAGCTGAGTGGGACCCTAATGTCCACAGCAGCACTGTTTACAATACCTAAGACATGGAAGCAGCCTAAATGTCCATCAACAGATGAATAGATAAAGAAGATGTATGTATGTACACACACAAACACACACACACACTGGGATATTACTCAGGCATAAAAAAGAGTGAAATAATGCCATTTGCAGCAACATGGATAGACCCAGAGATTATCATACTAATTGAAATAAATCAGACAGAGAAAGATGATATCATATCATATCACTTATTTGTGGAATCTAAAAACATGATACATATGAACTTATTTACAAAACAGAGACAGACTTATAGACAGAAAACAAACTTATGGTTACCAAAGGGGACATGAAGGGCAGGGATAGATTAGGAATTTGGCATTAACAGATACACACTGCTATATATAAAATAGATAAACAACAAGGATCTATTCTATAGCACAGGGAACTATGTTCAATATGATGTAATACCTATAAAGGAAAATAATTTTAAAAATTAATCTATGTACATATATATGTGTATGTGTGTGTGTGTATATATATATATAATATAATCACTGATGATTATATTATATATATGATTATATATATATAATCACTTTGCTGTACACCTGAAACATTGTAAATCAAGTATACTTCAATAAAAATAATATAAATAAAATCAATGCTTATTATTTATGTACTATGATTATTTAAATGCTACTCAGACATAAGCTATGTAGTATACTTTAGTAATATTTCTTTCATTAAAACTTTCATTTTCCTTCAAGTTAAAAAAAGAAAAGTTGGTATTCCCAGGCAGAGGGGATGTAGTCTTGAGGACCGTGTGGAAGGACTGAGCAGAGAAGGATTGTAAACTAGGGGCAAACAGCAGCCAGGATTCCCCAGTTCTTCTGTTCCTGTGTCTGTGTGTGAGTAGTCTAAATCTTGGACTTGGCTGGGACTCTCACCTTCCACTCTCATTCTACTGTAATTAACTGTTAGGCTCATCTAGCAAATGTATTATTTATTTTCATTTTGCTCACTACTCTCCCTCCTGTTCAGCGATAAGCCTCAGGTCTTATCTTTGCTTATTGTTAAAAATATGCACCTGCGTTTGACCAGTGATAATTTCATACACAAAATAATGCTCCACAATAGTGTTTCTCCCTTTTGAAATCTTTAATTCTGGTCTTTACGTAACTGCAACATGGTTGCTCTAGTCTTCCTCAGCTTTTTCTCTCACTTTTGTTGTTACCTTGTTCTCATTTTCTAGTCACTTTTATAAGAAAGCCTTTCCTTTCATTAACTGATTTTATTGGGGTATAATTTATACACAGTGAAATGTGCCCGTTTCCAAGGCATAGTGTGGTGAGATTTTGAACATTGTACATATAGAGGTTGATATAGGCATATCTCCTTTATAATTTAATTGTTTTCATATTTTGGATTAGATCTTACCTGTTATTTCAGTTAATTACATTGTTACTTCATTAATGAAAACCTTTAGCAAACCACACAAGTTTTTCCTCCTTTGTAATATCTTCGCTATCTTTTGGAAATAGTTTTGATTTAACTTGAATATTTTAATCATTTTAATTGTAATAAGCATGTAAATGGTTAGTGAGCAATGAACTGTCATAAAATAAACTTACACATTTATACATTAAAACCTGGTGAGAGCATAGTAAAGCTAATGTGGAGATTAATATGAATAGCGAGGTTCTCCACTGTTAGGAAAATATCTCAGTGGTTAACAGTGTATCTCCTTTCATTTCTTTGTGACGTATTCTAAGATAACCAAGATGGGATGGTTAGATTGAAGCCATACTTTACAGTGAGAGAATTATGGAATCCATTCCTGTCATGTTCTTATCCAATCCTGTGTATCCAGTTATGACAATTAATCTTTCCACTACATCTACAGAACTTACTTTCTTGTTCTTTCTCAGAGCATTTAACTTCCCTTTTCTTTTCTGCTTAGTTGAGACCTATTCCTCTTTTAAGGCAAATTTGAACACCATTTATATACTTCCTTGACAAACTAATCCTGAAGTGCTGTCTTCGTTCAATGGATCTGGATTGGAATCAACACTTAATAACTGCTCTAGATTAAAAATACTCATTTTAGGACAGTGTTGACATCAATCTACAGTAACATTGGTCTACCATGTTCCAATTTTTGTAACTAGCATGTGTTTTTTTTATATCTCACCAAGTAAATTCAAAATCTGAAGGCAAGTTTTTTTTTTTGCTCCCCAAATCTTTGATTTACTTCACAATTTCACTTTCTCTTATGAAAATAATAAAATTGAATATAAAACAAGCTAATGAATAGAGATGTTCAAATAGCTCATTCTTAACCTAGATATTCTAAAATTTAATTCAACATGTGCTGAGTACCTACTATATGAAGCTATTAGTGGAGGAAAATATAAAAATTTAGAAGACATGAGTTTGTCTCCTTTATGGATGTACTTTACACAAGGAATAAAGCGGCATTAAAATTGTAAAATAAGGAGTTCCCATCATGGCACAGTGGTTAACGAATCCGACTAGGAACCTTGAGGTTGCGGGTTCGATCCCTGGCCTTGCTCAGTGGGTTAATGATCCAGCGTTGCTGTGAGCTGTGGTGTAGGTTGCAGATGCGGCTCGGCTATGGTGAGCGTTGCTATGGCTGTGGCGTAGGTCAGTGGCTACAGCTCCGTTTAGACCCCTAGCCTGGGAACCTCCACACGCCGTGGGTGCGGCCCTAAAATGACAAAAGGCAAAAAAAAAAAAAATTGTAAAATAAGAAGTGTATGATTACATGCTCAAATTATTTTCTCAGTTTTCTGAGGAAATCAAAGAGAAAATTATGATAGACAATGATCACGGTCCAGTACCACTGAGCTATATATACTCATTTTTTTCAGTTTAAAGCAAGAGAATTACAACTGAAGTAGAATTAACACTGGAGATGTATATTGCTTTAGTTTCTAAATAATCAACAATTTCTATGAGCATAAGTTTTCACACTTTAATATGATTATGTCAAGGTTTAAATAAATTAAATCATAGTTTGAATAAAGTGACTTTATCAAAAATTCTATTTAATACGATATTTTAATAGGAGATTTATACCTATAATGGCAAATTTGGTAATATTAGACCCATTAGTATTTATTTACATTTCTTGAGAAATGTGTTCAGATTCTTCATCAAGCAAGTGATTATGTGGAAAAAAAAGCTCATGTGAATATGATTCCAACTTCAAAAGAAATGGAAATTAAAAAATTTTTGATTGAGGATTCTTACAGTATGTGTATCTTATAATATTTTAGAAATATATCTGAGTGAAATTACATATGTGTTAAACAGAGACATCTTTTTCCCATTTTTCATAAGTGGATTTTTAGAATGTCACTTCTCATGTAAATAGCTGTGATCAATGACGAAAACTTTTTTGTTTATTTAATAAAGAAAAACATTATTCATAGTTCTATTGAAAAAAGAAAATTTAACTTCATGATTAGTTTTTCTCCTTTCTCACTTTTTTTATTTATTCCCACCTCAATGATGTATACAATTTTTAGGAGACATTCTTTATGATAACAGCTTGTTATCTAGGAATACATGCACGTAGTGTGTATTTAGGATTGATTTGGTTGTTATTGTTCCCTAAATAGTCTAAGGACATCTAGGAAATAGAGATAATAACATCTCTTATATTTATATCTTTACCAGTTAAATTAGAAAGGACATGCATACAAGGATAAATAATGTAGAAAACAGCCTGAGCTGTATGTTGGATACGAGATCCTGACCTTTTGCAGGGACACACGGTTTGGGGGAAAAATTTACAGAAGGTGGCATTTAATCTGGTTCCTGACAATAGAATCGGGACACCAATGAAAAAAATGAGCAGTAAGAGGTGTGAGTTGTGCGTCTTGTTACATCAGTAGGGTCTGGAGACAACCTTCATAAGGAGTATTAAAGAGACAAGGAGTAGAGTTGTCTGCCTAAAACACAGAGGTCATTTTGGTATAGAGGCTGGTGAAAATGATGGATGAAATTCAAAAAAGACCATTTGGAAGCTGTTCTTTAAAAGAAGGAAAGCCCAGATTTCCCACTGTGGCTCAGTGGTAACAAACCTAACTATTATCCGTGAGGATGTGTGTTCGACCCCTGCCCACCCCCCTCAGTGAGTTAAGGATCCACGTTAACGTGAGCTGCAGTGTAGGTCTCAGATGTGGCTCAGATCTGCAGTTGCTGTGGCTGTGGTGTAGGTGGGCGGTGGTAGCTCTGATTGGACCCCTAACCTAGGAACTTCCATATGCCACAGGTGTGGCCATAAAAAGACCAAAAAAAAGGAAGGAAAGCCCTAGGCACTGAGCAGGCTTTAGAGTCCAGAGTATGTAACAGAATAAAGCCTTCCCAATATGGCGAGAAAGCAAATCCTTGAAGTTTAGCATAGGATGTCTATACTAAAGTCCATATTTTCCCACGGTTATGGACAAGATTATTTTGATCAAAGAGACAGTAATTGAAAACAAAAGACTCTCATGAGGAGGAAAGGCACGTGATACCAAGCAGAGTTGGTTAGATGGTGAAATTGCAGTGTGTGTGTGTGTGTGTGTGTGTGTGTGTGTGTGTGTGTATGTGTGTGTCTAAGACTAGGACTGCAAAACTTAATTGAAGTAAAGCAAACCAGTTAGGATTTTTCAAGTAAAAGTCAAGCTCTATTTCAGGTTACAAGGGGCAATAACTGTTTTCATCCAATGGGATTTTTTAAAGTAAGAAAGAAGAGATGAATGGTCCCAACACCAGCACAGACAGATTTTAGGACAGCCGGTACCTGGGCCATCCTTCAGACAGCCCAGTAGTAATAATGATACAATAGCACTTGCAGTAGCTCAATAAAGAGACCTCGCCATCTCGGCATCCCCTCACCCTCCATTGTCTGATGCTCTTAAATCTTCTTTTACCTTTAGAGCAACACCAACACCCTCTGTGCTCAGTTTTAACCCCTCCCTTACACTGCCGTACCCTCACTGTTCTCTCTTTCCTGAGTGTGCACCTGCCACCTTCTAGGTGGAGAGAGGGAACAGATATTCATCACCTATTGGTTTGCTGGCCACAAAATGACAGCTGATTGCAGAGAAAGTGTGTATGTAGCCTTTTCTCAGGATATGGGAAGAGTGTTTGACAAAGGACGGGTACCAGAAGCTGCTCTCAACGTCTGCAGGCAAGTGGCTCAGAAAAATCATGAAGGACCTTTCTCTAGTTCACAGCCCCTTCTCAGTGCCACTCATGTCTATTCCACTGCCTCAGTTTATTAAACACCCCCACACACACAGCACACATGCCACATCCCACACACTGCACCACACTATACATACTTCGCCACACAATGCACACACCACACACGCCCCATGTCACACAGTGCACCACAACACACACACCATACCACAAGCACACATATACAACAAACACCACAGACACACACACACACACACACCCTACCCAAAAATAAGTTGTCACCGCCCACTACTATATATGTGCAAATCCTAGGTTTAAGAGAAGACAAGGTAATCTTTAAAAAAGCCTATCCTTTTCACCAAAAAAAAAAAAAGCTTACTAAGAACTTTGGGATGAGCAGTGGTACTTGGATAAATTATGCCCTTTCAAATTTTACAAAACTTTCATATATGAACATCCCCTTCCATCACAGACACCTTTGAAAGAGCATCTAAATAATACTCAAAACATCTCCTCAAGCTGGAAATGAACTTAATACTGATGAAGAATCAGATACTATATGAATGTAATTAAATAAGCAGATGTCATGAAGTTAGTAGTATAGAGTGCAGTGTTCTTTTTTTAAAAAAAGACAGCCAAACAATATTTGCAAACCAGTAATGTCTGTGGATTTGGATAGTGGTTTACATTTAACATATTTGGGGAAGTTTCCTTAATATTTTGATCAAGCTATTTCAGTTGCATAATCTTATTTCTTATCTGTGCATATAAATATTCACTACAAATTTCAGATGGTAACGAACACTTAAATATCACTATTTGCCTTGACAGCAGTCTTAGTTTAATACTAAGATTTTAAACATGATTGGCTGTCTAAATTATTCTTGATTTTAAACAAACATGATAGGCTGTCTAAACATGATTGGCTGTCTAAATTATTCTTAAACTAAGACTGTTCTTTACCTCTTACATAACAAGTTGCAAATATTAAGCAATTTACTAATTATGAAATTAAGGCTGAGTGTGTTTGCTTCTTGTAAATGTGTTTGCACTCCATCAGAGTTTATTATGCCAGATGACTCATGCTTCCCTTTTGTTCTTTGAGCTATTAAGTAATTTACATATTTCAGAACTCTCTTGTCCAGTAATTAAAACTGTCCAGGGAAATAATGTCACCCAACCCTAATATCTGTCCCTGTTAAATCGCCTTTGGTATCATAATTTGAACTTATTGGCTGAGCCTTACTCAGTGGGTGTATGACTCACATAACTGCTTTGGGTGACTTCCCCACTTGACTACACAATGCAGGACCTGGAAGTCCACCTATAGCCAAGGAAATACGTCATATGTAATCACTGCCCAATATTTTGCCTTTCTGGATTTGCCTGTATTAACAAAAGCAAGAATTTTAAAACAAACTAATCTTCTGGTACCTAAACAAGCGTCAGGAGTGTCGGGTAGAAAACACCATAACTATTTGCCACACACAATCCTGCGTGGCATGCCTATTGTCACCCAAGGTTTATAAACATACTAAGGGCTATTTTTGTAAGTTTATTTTCTAGAGTCAAAGGATAAGTAAAACTCATTTTTTGACTATTTTAATTCACAGTGTCCAAGCTAAGATTATAACTCTATTAATGCTAGAATTTAGTGATTTTTTTTTAATGGAATGAAATGTGATCATTCGGGATGACCATAGATTTATTTATTCAATCACAAGTCATTCAGCAATCATGCTGGATGTCAGGTGTGTCTTGTGGATTTGATCTTCTACTTGGGTGGAAAGAAACAACAATAAAAGTAAAACTGGGTAAATAAGAAAATTGTAAAAGGCATAATAAATTAGAGTAATACAAGAGGAGTTACATTTCAACCCTGTGTTATTCTGTAGCCTCTGCAAACATTCTGGAACCCAGGATAGTATACAGTTAGACCTGAACCAAATGAACCAAGTGCCCTCCAGGGAACTCTCAAATTAGTGCCCTCCACTTCTTCCAGTCCACAAATATGATTGATTCTGAGTTAGAGGAATAGGAGGACAAGGGTGTTTGGGTGACAGACTCTGTTAGAAGTCTCTGTATTATAGAGTCAGACTTTAGATGAACTAGGCAATAATCTAAGTCTTTGCAAGTTATTATACCAAATATTCCAATAAATGGATGCAAAGAGGGCTCTTGACTTTTCTGTAGTTATCAAATTCTTATGTGTATCTATTTTGTTCATGGACTGAAGCTAAGATGCTAGATAGATAGATAGATAGATAGATAGATAGATAAATAGATAATATATAGATATATTTTGAATGTATAGTAAACATTCCTTGAATATTGTATATCAAGAATGGTACAAACATTATCCTCGTTAAATCTCATGAATGACCATCAATTAGACGCGATTACATTCCTGTTTCTAAGATGGAGCATCATTAACTAGCCCAAGGTCATACAGCTAATAGGTAAAGAGCCAGGATTAAGTGTGGGAACCCCCTCTAGAACCCAAGTCTCTAACCATTAGCCTGCTTCTTTATAGATCCTATGCATTTTAAAATATTATTATATCTGACACTTACAAAAAGAGTCATTTTTTTTATACTCAAAAATTTGGGGGCCATCAGTCTGTATGATGACTCATTAATCATTTTAAAATTAGAATATCCAGGCAAAACTATTTCAGGGAATACAGATGAAGACAGCATTGGATCTCACCAGAGATCACTGGTCTATGTGAGTAACTGAATATTTAAAATCATGTAATATATATATATACATATGTTATATGGTGTAATCTAAAATATGGCACAAATGAACCTATCTACAAAACAGGAACAGATTCACAGGCATAGAGAACACACCTGTGGTTGCCAAGCAGGAGAGGAGGGGAGTTTGGGTTAGTAGATACAAACTATTCCATTTAGAATGGATAAGCAATGAGATCCTGCTGTACAGCACAGGGAACTATATCTAGTCTCTTGGCATAGATCAAGATGGAAGATAATATAAGAAAAAGGATGTGTATCTGTATAATACATACACTTTTATATATATGAATGACTGGGTCACTTTGTTGTAAAGCAGTAATTGGCATAATATTGTAAGTCAATCATACTTTGATTTAAAAAAATGTGTGTCTGTTATGTGTGGATGGATAGCAGGGTGAGTAAGGGTCCCTGCTCTCAAGCAGTTTACTCTATTTGAAACATAAGCTGCTAAAATAAGGCAGAGTACAAGGGTCCCAATGCCTGTATCTCAGCCAATAAATGCCCTAAGAGATCACAGAAGAGAGGTCATCAGGATCTGGGGTGGGCAGGGAAACCTTCAAATAGCACACAAGCTTCACTTGGTAAATGAAAGGACTGTGATAATTTAGAGACAAAAAGAGGACATGTATTTCATGTAAAAAGACCAGCCCTGGAAGAGCTGTGGCAGTCAAAGTGAAGACCCCATGTGGGAGCAAAATGAATAGACCACCTTAGTAAGACAGGAAAGTTCCTGGAGAAGGTGGGTGGGGGAGGGCAAAGACAGAGAAGCTGGTTAGAGCTTAATTTTCGGCTACATCCCCACCATGGTGAAGGTGTGGAGACACATGTACATGCAAAGGAGGCGAGTGCAGTGCTTCAGGGAAGTTTTCTTTGCTACAAGCTAGAGGACACATTTCTGTGCAAAAGCTCTGGAAGCTGAAAATTTGACCAAGAGGCCACACAAATATTCTATGTGTTCGGTGACAAGGGCAATAACGAAATCAATGGAGACCAGAGAACTCCTGAGATTGTTTTAATAGTTTCTTCCTTTGTGTGTTCTTTAGTCCCTTAATGAGTTTTTCAAAATGACACTCTTTCTTTCACTCCTCAAAATAGACAAAACAGGGAGTTCCCATTGTAGCTCAGCGCATTAGGAACCTGACTAGTATCCTGATCTCTTAGGGCATACAGGTCGGATACCTGGCCTCACTCAGTGGATTAAGGATCTGGTGTTGCCACGAGCTGTGGTGTAGGTTGCAGAGGTGGCTTTGATCCAGAGTTGCTGCGGCTGTGGCTAGCTGCTGCAGCTCTGATTCGACCCTTAGCCTGGGATAATCCATATGTTGCGGGTGTGGCCCTAAAAAAGTAAAATAAAATAAAATAATAAAATTAAATTAAAAAATAGACAAGATATTCTGCATAGGAGAATTTTTAGTCATTAGCTTAAGAAATGTGGTTGCTTTAGTGGTTATTAAACATGCCTCTGGGAAACAAATGTTTGTAATTCTGCACCTGTTATTGGCAGTACTGAGGCTCACCTGGAAATGTATAGGCTGTCCTCACCCTGAGTCTGTTAGGGCCAAGAAGCTAGTTGAACAGTAATTCAGGGATTCATCACCTCTTCTCTTCAGTGTTTTCATTGGTGGAAGTATTGAAATAAGTTTATTAATGAGTTTATGCCTCCTTAACATATGTTAAAAGTTCTGGGAGCTTCTAGGAGCACTTGGTGGAGGTCAGTCAACACGTTTCCCTCTGAGGGTCCAGCCAGGGGCTACTGGTTTCCAGGGAGAGGAAGAACGAAGTTGAGTAGCAGGGAGAGGCCTCAGAGTTGGAGGCAGGTATATGGCAAGTGCGTGCACGGGTTGCCATCATCCTGCAGAGTGTGGCTGCACCCGGGTGGGCACTTGGCCAAGATGGGTGGATTCAGAGAGATGCTGTAAGATGAGAGTGAAGCATGTTTGCTATTAGGTGATTATAGGGAGTGAGTAGAAAAGGTCTCCAACCTAAGATCATGTTTTCTGCCAACTTAAAGGGACATGTTTGAGAAATGTGACAACAATGACTGATTTAAAACTTCTTTGCCTTTGTCTGTTGTGGTTAGATCTGAACAATGATTTCAAGGTCAGAGATTTAAAATTCTCATCCTGGGCTCCAAACCATAGGTTTGAGGTGTGCCTGGACCTTAATGAAATCCGGTGGGAAATATGCAAAGTCAGAAAAGTCAAGGGACCTGCCTTCTGCTCCGTTCATGCAGATGTGACAGGTAAAGATGAGCTGCAGAAAAGAGAGTTTTTGCCACAGTTTCTGGAAGAAGGAGAAGTGCAGTTATCTTTCCCAAGATCACATAACAAATGGTATTTGCTCTCCAGAACCTTCGTCGCAGAACATAAGGTCAGGAAGGGGGGGATCCAAATAACCTTCACAGTCTGAGAGTTCCATCAGTGATAAAATTGTCAAGAAGGATCTTATCAAGATGAATATAATTACTAAATATGTTGCAGGAACGTGGTTTCTGTGGAAATAGGTGTCTATCTGGGTGAGCT
This sequence comes from Catagonus wagneri, assembly GCA_004024745.2. Lineage (NCBI taxonomy): Eukaryota > Metazoa > Chordata > Mammalia > Artiodactyla > Tayassuidae > Catagonus > Catagonus wagneri. Next base: position 34,994,357 of record PVHT020000521.1, on the reverse strand, counting down.
GACCGAGTGACTTTGAAATAACAGCCTATGGGAAAGGTTATCGGGGAAGAAAATTAAACTCAGGCTTAGCACTGAAATTCAGACTATCCACCTATTCATTCTGCTGACAAGTTGGCTTTCCAGTTTAATTTCTGCCAGCAGTACATGCCGATGAGTTTGTTGCTGATTTGCAGTTTCTTTTGGTAACATTCTTTGATTCCTAGCTCTCTTCACTCCCAGTTAAAACGCCATGTGCTATTTTATTCTATCACAAAGATGGGAAGAAGTTCATTAAAAAAAAGTTCAAGGACAATTTTTAAGTTGCATGTTTCAATGCATTACATAGCTATACTTTCAGGATGACAGTTCCCCAGGAAAAGGCTGCAGTATAAATTATGCACCTTATATAGTCAAATTGCAAATGATGAGACCTAAGTCTCTTGTTAACAACTGTATTTACAAGACTTGGGAACGAGCATAATTTGCTAATAGATAATCCCTTGATTTGAAAGTTTCCCTGTTTCTAGAATTTAATGTCATGAAAAAGAAAAATTTTCAAGGAGTGCCACACAAAATTCTATTTATCGTCCAGTAGAAATTTAAAAAAATAAAAATTTTGGTATTTTCCAATCTTCTGAAATACTTTTATTTGCCATTTAAAAAAATTACAGTTGATATATTAGTTTCAGTGTTTTTGTAGATAATGCTTTATTTACAGCTATTACAAAATAATAGCTATATGTCCCTGTGCTATACAATATATTCCATTGCTTGTTTATTTATACATGGCAGTTTGTGTCTCTTAATCCTCTCCCCTTATCTTGCCCCTACCCCTATCCCTCTCCCCACTGGTAACAACTAGTTTGTTCTCCATATCTGTGAGTTTGCTTCTATTTTGTTATATACATTTATTTGTTTTATTTAATTTTTTAGATTTTACACGAGTGATAACACAGAATATTTGTCTTTCTCTATCTGACTTATTTCACTAAGCATAATACTCTTTGGGTCCATCCACCTTATTCCATTCTTTTTTGTGGCCAAGTAAGTAATATTCCAGTGTGTGTGTGTGTGTACCCACATACATGTACATTTATTACATCCTTATTCTTTCATCTCTTGATGGACACTTGGGTTGTTTCCATATTTTGGCAATTGTAAATAATGCTGCTGTGAACATTGGGGTATGTGTATCTTTTCAAATTAGTGTTTTTATTTTCTTCAGATATATAACTAGGAGTGGGAATCCTGGATCATGTGGTTGTTCTATTTTTAGCTTTTTGAGGAAATTCTGTGCTGTTTTCCTTAGCGGCTACCGCAGTTTACATTCCCACCAACAGTGAACAAGAGTTCCCTTTTCTCAACATCCTCGCCAACACTTGCTCTTTGTAGACTTTCTGATGATAGCCATCATTTGTCCATAGAATCACCTAAAATTCTGAGTGTTCTAGCAACATCCCTCTGTTTACCTTGCTTGGAGAAAGTGGGATGTAACCCTCATCAGTATCATCAGTCAAATATGTGCAAAATCACCCAAAAGGCATAAGTACAAAAGCATACACTCAGTGTAATTTCCAGTCTAACTGCCTCTGGCATGTGCTGAATCCAGGAATCCTAGGATTAATAAATCATCTATTGTGTTGAGAACAAATTTGTCAATATTGACTCAATGTCTTCATTTGCTACTTAAACGGGATTATTCTGTGGACCTCAGAAGATGGTGTTCATGTGATGAGACAATTTGGTCCTATAACCTCCTAGGGTAGTTGAATCAGAATTAGAAAATGGCTTTTTCTTGAAAACTCAGAAAGCAAATATCTTAAAGGGCAGCCATAGTTTTGTGCTGTCAAGACATTGATAGAAGTCAAAAAATTTATATCAAACTTTATTTTCCCATCTAAGACCTTATGAACATTAGATGCCTTGTAAGTCTAACCTGAACTAGTCTCACAAGTGACAGGGCGTCTGCGTCTTGGTTTCTCTCTCCAGCTCTGTAATTGGCTCACTGTGAGGCAATAAGAAGATATTTGTAAAGCCCCGCATGGGTCTCCTATGAAAAGACCTGTGTAAACAGGAAGCATTGTTATTAGTTAAAGGCCCCCTCATAGGCTTTGAAGCCAACATGACATTCAGTGGAATAGGATGTAGGGAAAGTTCACATGTCGACTGCTTCTTAGCTGGAGACCATTTAATTAAGAACCGTTTTGGAGGATTTTCCTTGGTATTTTAACGAAATTCAATCCATCATGCTTATTATCACGGTACTATGCGTGTCCCTGCTGGCAGCTGGAAGCACGGGTGATTGCCACTCCTTGGCATGGCCTTGTAGGTGGTACATCATTAAGCCAGGCTCAGCCTACCATCAGATCATCGTGGGTACAGATAGCTTTTCAGTTTCAGTCTTTTGACCCTTAGCCAAAACTAAGTAATTACCTCAAGCTCAGTAATTTTCATGTAGATAGATGCATTATATTAGACGGATATGCATCTTGGAATCTGAGGTTGAGAACTGCATCTGAGGTTGAGAATTAAGATATAAGAAATGATATTTAAGATACAAAGGATCAGAGTTCCCTGGTGGCTCAGCAGTTTAAGGATCCAGCTTTATCACTGTTGTGGCTCTGGTTATTGCTATGGCACAGGTTTGATCCCTGGCCAGGGAACTTTTGTATGCTATGGGTGTGCCCTCCCCCCCCCCAAAAAAAGTCAAAAGAATGTAGGCTCTTCCACTGCACTCAACACAATCTTCTAGAATCAAATACCTTGGACAGACTTATAGAACTCTCATGTTTCTATATGGATTGTGGAAGGCCATAGAAATGACAAAAGTTAAAGGAAGCTCAAGATAATTAATCAAATATTTTCTCATAATGGAAGAGTGTTGTGAAAGCATACCAGATGAAACCAAACAGAAGTGAAAACAGTTTTGGGAAACAGAGATGATCAGGATGTGAAACTCTAGCTATCCCAAACCATGGAATGTCTGTACTTATCCAAGCTGGCAACCTGCCACAAGGCCTGCGGATAGATGTTTGTGCGTGTGGTGTGTGTGTGTGTGTGTGTGTGTGTGTGTGTGTGTGTTTGTATACCAAGGGTGTCCGTGGGGAAGGTAAGGTAGGATGAGAGAGCCAGAAATTGCAGAAGAACCCAAAGTAGAAAGTGGAGATGACTCTTTCAACATGAAAGATCAGAACCAGTGGGGGCCTATTTTAAGCCTACACTGAGCTAGCTTTGAGTAGCTTCTTCATAATTTACTGGGCAAAACACATGTAAAGTTCCTCTCTAGTTCAATTCTTAATATTGCTTCTCTAAAATTTCTGTGGATTTTATTCTAAAAAACCCCGGAGATAGTATCAGAAGTCATTCCTCTAGCATTATCTGTTACAATTTGCTACTAAATTGACCACTTAGAGTTAGTATTGATGAGAATCATCAACTTTGTATTAAAGTTCTTTGTTTCATTTTAGTTTGAATGGATTCTTTTTCTATGGCATTTCAGGATACAGCATATTCCTTAATTAAGTCCAGTTAGATCTAGCTGTGCCACCACCCCACCATGCATTTGTTGAATAGTATTTGCAGAATCTAATGGCCCCTCTCCCTTCATTTGGTTGTACACAAGCTTCCTCTAGGTAGAGGTACCAGGACCAGGGTTTGCAGAAGCCCCCATCCTTGGTCCCAGATGCACCCACACTTGACTTCTCCCTTCGTGGCCATCAGTGGTGTTCTTCCTGCCAGTCCTCTGTCATCTGTTGAGTTGGTCTTCACAGAACTCTAGATCCCCTGAAGCTCAGCCACAGAAGACAGTTTTCATGAGCACATAGAATTCACAAGTCAGTTGGCTGCTCACCAGTGTCTCTAGTGGTCCTGCCACCTTCTTGGTTGCAGTCTAGGACTGGAAACAGGTCCCATCCACCTCCAAGTGCCTCTCTGATTCCCACAGTTGGGAGGAACACCTCTGTCCTCTGGTCTCAGACCATTGCCCCTCAAGTGTGTGACTCCTTCCTTCTCCCCCTACCCAGTATTCAGTACACATGAAGGCTTCTGTGGTCCTAACTTTCCAAATAGGATAGAACCAAGAAGGATGTTCTGTTGGTATGATTGTTTTAACCAGTGCCTGAAAAGAGTTGGGTCACTCCCCATGCCTGCCTAAAGGAAAAGCAAGATACCTCCATCTGAATATCTTTAACTAGGAAGTGGAAGAAAACATGGCCTTGATGGTTTTAGTTCTGGACCTTGGGGAAAACAGATGAGCTGTCCCCAGAGATTATTCTGATGTAAAGCATGTAATGAAAAGGGGAAGGAGACTATATAAGGATTCCAGCAAGATCAAATTCCTTTTTGAAAAGCAACACGATGGGGAAACTAAGGTTTCCACTAGGGCTTTAAAATGAGCAGTTATTGCAATTCTGATTCGTGTTTATAACAAATCCCACACACTTCAAGAAACACCTTAATATCCCTGATGCAGTTCTTCATTTTGGAAATCCAATCCCCCCTCCCTAAGGAGAAATCAACCTCTTTTACCACAGCTACAAATAAGTATCTTAGTCTCACCAACAGATGTGAAACATAATTTAATGTGTTAAAGTTTGGGTTAGTATTTCACTTCTTTCTACTAAGTTTTCAACTGTAATTGATTTTATCATCTACTTTCAGGTGAAAAACTAAGGATCTGATTCCTATATGTACATATTTATATAATATAGACATATATGTAGTGTTCATGTTTTATATTGCTTTTATAATTTGTGTATATGCCTTTGTATTTTTCTTCTATCCATTACTTTCTTACCTGTGTTTAGTCTTATTTTAGTTTCCCTACATGCCTTCTCTTTGTTTACAATATATATTATGAATTTCTGTCCTTCCCCTTAATAGATTTTATTTTTAGTGATAAAGAAGGTAAAAAAATATTGGATGATGGTGTAAGAGTCAGGAGACTCACGGTTGAGGCCACTGCTTTTCTGCTTGATTTCTGAGTCCCCTAGTCTTTCTGTGTTACTGTCACAGTTTTCCCTACTAAGGGGAATATGTACTTTTATCTCAGCAATTGGGAGCAATTGGTAAAATATTACAAGGTATCATTACCATTCATTTACACAATTTCGTTAAAGGTGTGATTAATGTAAGAACAAAAGGTAACACACCTTTGCCTGTTATATTCTTTAAACATGCGTGAGCAATTAAAGAGAATCATCCCTTCTTTTTAATTTAATATTTTCAAGGACTGACCGTGTAAAGTCAACTTAGCAAGAGCAATTTCTGACTATTTAACTATTTACAGTTCAAGATATTTTTACATTTGTCACTCTCCTTGCTAAGGAGGCAGGAAACTAATGTTGATGATATTTTACGTAACTTAATAGCTTTAATAATACTTAGGTTCTTCTAATATTATCCTTACTTTAGACAAAAGAGTTCAGATAGATTATCTAGTGCAAAGTACCAAGTAGGTCTATGGCAAAGCTTGATTTGAAAATACCTCTTTGTGAGCTATCTTTGATATCTGTAAATCACCCTGGTGGCTCAGTGGGTTATAGATCTAGCGTCTTTATTGCTGTGGCTTGGGTAATGTTCTCAGTCCCTGGCCTGAGAACCTCTGCATGCTGTGGGCATGGCCAAAAACAAACAAAAAAATAATCAAAATATCTGTAAAGAGGGGCGATTGGATTAGGATGGTGGAATAGAAGGACTGGAGCTCAAGTTCTCTCCCGAAAAACAGCAAAGCTACAACCAAATGCCGAGCAACCTTCAACCAAATGGACTGTAAACTTCCAAAAAAGATATTCTACTCCAGAAGACAAAGAGGAGACCACATCAAGAGGTAGGAGGGGCGATTAGGCGATAGAAGCAACCCCATACCTCCTGGGTGGGAAGCCCCACAGATTGGAAAGTAACTGTAGAGACTTAGCTACAGGACTGAGAGTTCTGAGCCTCACGTCAAAACCCCACGCCTGGGGATCGGGCACAGGGAGAAAGAGCCCCCGGAGCATCTGGCATTGAAGGCCAGTGGGGCTTGTGTGCAGGAGCTCCACAGGACTGGGGGAAACAGAGACCCCATCCTTGAAAGGCACACACAGACTTTCACGTGCACTGGGTCCCAAGGCAAAGAAGTCTCCATAGGAATCTGGGTGGAACCTGACTGCAATTCTTGGAGGATCTCCTGGGAAAATAGGGGTGACTGTGGCTGGTTGTGGGGGAACGACATTGGAGGTGAAGCTCTCGGGAACATTCATCAGCCTGCATTTCTCTGGAGGGGGCCATTTCTGGGAAAATCTGGTCCCTCCCATCAGTACTGAGAAGCCCCAGGCCAAACAACAATCCAGGTGGGATCACAGCCCCACCCATCACTAAACAGGCTGCCTAAAGACCCCTCAGGCACACAGCCAGCCTCTAATCTCATCCAGAGACAAAACCCCACCCATCAGAGGGAGAGGAATCAACCCCACCTACCAGTGGGCAGGCATCACTCCCTCCCATCAGGAAGCCTACAGCAAGCCCCGCCCATACCAGCTTTACTCACAGGGGAGGCAAATGCCAGAACTAAGAGAGGCTACCACTCTATTGTTGGCAAAAAGGTCACCACACCAAAAACCTATAAAAATGAAAAGACAGAAAACTCTAACCCAGATAAGGGAGAAAGAGAAAAGCCCAGAAAAACAGCTCAGTGATGATGAGATTACCAGCCTCTCAGAAAGAGACTTTAGACTGTTAATGCTGAAGTTGATGCAAGGCATTGGAAATAGACTGGAGGCAAAGATTGATCATTTACAGGGAACACTGAGCAGAGAAATACAAGCTGTGAAAATTAATCAAGAAGAGATGCAAAATACAATAGCTGAAATAAAACATTCATTAGAAGCAGCCAACAGTAGAATACAGGAGGCAGAAGAACGAATCAGCGAGGTAGAGGACAGATTAGTGGAAATCACTAATGCGGAAGAGAAAAGAGATAAAAGATTGAAAGGAAATGAGCAGAGTCTCAGAGAACTCTGGGATACTGTTAAACGCACCAATATCCATATAATAGGGCTGCCAGATGGAGAAGAGAGAGAGAAGGGGACAGAAAAAATATTCGAGGAGATAATAGCCGAAAACTTCCCTAATATGGGAAAGGAACCACTCACTCAAATCCAGGAAGTGCAACCAGTACCATATAAAATAAACCCAAGGAGGAACACCCCAAGACACATATTAATCAAAATGACCAAAATTAAAGACAAAGAGAAAATATTGAAAGCAGCTAGGGAAAAGAAACAAATGACATACAAGGGAACCCCAATAAGGTTATCAGCCGATTTCTCATCTGAAACTCTACAGGCCAGAAGGGAGTGGCATGATATACTTAATGTGATGAAAGGGAAAAACTTCCAACCAAGATTGCTTTACCCTGCAAGGCTCACATTCAGATTTGAAGGAGAGATCAAAACCTTTACAGATAAGCAAAAGCTAAGAGATTTCTGCAACACTAAACCAGCTTTACAACAAATCTTAA
>PVHT020000521.1:34873957-34985880 GCA_004024745.2 Catagonus wagneri | reverse complement strand
AGAGGAAAGTATATAGCAATACAAGCCAACCTCAGGAAACAAGAAAAAGCTCAAATAAACAACCTAACTTTACATCCAAAGCAGCTAGAGAGGGAAGAAGCCGGGTCATGGAGGCAACCTAAATGCCCATCGACAGAGGAGTGGATAGGGAAGATGTGGTACATACACATAATGGAATATTACTCAGCCATTAAAAGGAACGGAATAACTTTTATAGCAACATGGATGAACCTAGAAATTATCATACGAAGTGGAACCAGTCAGACAATTAGACAGCAACACCCAATGCTACCGCTTACATGTAAAACTAAAGAGACACAATGAACTTCTTTGAAGAACAGACAGTGACTCACAGATTTTGTAAAACCTTGGTTTTTCAAATAAGACAATCTGGGGGGTGGGGGGATGCACTGTGGGTTTGGGACACAAAATCTATCATATTGACTTATGGTCTTTGTACACCTATAACTGAAATAAAATTCATTGTTAATATGAAAAAAAATCTGTAAAGATAATACCATTATTATAAAAATTTTGCAAACTAATCTAATATTTAGGTAACATACGCTTTATGTAAACTAAATAATTAACAATTGACCAGTTAGGATAAAATAAATATATGTGTGTGTGTTTGTGTGTGTGTGTGTCCAGTTCTGAGAATAAGATGCCCAATTTGAGCTCTGGAAACTATTGGAATTTGAAGAATATATATAAACTAGATTGAGGAAAGAGGGCAGATTGTAAACTGTGAGAATAATAGAAAACTTATTTTTATGAAGTCCTATCTCCTTTTTTTATTATTAAAAACCAATGCACCCTTTTTGTAGAAAGATTTTTAAAATATGAAGAAGAAAAAACTGTTCCTGAAATATCTTTATTCAGAATAATGTGCTGGTGTTTAAGTTTATTGTATTTTTTTAATTTTCCTATATGTAGTCTATATGGAAAAAGTTATCATTTTACACTTTGCTTTTTCACTTATACAAAATTCACCAGATTTTTAATTTTTTAAAGAACTATCCAGTGCCATCTTGTTGAGGTGCAGTAATGTAGCTAATATCCCATTGGATATTGAATATTTCCTTATATTTCACTAAGATAAATAATGTGTTTGTGTGTGTGTGTGTGTTTGTGTGTGTGTGTGTGTGTGTGTGTGTGTGTCCATGTACAGGTTTTTTTTTTTAATAAAAATTTTTTGACTTAAAAAAAATCATGATATTCTGCTCACATTGCTAATTATTTCCACACAGCCCTTGAATGAGATTAATGATGCAAAAGGAACAGCTTTATGCTCCAGGAAGTACATCTCTGCTTTTTCTTGCTTTTTGTTGCCACTTTGTGACTGTTTCAGTAAGTTCAGTGTCTAGAGGGATGTGAACAATAGAACACGTCTGAGCTGGTAGTACAGAAAAGAGGGACACTTACTGAGTACATCAGGACACCTAGTGGACCCCGAGGAGACAGTGCAGCTGGCCTGGCTGGTGGCTCCCACACTTCAGAAAGCCTACCTGCCTCTACAAGGTTCATGGTGATCACTGTGACCCTGAAGAGAGACTTTCTCAGCCTCTGTGAACTGTTTGAAAAATAACCTGCCCTCGGTGGCTGCCTTTGCTTTCCTACTTCCCTGATAGAAGTGAACCATGCTTTCTCAGTCCTAACCCCCAAAGCCCAGAATGGGAACTTGACGTACATGGATGGGCCAGTCATGACCTTCAGTCCGTGCCACATGTGTAAACGCGGGACTGGACTCTAAGCGGGAGAGAGGGAGTCTAACCTCGGAGGCCCCCCCCATGGGCCTGTGCGGTGGGTAGGATATTCATAAGCCCTTCAGTCTGCTTTGGATTTGACTCTGTGTGTGATGGAAGAATGTCATCTTTACCTTCCTGCCTTTAAATGCCCCTTTCTGAAAAATGCACCTTCCTGACTTTTAAGGCATATTTTATTCTTTTGATGACTTTTCTGAAAAGGAGATTGAGATAGACATTTTTTGGTAATACTAAATCATTTTGTGGATGTGGTACCCAGAGAATAAACAAATCAGATGAGAATTCTAAATCATTAGTGATTTGAGTTGCATGCTGATTGTTAAGAGTGTGGATGGTATTCAAACCTCACTTTCTTTCTAACTTTTTCCCCGCATGGATGAATTGAACTACGTTGATCTTCTTATAATCAATTAGTGAGAGAGCCTGGGTGTGTGTGTAATATAAGCAAAATCTGTATATGTAAAGCAATGCTTTTTTTTTTAAGAGGAAATAGGATGGACTTCCTCTGGAAACTTCCCAATGTTATTAAAAATATTAATAAACTATGCGTTCAATATTTATTAGACTTCAAATAGAATATTGTAATATATTTAAAATAGTGAGAAATCATCATATAATACACATTATTCATTTAGATACATTTATTGGAGCATTTCAACCATTTTTTTAAGACATCAGCAATTAGACCAGTATTACCAAGTTAGGATTTCCTTTGGCCAAAATAAAAAGCAGCATGCTGTTGTAATCTATAGTATCCAAAGTCCAAAGTTAAAAATAAATATTTTCTAAAAGCCTTTACATTTATAAGGGACTTTAAAATGGCATGGTATAGTCATATATTTATCTTACTTGCTTTAAAAATCACGGTCGTGGTGCAGTGGAAACGAATCCGACTAGGAACTACAGTGTTGTGTGGGTTTGATCCATGGCCTCACTCAGTGGGTTAAGAATCCGGCATTGCTGTGAGCTGTGGTGTAGGTCTCAGATGCGGCTCAGATCTGGCTTTGCTGTGGCTATGACATAGGCCTGCAACTGTCGCTCTGATTAGACCCCTAGCCTGGGAACCTCCATATGTCATGGGTGTGTGTAGCCCTAAAAAGCAAAATAAATAAATAAATAAATAAATAAATAAAATAAAAATTAAAAAATAAAGTATGAAATAACCATTTCCAATTTTAATCTGGAAAAATTAGGTATTTTCTGGATACTAAGTTTAAAAAAACTGTAAGAAACAATTCTAATTTGAAGAGTACTAAATGCATCATTGAGAACAAAAATATAAACAAATGATTAAGACACATTGTGACAAATCAAAAGAAGTGCTTATCAGAATTAACAAATATTCCAAGCCCATTAATAAGTTTTCCACTAACATCAAAGAAGAGAAGAGAATCAGCTTACAGGTGATTCATCACATGGCCGGAATTTTGTTGGACCCTTGTTTTTCAGGTAGCACTTCAGGACTTATTGTTTCTAATTTACAGAGAAGGAGGTTGATGCTTGCAGAGGTTTTATGATCTTCTCAAAGTCTCCTACAGAATAAATGCTACATACCACTCTTTCTTTCCGAGGATCTTGACTTTTTTCACAATGCTATCCTGCTTCTCCTTTTCACTCCAAGTTTGGTCTTTTGGTTTGTGGAGAAAGGGGGAAAGCATTGGAGTAGACTCGATCTGCTGGCATCTAAAGGTCCAAAGAGGTGACTAGACAATCTTAATGAGGCTACTATACTACTTAGTGATGTTCTTCTTAGCAAGTATTGGTAGAACATTTTATTTTTGTGTTTTGATTTTATTTTATTGAAAAATAGTTGATTTACAATGTTGTGTTAATTTCTTCTATACAGCAAAGTGATTCAGATATATATATTTTTTTTGCATGATAGTTTATCATAGGATATTGAATATAGTTCCCTGTGCTATACAATAGGACCTTGCTGTTTATGCATCCTATATGTAATAGCTTGCATCTGCTAATCCCAACTCCCAGTCCTTCCTTCCCCAACCCCCTCTACCCCTTGGCACCTGCAAGTCTGTTCTCTACATCTGTGAGTCTCTTTCTATTTCATACATATGTTCATTTGAGCAAGCATGCTTTAAATTGGCTGAGATGACAAAGGAAATGCCCTGGTTTACATAATCCCTGGGATTCAGATGTTGCTTGAGCAAAAGTTTCTTGATTTCTTCAGGGCTGTGCTTTAGTTCTCCCAGATGCATTCAACTCTGCCTTATTCTTTGGCAGATGCGTTTCACCACATTCTTCTCCTGACAGAGCAATGGCTTCTGGAAGCCACAAGAACTACATGGTCCTGCATTCACAGCCGAGGCCAGAGAGAACCTCTCCTTTCCACTCATTTGGCTTTGGCCATGAATTTCGCATCATTGGACCAGCATAGGCCAGATGCCGAGTTTTTTTTTTTTTTTGGCATTGTTTTGGTTTTGCCTTTTGCTTTTTTAGGGCTGCACCTGCGGCATGTGGATGTTCCCAGGCTAGGGGTCTAATTGGAGCTACAGCTGCTGGCCTACCCCACAGCCACAGCAATGCTGGATGCAGGCTGCGTCTGTAACCTACACCAACAGCTCACAGCAACACCAGATCCTTAACCCACTGAACAAGGCCAGGGATCGAACCCGCAACCACATGGTTCCTAGTCAGATTCATTTCTGCTGAGCCACGACAGGAACTACAGATGCCCAGTCTTGCGGATACCCATCACCATAACCAGGACAGTGTGTCATCTTGATTTGAATAGGCCACATCACATGGCCATGAGAAGATGTGCCAACCACTAATTGGCTTAGGCTTGCAGACGTCTGTCCTTGGCACTAGGGCTGGTTTATTCCATCAAAATCCACTGATTGGAAGAGATGGGGTTTTATGAAGAAGGAAAGAAGAGGGAGGTAGATGTGGGGAGGCAGCAATAATGCCACTGAAATTAGCAAATCATTTTGGTTATTTCAAGTCTTAAGTCAAATATTGTAGTCCCTCTTATCAAATTTATGAATAGGAAATAGGAAATGAAATCACAGTTAAAAAGATTTCTCTATCTAGATTTCTAGTGTCTTAGTATCCAGCGATTGCTCCTATTTCCTATAAACAATTTATTTGGCCAGGATAAACTCTGAAGACATCTTATTGGCAGTGCATGCCTCTGTCAAAAAAAAAAATGTTCTTTCAGAGTTCTGTTGTGGTGAGGCAGTGGGTTAAGGATCCAGCATTGTCACTGCCGCAGGTCATGTCACTGCTCTGGCATAGGTTAGATCCCTGGCCTGGGAACTTACACATACACAGTTGTGTCCAAAAAAAACCCAAAACCCAAAACAAAAAATGCCCTTTCCATCTTCATTATTCAGAAGAGAAAATTACTTTTTATTACACTGCCATGTCACAAGTTAATGTCTCTGACTTTTAAAAACATGTAAGTATGGGTGTGTTCTTTTATTCACTTAAAAAAAAAATCTAAAACCGTGTTGGCCCACCATCAAGTTGGTTCACTCTCCCCAAGTCCACTTTACTTTCTACTTTCTACCAACTCATAATTTAATACACTTGCCCAAGGCCATCAAGCGTGAAAATACAATGTTGTGAACACAGTTTCTCACTGCTTGTAGTTCCAAAGGGTGAAGGAAATTCACAGGAAAGTGCATTCATATTGCAAAGAAACATTAGTAGATGAGGATTTGAGGTGAATTAAGTTACCCAAGCTTTCAGATTCATATTACTCTCCAGTCTAATTTTTCTAGGCAGAATTTTAGTGACAACATAACACGTATTTTTCAGATTCAGCTGAATGATCAGAGCTGCAGCCTGCATTCTTCCTGTGCTCAAATTGATCTGAATTGATCCCAAACACAGTACCAATTCAAAATACACTGTGTATATTTATAGTTGCCCTTTTACCAAATACAATGAACTTTTAAATGATTTAAAGCATATATTTAATGCATTTTAATGGCCTATTGTTTTATTCACATCATTTGCATACATTGTTCACACTAAAATACTTGAAAAAATCTTCAAACAAATTATAGGCTCTTACATATCTAATATTCAAGAAATATGGTTATAAATCTGCACTTTTATAAATAAAACAACTAGCAGTTAATTTGGGAAATGACCATTGACTTTTAAAATCAATAAAGGAGAATTTGAACTGCATCTGCATTTTATATAATTTATGTACATATTACTTATGCATAAAGCTTCATTTAAAGAAATTAAGTAGTTACAGAAACCAATAAATTTCAGATTCAGCAAACGTTTACTGAGCATCTGGGCTCTTTTAGATCGTTATGTTATTCGATCCTCCTAACCCCTTAGTAAGGTATTATCTCCTTATATAAAAATTATCAGTAAAGAATGAAGGAGATTAAGAGGTCTTACAGTTTTTGTAGTGTAGAAAACACTTTCTGCAGCCCACAAATAGGAGTTTGGGGCCTCAGGTCTGAAAAGGGCTAGGAATTCTAGAATAGTGATGTCTACGCATGGTGGTGGTGGGGGCCAGGATGAGGGCTTGTTTAAAAATAAAGCTGAATCACTTTGATTTTTTATTACACATAATATAGTCTATATCTTAAATTTCACCAGCATTAAAGAATAGCTTAATAGTTTAGTGTTTATTAATGGACATGAGCTAAAGATAATTTTATAGCATCTGTCATGCTAAAAAGATGTCACCTCAGATGATGGCTGCTTCTGAAGTGGAAGTGTGTGCCTTGCTACTGAGGTGACCATCCAAGGCCAGGACCTGTAATATGTTCCTTCACTGCCTTCTGCAGACTCAGGGAAACCTCTTCCTGGGGTGCAGGATGCAGCTGCCGGGCCGGCGAATTTTAGCGGGATGGGTCCTGAGAGACTGCTGTAAAAGGACTGTCATTGTGAGGTCACCTGGGGGAGACTGGGACAAATGCTGAGTGGACTGGGCACCTTCCCGTTGTCACCTTCTGTGGGTGAGGACAGACCTGGAGTGGTGCTTCTGCATCATCGTTGCTGGAGTCTGGGTGTGGACCACTGTGCGTTTGCTGAACATCATTAGTTACTGTGTTCAGCGTGAGGGGATGGAGGGATGGCCCACAACTGGCTAGGGCTGCCCCAGCTGGCAAAACCAGACCCTTGTCACCATGCATTCCAAATAACTTGGCCAAGATCTGATACAAAGGAACACAACCTTGCTAGTCTTCTGAGTTAACATGTGCTGTTAACAGCAGGCTTCCTCCAAATCACTTTTACTTCTTCAAATGGCTTAAATGAAATGTTGCTCTGTTATCCATTCCAGGATAAATATGGAGATAGCATATTTCATAGATTGGTGAACTCTGTGTTTTAATGTATTTCCTCACTTTAATTGCTGGCTATATAATCAGATATTTTCCACAAAAAATATTCTTTCCAAAACTCACTGAGTGTGAATTCCAGTAACATAACCATTATGTATAGTTATCTGGCTATATAAATTGTACCAAACACATGGAAGTTCTTTCGTTACTAATAAAAACTTATCTCTGTAGATTTTGTGGCTCTACCCACTATGATACAAGTGTCTTCAATACGCGTGTGTGCGCATACTCTTACAAACACAGTCGTTGTGTAGTCTTCAGTTACTTATCATCTTCTCTATTGCCAATAAATGAAAGGGGAAGATTATCACCTCTATGATAATATATAGAAGGGAATCAATATATAGTTTCGTTAATCTTAGTTACTTTAAGCATGAAAAAATACTTTTAATGTATAATTTGATACATTCTTAAATTTATTTCCTTTCTCCTCCCTCCCTGCTTTCTTTCCTTCCCTCCCTCCTTCCTTCCTCCTTCTCTTCCTTCCTTCCTTTTTTCTCCCTTTTCTTTCCCACTGCTATTTAATGAGTATATGTCACCTGCCAAGAACTCTGAGGTTTCAGAGTCACAGTGGTGAGTAAAAGCCTAACTCATGAAATTTACAGTCTAGTTGGAGAGAGAGGTTCATTAATGATCACATGGAGAGATCTGAAATTGCAACAGTGATCAATGCTATAAAAATTATCCAGATGCTCCTGAAGCATAAAATCGGATGTTCTTGTTATGATCTGAATTAAAAGGAGAATCTTCATTGAGAAAGTTATTCTGGCTTGGAAATAAAAACTATGATTATACAATACCTAGATAAAGTGTGGTATATTGGGGTGAAGAAGTGGAGAGGGGGAGAGAGAGAGACAGAGAATATTCCAGAAAGAGAAGCAGTGGCATTCTCAAAGACACTTTAAAAAGTGAGCGATGTGCTGAAAAGAACAAGGGGTGGTCTCAGTGTCTGGAGAACAACAAATTGAGGGAGGGTAGGATGGGGGTAGATGTGGAGGCATAGACATGGGACGGAACTGCTAGGCTGTAGAAACCATGACGACAGCTGTGTTTTTGACTGTGGCTTGGGAGCTAGATTGTCCCAGATGAGGAGCAAGGTGCCAGTGAGTCAGGGAGGACAGCCTGTGGGATGGCTGAGGGCGTGCGTTGAGATGGTGCTGCTGATGAAGTCAGGATGAGCTGTATTTAAAAAGCAGAATTAGCAGGACCAGGTGACACTTCAAATGGAGGGTTGAAGGCAGAAATAACACAGGGCAGTGGAGGCTTTGAGAAGGAATGGGGGTGGATTAGGTGTGAGAAGTAGTACACAGACAGCACCCAGCACACAGTGAGGATGCAGTTGGGGGCAGTTGGATCTGTGAGTTCCTACTTCACCATTTGGCTGGAAATGAGATACATGGTTTTTTAGGCTCAAAATACATCGAGTGGGTGGGGTGTCACGAACAAAGCGAGTGAAGGTGCTGCTGCAAGTATCTTCAATCCCAAGTACATCCATACCAGGGTATGCTGAGGTCTGTGTCTGCTCACTGTCCAAGGATGCATAGGGTGTGGCTGTTGATAAGACAAAACACTGCAAAACTGAATCCTGTAATTATCACACAGCAAAATAGGGATAATAGCTTCCTTATCTACTTTCTAGGATTATTGTTGGGATCAAAGGAGATAATAGGCTTCAGAAACTGCAAAGCAAATATGCAAAGCAAATGTGGGGTTACTTATCTATCAAATCCAGGCATTCAGGCATGTCCTGAAAACAAAGTGTGTGAATCAGCCCGGACTTTTCTCTGTGGCTTCTCCTGTCGGTCTAAAAATTTAGGAACCTGGTGTCTAGGAAACCATATGATACTTCACCCATATATGAAACAAATACAATGGTTAGAGTACCCTGGCATTCTTTTAAGGAAAATACCCCCCCCCAATGTCAGTAAAGGCTTACTGTTGACCAGTAGAAACCACTCTGAATATGGAAAAATACATGAAAAAAATGTGCTTCTTGAATTTTTACTTAGTTCAGTTTTGATGTTGCCATCAAGACTGACTCTTTAGTATTTCCTGTGACCATCCTTTCATTCCTGTGACGTCTGCTGCTTCAGGTCAGGTCCTCATCTCCACAGTGAACCCTGGAATCTTCTCAGAACCGGCCCACTCCTTCCAGCCCCACCTCTGCTTCTAATCATGCTCTATACCGTGCTTGCGTTGTTCTGATTTAATTTTCCTGCAATCCTGAGACTCCATGAAGTTAAATAAGTCAATAATGATCAGCCCGCTTATGCACAATATAATCAAGGTTTTACCCCTTGCTTCTCAAATGCCAGAACAAGGCTGTCTCCATCTGCCTTTCTTTCATTCATAATTTCTGTAGCTGATAACTTCTTGTAGGCCCCCCAAATGTCCTGTCACAGATCATTCCTTTCATTCTTTTTCTATCCCTTTCTTTCATTTTTGGGGATACAATTCTCTTTTTCCCTCAATACCCTTTATTAGTTTTTCCTGTTTTCCAAAGAACTGCATGTGTTCATGTCTCCGTGTATGATAGTGTGTGTGTATGCTTCTATGTGTATGTGTGTGTATGTGTATATATGTGTGAGTGACTGAGTGCATGTATGTGTGAGAGTGTGTGTGTGTGTGTGTTTGTGTACAATCAAGTTTTCTTTCCCCTTCCTGACTCTCAACATATTTTTCTGTCCTTTCTGTTTCTTTTTAATTTTTCTACGTACCTGGCACATTATATTTATCTAAGATTCAGTGATGGTCTTACATTTTCTCTTCCTGGGGGGATTTAACTTATATATTTCATTATTTTAATGACCCTGTAATGAAGGGTTTTTTCTGTTCGTTTTAAGCAATAGTCCAAAACGGATTTTCTCCCTCTTCTCTACAAGAGGAATGGGCAGGTTGTATAGACACTCTCTGCTTCTACACGGGGAACAGCGACAGGCTCTTGCCTCCTCACACTCCCGTGGTCAAGTCACCGCCTCCCCCCTCACACTTCGATCCTAGAATGAAGTCTCAGGGCTGTTTTCAGCTCAAGTGATCAAAAGAGTCCCACAATGTGTTCTGGTCAAGAGGATGCAGACACCTGTGCCAGCATCTCTTCTGAGAGCCCACATCTTCCAGGAGTTCCAGGAGATCAGCTGTGGAAACCCAGAAGGGGTCCCGAGGCTGCTGCATCTGGGACCACAGGCCCAGAAGAGCTGGGTCCCTGGGGGCTTTTGCTGCAGAGAGCCTGATTCTTCCAGAACGCTTCATCTCTTGCACAAAGACTGCAGGCCTGCCCTTGATATTAGGGCTGTCACACTCTCCCAAAGCCCCCTGAACCATATCAGATGTTCTGGGACAGAAACACCTGAGCAGGGGGGCTGCTCTCCACTTTGCAAAGTTGACCCATTCAGCAGCCCTTCGTGCCAACTGGTGGGGTGTTTCTGTCTCCTCGTTTAGAATGTGACTTGAAAAGATAAGGCAGGGATGAAAGTCTTCCAACATGATTTTTCCCCACTGGCTTCTTCAGGCGGAGAGCCTCCTGGAGAGGAAAAAATATATATATATATAACCAACAATACTTTCTGACCTATGTACCTTACAAGGTGAGGAAAAAAAATGGATCTATTAATTAAATCTAACCATGAAAACTGTTCATTTTCAAACTTTCCCCCTTAATCTCTCTGTGCTGAGAGAGAGACTATTGTAGAGAATGTTATTTGAGTGAGTTGAAAGGGTCTGGTGGATCCAGGTGGGGGGGAGAATTGGACCCCTGCCTGGAAGCCCGCCAGCCACATTTTGGGCCCTCACCTTTATTGTTCCAAAGGTGTAGCTTCTCTCTTTTGCTTCCAAAGTTATCATAGTACATCTGTTTGCCAGATGTTAATTTTTCATTTTTCTCACCATGAAAAGTTCCCATTTGATTAGCCAAAAAACTCAAGACTGGAGTGTGTGTGTGTGTGTGTGTGTGTGTGTGTGTGTGTGTGTGTGTTTTAAAGCAGATAAACAAACAGCATCAACTAGAGTCAAAAACAGTATGTCAACTTCTGCCATGTTAGTGTTCCCCTAGGGCCAATCAGTAACCTGAACTGGCATTTACAAAGCAATGATTTAATGACCTTAATGGCAAAAGGATTGACTATTTCATCTGGAAGTGGAAGAAAATACTAAGAGGAACAGAAAACTAAGCTTCCTAGGTGTATAAATCATGCCAGAACATTCTAACAAAGAATAGTACTTGAAAACGAAGCTATTTTTCAAGCCACGGTTTCACCCAGCAGTGTTGCATGCTCTGCAGTATTTGCCATTGTTGGTTCAAAATTATTGGTGAAAAAGCAGCATCTGATGCATGCAAGCACAACGGAGCTTTTTGTTAAAGCCAGAGTCAGGAGCTAGCACTGATGTATTTGTTACAGGACTCTGCTCCATTTCCGTGCACACACTAGCACCAGCATACACAACTGCATTCCTACACTCTTCAAAGAAATGCACTGCTTCTGAGCACATGAAACAAATCATTTTTTTTTGTATGATAACTTCTCGTGAATCTGTGTTTCTCAGCCAGTTACTGCTACTGGCTGTTTGTGGGTTGTCTGAAGTGCCCCAAATCTCATCAACACCCATCACAGTGGTCTGTGCCATGTGATCCATACTAATGTTTAAATATACTTCTGTATTATTGCAGGTGGCATTTGTACAGTGAAGGATCAAAACACAAGTGAAAGATAACTGCTTCCCACAGGGATAGGCTTCATGTGCCATTTTAAGAGAGCTGACCAAATATAAAATGCAGGACTCCTGGAGTTAGTATTTTAATTATGATAAAAAAATTCATGTAAGGACAATCAAGATATAAGGTAACCTGCTCACAGGTCACATGCAATGGATGGAATTGAGTCCTTTCAATTTTATATGTTGAATCCCTAACTCCCAATGTAATGGTATTTGGAGGTGGGGCCTCCGGGAAGTGATTTGGTTTAGATGAGGTCAAGAGGGTAGGAACCCCATTATGGGGTTAGTGCCCTTGTAAGGGAGACACCAGAGAGCTCTCTCTCTTTCTCTTCCCCTCCTCTCCCCCCATCCCCATCTCTCTTTCCCACCTCCTCTCTTTTTTCCTCTCCCTCTCTCTCTCCGCACCATGTAAGGACATAGTAACAAACACTCATCAGCAATCCAGTCTGATAATCCTCACCTAAATTATCTGACACCTTGATTATGGATTTTCTTCCAGCATCTAGAACTGTGAGGAATGTCAGTTGTTGAAACACCCAGACTGCAGGATTTGTTATGGCAGCTCAGACTGAAACAGCAGACCTACTTTTGATTATTCCAAATATACAATATCCTTGCCCACTACTTTACTTTTTAGGGGGAGAGTGTTTCATTACTAACCAAAGTCTAGATGGGGTCATGAATAGGAGAAAGATTGCCATTCAATAGGGTTAAGAGCCTGCATAGCATCAAGAGGCTAGTTAGGGCTGAGACAGTGGTGGGGGCCAGTCCATTATTGTTCTAAATTAGCTGACACATGTAACATTTAATGACACACTGCAGGAATGTAGGGAGAGGGCTTTTATTTGGGCAAATTGTGATTGTAGCAGCTAAAAAACTCAATCTGTAAACTTACCCTATTCAGAAACCTTTCTCTGTCTTATGTTTGGTGACATGGATACTCCAAGCTAGTTTCCGTGGTTACAGAGGACTGCTCTCAGGAGAGATTTAAAGAACACCTTCATCAACACGGGGGCAACATCTCCACTACATCTCCTGCTTAAATAGCTTCACTATTTATAAACCCTTGTACTTTCAACGTTGAAGGAGTCTATGAGAACGGGCCCAGGCTCCTTATAACACATCTATGAGAATGGGCCCAGACCACTGATGAAGTTTTCTCATTTGCCTTTTAATGTACCGTTCTTCTTGGATGTCCTTCCAAATATTTCTGCTTGAATCCTTCACCTTCTGGAAAAGCATTGGTGCATGGACTCCAACCTCCAACTCTAAGAAGATGAATACAAGCTATGTAAAAATCATTTTAAAAAATAACAGCAGAAATAGTCAAGTTAACATAAATAGCTGACATCTTCGTACCTTAAACTTTTAAGAGCCTTATTCAAAATTGTAAAAGTTTCTACAGGGACATATAGAGGATACACCCTCATGCTTCCAGAGACCTAGAACTAACCATTTCAATCAATGAGGTTGCAAGGAAGATGGAGATCTAAGGAAATATACTAGAACTAAAGCAGCTATAATAGATGGATTAGAAGAAAAGAAGGAAAGAGGCAGCTTTTGTGATGTGAGAAAACAGCCAGCCTGTGAGGGAAAAAACAGACTTACACATTGAGAGAACACAAGCTGCAGAGAAGAAATCTTGGGAAGTTGTGAGCACATGATGAGGCACCAGGAGGGAGAACCCTGAAAATGCCGATTTAATGCTATGTAAATGTCCCTGTGGTGGTGCAAAGATGGAAACTGCTCCTGGGTGACTTAGAGTCAAGGAGCATGGGTACCACTCCTTTCATCCCATTGTGCATACAGCAAGGTATCTGAAGCCTCCACAGAATTCAATGAAATCTGATAAATGATTCACTCACAGAGTTTATTGCCAAGTCCAAACTCACACTGCCCATATCACAAGAGGCCAGTAAATCAGGAGACAAGTTGTTGGGGCAAGAAATAATGAGTTTATTCGGAAAGCCAGCAGACTGAGTGGGTGGTAGAGTTTTGTCCCAAAGAAACATCTTACCTGAATTAGAAGTCAGACTTCGTTATTTTTTAATTTTTATTAGAATAGAGTTGATTTGGAGTATTGTGCCAATTTCTGCTGTACAGCACGGTGGCCCAGCCATTCATATATATACATTCCCTTTCTTATATTATCTTCCATCATGGTCTACACCAAGAGACCTCATTTAGTACCCTGTGCTATACAGTAGAACCTCATTTCTCATCCATTTGAAAATAATAGTTTGCATTTAAAAAACCCTAACTTTCAATTCATCCCACTCTCTCTCTCTCTCTCCCTCCCCCTCAAGACAGGTCTGTTCTCTATGTCTGTGAACATGTTTCTGTTTTGTAGATAGGTTAATTTGTGCTATATTTCAGAGTCCATGTATGTGATATCATATGGTATGTGTCTTTGTCTTTCTAGAAGTCAGGCTCCTTTTATACTAAAAGGGTAGGTGTCGTTGGTGGTTGTTGTAAACTTCTTGGGGATATCAGAGTCCTTTGTTCTTGCATCTGTAGGTAGGTCATGTCATGATGTTCCTGTAAACCTCCAACAAAACAAATGCCAATCTCTATTCTACAACTTTTTATCTCTTTATGAATGGACTCTTAAAGGTCAGAGCCTTGAGAATAGGTTATCCTGTATATTTCAGGCTATAGGCTAGATTCTTTTACAAAAGGCTCAGAGCCAGCATGACTCAGCACTGGCAACAGCACACAGGTTAAAGTAAAGGAAATAGTTTCAACATGGAGTCAGTTTTTTTCTCCCCTATTACATGGTCACAGTGATGATTTCTTGTCCTTGCTCGGTCAGGACAAAGGTTTGTTAGAGTCACAAACAGGAGTCACTTCACCAGTCCCCACAGCTTCTCTGGGTCAGCTCAATCAGCTTTATGCTCAGGTGGTAGTGCTAGATGGTATAAGAAGAGTCCCAGCGTGTTTTTCCTGACCTAGGCAAGAGAGTGGTGAGATTCTGAAATACCAGTGTCAGAAGCCTGGAATTTACTGTGCCTGGATCTTTGAGGACATTACTGCAAAATTTAGCAGCCTCCAAAGATTCCCACAGAGAAAAAAAATATACCTGTAGATTCTAGATGTTTTTGCTCTGCTCTTTATCTTTAAAATGAAGGGCTTTCATCAACACTATAAAAAAAATCCACTTAAAATATTAGTAAAACACATGCAAAGATATTTCACCAAAGTGAATATACAGATGAAAAATAAGCACATGAAAATGTGTTCAACATTATTAGTGATTAGTGAAATAGAATTTAAGCCCACAATGCAATAACACTGCCCACCTAAAATTTTTAAAAAGTGATAACTCCACCTCAAAAAATAAATAAAAGTGTTTCTCTTGGGGGTTGGAATGTTTTCATAGCCTTAACTTTCTGTTAGCTTGTGTATAAAGATCATGAAAACTTGAAGAAAAATAAGGCTGGAGGAATGTGGTCAAGGCTTACCAAGAGGACCAGAATCTCTAAGGCTGCTCACAATGTCTCTAGCAGAAAAAAAAAAAAAAGGATCCACAGTTCTCTATATTATTCACCAGTCCAGAGTAATGTCCTGTATTGTTTTTCTTTTGTTGTAGTTGTACCTCCTTTTTTGGCCAATTCATTTTGGGACTACCACTGTCACTCATGTTTCAACACCATCAGGCTTGTCCTGACACAATGTTTGATAATGAGGGAGCTGATTTGCTTCACCGCCCTGCATCCCCCCCGGAAAAGGGCTGGAAACACACTCAATGGAAACAATGCAGCCAAGGTGGATGTGAAGAATAATTGCAGAAAATTTGAAAATGCAGTGTGGCAATGTTCCTAAAAATAGGACACACATGGGGAAGTGGAGGCTGAAAAGGATTTTATGTTTCTGAAGAACATGATGTGAGGAATAGTAACAGTTCAGACTGACACTGTTGGACACATGAATCACATCTTTACATTAGCATTCATGAGGGAGACCGGGAAAAGTGCATGAAAAACACAGATGGGCCTTTCATGATGGGAAGGCACCGGACTACAGAAACAAAGTGCCTCACTGGAGAAAATAAAAAGAAATTAGTGTTATTAAAAGAAAAGTGTATCAGTTGGTCTTTTTGTAAAACCTAATCCTTTTCCTCAGCAATTTCATGAACAATGCATGTTCCTAAAAATTGCCCCCTGTGCCTTTTCTCATTTCCTCTGAGTAATTCAGTACTCTGTTATTTTTAGAAACCCCTTATTTGTCTACTTAGTAGGAATGTTTATTAAATTTGCTATGAGTTATCAAAAATTTATTCCATAACTTTGAGAACAAGCCGAGTTGCTAGAAACTGTTTCTGGATTTGCTGGAGAGATTTCATTTCCTTTGAAATTTACACATTTGATTGTAATGCATTTGAAATGTCAGAAAGCTGGACTTGTGTGTACTTTTTCCATCTCTGACTTTCTGTTTTAATATGAAATCTTGAACACATCTGTTTGTTTGATCTGAATGTGTCAATGATGTATTAGCTCATGAAATGGAGCTTTCCTAAGAGAGCAAAATGATGCTGATTTTATCCATGATAACAATATACATTAGTGCAAATATGTAGAAATTCTTTCAGTGACTGTAAGTAATCATATTAGGAGATATTAACTGTGACTATATAATATATGTATATATACTCTTTGATATTGCAACACGCTATTTTTCTTCACCTCTATGCTAACATTGGGTTTAGATAATTTATATTGCCTACTACCAACATATTCCAAATTCTGACAGTTTCGGGGATTTAGGATGATCAAGATTTAAGTTTCTTAGGAGAAAGAGATTGATCTTGTAAGGAAAGTTTTCATTTTGAGATAAGTTCAGATTCACGTGTAGTTGTAAAAATTAACACAGAGAGATCTTCTGTCCCCCTTACTCAGCTTCCCCCAGTGGTAACTTAAAAAGGCAGAGAACTATACCACAATCAGAATGTTGACACTGAATGATGTAGACATGGAACATTTACAATCAACAGGACATTTCCATCACTACAAAGATTGTTTTACCCATTTACATCCATACTCGTATCCTTCCCGACCCCTCCTCCACTTACTAAACCAGGGTAGCTACTAATCTGTTCTCCACTTCTGTAGTTTTGTTATATAGAATGTTATATAAATTGAATTATATGGCATGTCACTTTGGTGATTGTTTTTCTTCCACTCACTATAGTTCTCTGAGATTCACCAGGTCATTACATGTATCTGTAGTAGCCAGTTCCTTTTTATTGCTGAGGGGTTTACATGTTATAGACACAGCACTATTGCATTAACCACTCATTTGTTAAAGGACATCTGGGTGGTTTCAGCTTTTCTGTCTTCCCAACCAAGCTGCAATAAACATCTGTGTACAGATTTTGCATGAACATGTTTTCATAACTCTAGGATAAAACCCCAATAGGCCAAGTACTAGGTTGTATGGTAGTTTCAGATTGAGATTAAACAAACAAACACAAACAAACAAACAAAAAACGTGCAAACTGGTTTTCACTGTGGCTATACCATGTTCCATCAGCCATGTATGCGTGATCTATTTTCCCCACATCCTAGCCAACATTTTATATGATGACATTTTTTTTAACTTTAGCCATTCTGATAAGTGCACAGTGATGTTAACACCACACTCTTTTGATCACTATAGCTTTATAGTGAGTTTTTAAATTGGCAAGTAGGAGCCCTTCAACTTTGTTCTTTATTGACATTATTTTAGCTACTTGGAGACCCCTTGAAAGCCCCTAAGAGTGTCCAGAAAAATAATTGTGGGAAGTTTCACAGGTATTGCATTAAATTAATTGATCACTTTGGGTAGTATTTCCATCTATGTTAATGTTGTATGCTGCATTTTTTCGGATTGTTTTTATTAACTCTAGTTTTGTGTGTGTGTGTGTGTGTGTGTGTGTGTGTGTGTGTGTGTGTGTGTATTCTCTGGGATTTTCTGTATATATGATTATATCATTTGCAAATAGAGATAATTTTGCTTCCTCCTTTCCCATTGGATGCTTAATTTGCTTTCTAGCATTCCACCAGATATGAAAGATTAGGGGTTTTTCAGGTCTTTTTTGATAATGTATCCTATCCTGGACACATGTATAAATTTCTAAATTTCCCACTATTCATGGTAATTTTGAGTGAATGTCCCAGTTTCCAAAGAAACTCTGTCCAGCTTTTCTTCCTAGAATTTTGGTACTCTACTGTTTGCCTCAAGCGTAATATTTTGTGTTAGGTGGTTCTGGTTGTTTACTTGCCTTAAAATATTTTTGAAGAATGTCCATCCTTTTCTGCCTTGAGTTTTGCAGAACAAACACAAGCCCTTTACATGAGTCCTTCAGGTAATTACCCAGACAGAGTAAGACAAATAAACAATATAATTTGTTCAGTGTATTCAAATGATGAACTGTCTCATTGTACTTTAAAGCAAAAGTTTTTTAGGTATTGTTGTTGATCTGTTCTATAATTGAACAAATTTTCTATTCACAAGAATCATAATTGCAAGTTGTATATGGCACTGAAAATAGAATAAACCAGAAATATCAGAATATTTGGGATATGGATTTTTAATTAAATGGTAGGTAGATTTCTTATCATTTTAAATCAAGTCAAATCAGATAATTATTTTCCATAGTATAGTAATATGTAACAATGGACCTTCAAAGTCTCCACACTTCACTCATACTAGAATCCAAAACAGCCACACTTGGTCTGAACTTCACCACCCCTAAGGTTACTTCCCAGCCTCCTGTACTCCTCTGCTCCCACTGAGCTCACAATCTCCCTTCTGCCCCTGCAGACACCCTCCTTACAGGGCCTTACTTTCTCTTCCTTCTTTGCTCAAAGTCACCTCCCATTGAGACCTAATTTAAATTAGGTTTAAACCACTAGCAGCCTGTTTTCCCTTTGCTCTGCTATAGGTTTTTATTTTTCTTTCCATAACACTTCCAATCTCCATACCATTTGGTATTTTTGTCTTTTGTGTTTCTTGTCTAACCCTCTGCGCTGCAGTGGAGCACTAATGGTTAGGCCCTTGCCCTCCCTGATGAACCCAAGGGACTAGAACTGGGCAAGCTGTTTACAGTCAATAAATATTGGATGACTTACAGAAAACACTTCTCTCCCATTCCCAACAAGTGAATTAGCTGAATTCGAATCTATATTTTGATGGTGAGGGTTTTTCAGTAATTGATTTTTATACAGATTTTAATTTAATGTAAATATGAGTAGTTGTGCT
Organism: Catagonus wagneri; assembly: GCA_004024745.2. Taxonomy (NCBI): domain Eukaryota; kingdom Metazoa; phylum Chordata; class Mammalia; order Artiodactyla; family Tayassuidae; genus Catagonus; species Catagonus wagneri. The sequence continues at coordinate 34,966,829 of PVHT020000521.1, read as the reverse complement.
TTTCTTATTGAAATGATACTTCCCATTACCATCTCTTTGTGGCCTATTTAGGTTTTTCATTACCTAGATATTTCAGCTAAATTGTTAAGGGGGTTACATGCCATATTTTCCTATGGTAAATATCACAAAGTTACATACATAGAAATTGCTTGAGGAGTTCCTTTGTTGTGCAGTGGGTTAAAGATCCGGTGTCACTGCAGTGGATTTGGTCACTGCTGTGGCATGGGTTCAATCCCTGGTCAGGAAATTTACACATGCCGTTGAGTGCAGTTGAAAAAAATAAACTAAAAATAAACTTGGCAAGCACTTCATTTAATTAATTCAACTCTTTATTTCTTTGTAAAATGTTATTGGAAGCAAATATTATAATTTGAGTTTCTCTTTTAAATCCTGCTCACCAAAGAATTTACTTCAGTTAACAATAAAAATAAGCCAGGATTCAGGTCTGTAGCTCCACATTTCCATGCAGACAATAATTTTTCACATTCATTTGGCTTTGTTTTGCTCTGTCTTCTGGAAGCCACTTTCAAAGCCTCAGAAGGTGACTTGGAGACAGGAGGTCAGGTGGGACCTGAGAGCAGCCTGCATATTAACTTGAAAAGAGCTTCTGCTCCATTATAATTACAAAGAAAAGATTTGCAGGAGGGAGCAAAACAAATTCATGAAAAAGGTAAACTGTTTATCTTGAAGGAAAGACATTTTGATCAAGCCCAGAGATTCAAACCTGAGTCTTACTTAGAGCCTTTAGAATGACTAATAGAAAGGAACATATGTGTCTCCTTTGATGGACAAACTGAATGAAGATGTAGGCAACATTAGAAGAGATTGGGGAGTTCCCTTCATGGCTCAGTGGTTAACAAATCCAACAAAGAACCATGAGGTTGTGGGTTCCATCCCTGTCCTTGCTCAGTGGGTTAAGGATCCGGCGTTGCCGTGAGCTGTGGTGTAGGTTGCAGACACGGCTCAGATCCCGCATTGCTGTGGCTGTGGTGAAGGCCGGCAGCTGCAGCTCCTTTTAGACCCCTAGCCTGGGAACCTCTATATGCCGCGGGTGCGGCTCTACATAAAGGCAAAAAGACCAAAAAAAAAAAAAAGATGAAGAGATTAGAAGTATGTCTATGTGTTAAGAGCTTAGTTGGCCTCATTTTCAAGTGATAATTAGTTATTTGTTGTCCTAGATACAGAGTTCCTGTTTGGCAAATCAGACTACGTTCCAAAATTTCTGCCTGTATATGCAGAAGGGGCCCAGTAAATAACCTTATTTCCTAAGTTATGAATAAATTGAGAAATAAGGCAAAATATAAGGCTGATGGGATCTGACAGGCAGCCTTATTGTTACCAAAAGCAAGTTTCTGTGCCCAAGGCATATTATGGTCAACAGTACCAAAACAACAGAGTTTAAAGCAGAGAAAGATTTATTTCAGGGCCATGAAAGGAGACAGTGGGGTGGCTTTTGCCCCACATCCCCCAACTCCCAGAAGGGTTTCAGCAAAGCATTTTTAAAGGCAAGGTGAGGGAGGAGCGTGGTTGGTTGTTGCAATTTCTAGGTATTGTAACCCTTTGTTCACTTAGATAAGGTCACAATGTTCCTATAAACCTCCAACAAGGCAAGTGTTATTCTCTCTTCTGCAATGTTTCATCTCTATATGAATGGAAAAGTGTTATACCCTTAAAGGCCAGAGGCTTGGGAATGGGCTATCCTGTACATTTCAGGCTATAGGCAACATTCTTAACTTGAAACAAAGGCAATAGAATTCAAAGCTTAAAGGAAAAGAAACATCTAGTATGGAGTCAGATTTCCTCTTCCCTAGGACATTAGGGACAAATTAAGCTACAATTGTATCCTACTGTTGATACCTGCAGGCATTTTATCTTCCTAATAGTCAACTGTTTCATTAGACCATCATCCTTCTCTCTTCCCCATCAAACTCCATTTATACCTTTGCAAGTACATAGGTGGTCCTTGGAAGAGCACAAGAGAATACAAGCTGCCTAAAGATGGGACAGAAAAACACAAGGACATAATTTACTCTGCCTCTCCTGGAAGAGAGAAAGAGGGAGAGAGAGAGAGAGAGAGAGAGAGAGAGAGAGAGTGTGTGTGTGTGTGTGTGTGTGTGTGTGTGTTGGGGGGGAGGGTTAGAGAGAGAGCAGGAATTTTATACTAATAAGGTTACCTCCATATGGAAGGAAATAACATCCCAGAACCATTTGTATCCTTTCCACATATGTCTGTATTCATTTGAGATTTGCCTGACCTTATGTCTGAACTGAATTCTTGAGAAAGATTTTAAATATCTCAGGAGACCTAGATCCAGAGTAGTCCAGAAGAATGATTTCAAGATGAGATACCAGACCATGCAATAGAGGATGACAGAACACACACTGAGTAAATGTGGTGTTAAATTGGCCCTAGTTTGCAAAGGGAGAGAAAAGGGTTAGTGAGGGTCTCATGGAAGTTATTTTTGTAATTTGGAGGACAGTAGTTAGTTCATGTGCCCAGCAGACCTTAAAAGTTGGGTATTAAAACCCTAATTATGAGCAAATGAACCCAGTTTAATCCTAAACTATCCTCAAGGACATACCCAGGGAAAAGTGGCTATTGAGACTTTGAATGAATAACAGTAGAGGGAAAAATGTTAAGTCTTCCTCAGGATACTAAGAGCATGGCACTTGATAAAGAGCAGTTATTTGCAAAAGCCTCCATTCAAATTCAAAATAATATTTAAGCATGCTTTGGAGTTCCAAAGAAATGTGTTTGAAAATAGATTTTCCTCTGATGTTTCGCTCTTGCCATTTGCACTATGATTCTTTTCAGCCTGGGGCAACTTAACTACGGGAGTATCATACTGAGATGAGGAACCCCTGCAGTTGACTTGACAGCACTGAGCTGTTATCTAGGACTATTTTAATGCATGTCATAAATCACAAAGCTAAGTTTCTATTTTGAAACAAATAGAAACAATCATGATCGTGGATTTCCAAAATCTGTTTTAGAAAGTCTGTTGCTTGTAAGTCTTTGCTTCATTTAAAACTCAAGATATTAGAATGTGCCTAGAGAAAAAAATAACAGTATTGGCCTTCATAAGGTGACCGAAAAGTTACTATTGTGAATTAAAACACAATAACAGAATTTTCAGTAGGAGGGAAAAGCTACTAAATTTCATGTGTTTTTGCTGTTGCCTGAAAAATAACCATCCATAAGACAGCTTCCTTGTGGATTAGTAATTGTCAACTTTCATTCAGTTACTTGGTGGTCTGTGGATCAAATGATCCTTTTACCCTTGCCAAATTTTTGAGGATTAGAAAAGTCATTTACTTGATCTCTAAAACTGTCACCTGCTGACAAGGAGTAAGGCTCTTTCTCTTTCTCTCCCACAAATAATTACCGTACACACTGTTTACTGCAGTTGGGGTTGCCCTGCCAGCTAAGTCTGGGATAATTCTGTTCTGTACCAGCTCAACATATTCATTCTCTTCTGTGGACTAAGGGAATCTACCCTGCTTGTCCCACTTACTGGAATTCCCACTTCCTCCCAAAGTGAGAGAAATGGGCTAAAAATCAGAAAGGAAGTTAACATGTCTTGGTTTCAAAAGACCTTTGCTAATATTAAGTTAGACTTATTCACATCAGTTTCTTTATATCTGTTAGTATTTGTTTCATGTATTTGGGTGTTTCTATATTGGATGCGTATATCTGAAATCACTTCCATGTAGAATGTAAAAAATAGCACAAGTGAACTTATTTACATATCAGAAATAAACCCACAGATATAGAAAACAAACTTATGGGCAGTTCCTGTTGTGGCTTAGCAGTAATGAGCCCGACTAGTATCAATGAGGATTCAGGATTTGATGCCTGGCCTCTATTAGTGGGTTAAGGATCTGGTGTTGCTGTGGCTGTGGTGTAGCCTGGCAGCTTCAGCTCCAATTAGACCCGTAGCCTGAGAACCTCATGTGCTACAGGTGCTGCCCTATAAAGCAAAAACAAAAAGCAAAACAAACAAACAAAAAAAATGAACTTATGGGTTACCAAAGAGGAAGGGAGGGAGAGTGGTAGGGGTATTGGATTAACAGTTGCAGGCCGCCATATATAAAATAAGCATCAAGGATTTACCGTATAGCACAGAGAACTCTAGTCAATATATTATAATAAACTATAACAGAAAAGAATTTTAAAAAGAATCTATGTATATATATAGAGAGAGAATATATATATAAATATATATATATATCTATATAACTGAATCACTTTGTTTTACACCTGAAACTAACACAATATTGTAAGTCAACTAAACTTTAGTTTATAAAAAAATTTATACTAATAAGAAATGTCAACAAGAATTCTGCAGTTATTCCTGGTCTCCAAACATGAAGGAGATGAGTCTGAGTTGATTTTACTTTATCATTTTTCCCAGTTTCCTTCTTAGGTTTTGGTGGCTCTTTTGAAGACTCCTGTTAATGCAATTTCTTAATTCTTTATGATTGGGGATAAATTGATCACTTCTCCCCGTCTCTCCTAATCTCCCCTCTTACTAGTTTATATCTGTTAGTATTTGTTTCATGTATTTGGGTGTTTCTATATTGGATAACGATGGGAAAACAATGTTAAAGAATTGACAATTCAAGCTTTTCCTGACTCAAACAGGACTTATTTATATCTCAGAGGAAACTTGAGACAGGTTTTATAAGTCAATCTCTCCTCTGTATTTGAGGGAACTCAACCTCAACCACGAGTTGAATTAAATCCCTCACTCTTCATTCATTATGGAGTTCTGGGACTCTCAGCATAATCTAATGTCCCTAACTTGCTGGCTGGGGTGCTTCCTAAAACAGGAACCTTTTCATGTCAAGCATATCTGTTTTACTCAGTGAATGAAATCAGTGATTATTACCCTCCCCCAATAAACATACACTGTGTCCATTCAGTAGTACAAATTCTAAAAGAAGGCTCACACTGGAGTGTCACATGGAGAGAATTATAAGAGAATGTTATCATATACTTGGCAGGAATTGAGACTCTGAACATTTCCCCAGAAGATGTCAAAGTGCCCTGCGAGGCTGGGAATCCTCTGGACTTCAGGTTGCAGATGGGACTGAAATGGGGAAGGGAGTGGGTTGGACTGGGAATCTGGGTTTAATCTGTTGCCTTTGGAATGGATAAGCAATGAGATCCTGCTGTACAGCACTGGGGACTGTATCTAGTCACTTGTGATGGACCATGATGGAAGATAATGTGAGGAAAAGGAATGTATATATTTGACTGGGTCACTTTGCTGTACAGTAGAAAATTGATAGAACACTATAAACCAACTATACTATAATAGAAAAAATAAAAACCATTTTTTTGAAAAAAGAGTGAATTAGGTAGGACTCTGTGTAGAGGAACCACTAAATTTTATTCTTTTTTATCTGTTCCACTTCTGCATGTTCAAAGTTTTATTTTCTTCAGGTGAGTATAGAAAGCGACATGGAAAAGCCTGGAACCGACGATAGCCCAGGGCCCAGGGAAGCAGCACATCCATCCAGGCAGCCGTTCTCTGTGGGCTTATGGATTTTAACATTAGGCTTACCAATTTAAAATTCACCATCAGAGACTGGTTTTATCACCCTTTATTTTCTGGAAATACCAATTATTAAACTTTTTGTTGTTGGTTTTAAATTGAGCCATAATTGATCTATAACATTATGTTAGTTTTGGTGTACAACATAATAATTTAATATTTGTATATATTGCAAATGATCACTACAACAAGTCTAGTTAGGAGTTCCTGCTGTGGCATAGTAGGTTGAGAATCTAACTGCAGTAGCTCAAGTCACTGCTGAGGCTGCAGCTCGAATTCAGTCCCTGGCATGGGAGCTTCCAAATGCCATGGGTGTTACCAAAAAAAGTCTAGTTAACATGCTCTTTCAGCAACTTTCATACGGCATCATTATCTCTACTAACTAAACCGTATGTGACATCCCCAGGAATTATTTATTTTATAACTGGGACTTTGTACCTTTTGACCCCGTTACTCATTTTGATAGTGATTTAAGTCTTTATAAATAACCACTTTTTAAAATCACTTATTAAATTTCTACTTTGTTCTAGGCCAGCTATATGACATTCTCAAATTTGTGCACATTTGATGTTACAGAATTTTGTATATCAGGATGACTTTTTCATGTCACAATTGAAAGCAACATACTCATTTCAGTGAGTGTTTATACTGTCATTCAGTGAGCTTCCCATTATAGTTTCAAGAGTTATGTCCCACAGATCTGAAAGTTCTGATTTACTGCGAAGCTTTGATCCGTTACTACTGCAAATGGTTTCTTATCTACATTCGCATATTCCTTCTTTTTATAAATGTTTAAGTTATGAGTATAATCTTCTGGTTTATATGCAAGAGTTAAAGAAAGGCAAATTCAATTAGTATGTTCTTGTGAAACAGATCAACACTGTTGTTAATACTCTTTAGACAACAAGCTATTTTTCTGCCTGGTCTTTTTTCTAATCTAAAACCTTGAAAGCTTAACTATGGTAAGACAAAGGAGAACAGAAACTAGAGTAAACTATATAACTAGATTTAAAAGAGGGAAAAACCTTTTGTGCCCTTGAAGTTATAAATAGAAATCAGTAAAATAAAAATACACACAAAGTTAACTATAGACTGCTTAGTTTTTCAACTCAAGGCCACAGATTTGAAAGAACAGTAGTTCCTTTTCACCAAAGCAGTTTTGGCAACAAATCCTAGTCTGCATGGAATTTCAGTATCATGTATGATTTCTTCAGAAGCAACATGAAACTCAAACAAAAATAAGGAACAGAAGCCAGGACTTTGCTTTCTTGCCTGTAGCATAGGAGGAAGTGAAAAGTTGAAAGGTCATATACATGGGTATAGAGATGCAGGTAAAGATCAATTAGAGCAGCGAATTCATAAATGGAGCTTCTGGTTCTATTTATGATTCCATGGCTATTTAGCCAATGTCTTCTGTCTTGATTCTGTATATTCACAGGTAACATTATCTCATTGGAGACGTGGGAAATTCTGATATCAATCAAATTCTCAACTATCTTATGTTTAATCAGCCAGGTAGTGTGTGTGAATAGCACCTCCTGAAACTGTGTATACACAATCTCTGTGTCCCCCAGTTCCACACCTAAAATAGCAGTGAAATCCCCGGAACTTTCTATGTATCCCAGCATATAATGGCTTTGGGTCAAAAGAGTTATTTAAGGAATAAAGCTGTAACTCAAATACTCTTTTTCCACCCATCAGTAAACAGGCTGCCTAAAGACCCCTCAGGCACACAGCCAGCCTCTAATCTCATCCAGAGACAAAGCCCCACCCATCAGAGGGAGAGGAATCAACCCACCTACCAGTGGGTAGGCATCACTCCCTCTCATCCGGAAACCTACAGCAAGCCCCGCCCATACCAACTTTAGCCACAGGGGAGGCAAATGCCAGAACTAAGAGAGGCTACCACTCTATTGTTGACAAAAAGGTCACCACACCAAAAACCTATTAAAATGAAAAGACAGAAAACTCTAACTCAGATAAGGGAGAAAGAGAAAAGCCCAGAAAAACAGCTCAGTGATGAGATCATCGGCCTCTCAGAAAGAGACTTTAGACTGTTGATGCTGAAGATGATGCAAGACATTGGAAATAAACTGGAGGCAAAGATTGATAATTTACAGGAAACATGAGCAGAGAAATACAAGCCGTAAAAATTAAACAAGAAGAGATGCAAAATATAATAACTGAAATAAAAAATTCATTAGAAGCAGCCAACAGTAGAATACAGGAGGCAGAAGAATGAATCAGCGAGGTGGAGGACAGATTAGTGGAAATCACCCATGTGGAAGAGAAAAGAGATAAAAGATTGAAAGGAAATGAGCAGAGTCTCAGAGAACTCTGGGATTATGTTAAATGCACCAATATCCATATTACAGGGGTGCCAGAGGGAGAAGAGAGAGAGAGAAGGGGACAGAAAAACTATTTGAAGAGATAATAGCCGAAAACTTCCCTAATATGGGAAAGGAACCACTCAGTCAAATTCAGGAAGCACAACGAGTAAATATGCCCAAGACACATATTAATCAAAATGACCAAAATTAAAGACAAAGAGAAAATATTGAAAGCAGCTAGGGAAAAGAAACAAATGACATACAAGGGAACCCCAATAAGGTTATCAGCCGATTTTTCATCTGAAACTCTACAGGCCAGAAGGGAGTGGCATGATATACTTAATGTGATGAAAGGGAAAAACTTCTAACCAAGATTGCTTTACCCTGCAAGGCTCACATTCAGATTTGAAGGAGAGATCAAAACCTTTACAGATAAGCAAAAGCTAAGAGATTTCTGCAACACTAAACCAGCTTTACAACAAATCTTAAAGGAACTTCTCTAGTCAGAAAAGTAAAGGCCACGACCAGAAGCAAAAACACCACAAATGACAAGGCTCACCAGTAAAGGCATATATACAGTAAAGATACTAAATCATCCATGCACAATTATGCTACCAAAATCAGAAATCATGAGAAGAGAGCACAAATGCAGGTCACTGGAGACACACGTGCAATTAAGAAACCAACAACTTAAAACAATCTCATTTGTATATAGACTCCTATATCAAAAGTTCAGGGTAAAAAAAAAACAAAAACCCCAAACATTTACTACAATGGCAATAAAAACATATATATCAGTAATTACCTTAAATGTTAATGGACTGAATTCCCCAACCAAAAGACATAGACTAGCCGAATGGATAGAAAAACAAGAAAACAACCAATGGATCAATGAAGAAATCAAAGAGGAAATTAAAAAATACCTAGAAGCAAATGACAGCAAAGATATGACACTCCAAAACCTCTGGGATGCAGCAAAAGCAGTTCTAAGAGGAAAGTATACAGCAATACAAGCCTACCTCAGGAAACAAGAAAAAGCTCAAATAAACAACCTAACCTTACATCTAAGGCAGCTAGAGAGGGAAGAAGCCAGCTCATGGAAACAACCTAAATGCCAATCGACAGAGGAGTGGATAGGGAAGATATGGTACATAAACACAATGGAATATTACTCAGCCATTAAAAGGAACGGAATAACAACATTTATAGCAACATGGATGAACCTAGAAATTATCATACAAAGTGAAACCAGTCAGACAATTAGACAGCAACATCCAATGCTACCGCTTACATGTGGAAACTAAAGAGACACAATGAACTTCTTTGAAGAACAGACAGTGACTCACAGATTTTGGAAAACCTTGGTTTTTCAAATAAGACAATCCAGGGGGTGGGGGGATGCACTGTGGGTTTGAACCCAAAATCTATCGTATTGACTTATGATCTTTGTACACCTATAACTGAAATAAAATTCATTGTAAAAAAAAATAAAAAGAGTCAAGGATAAAAAAAATACCCTTTTTCATTTCGTCAATGACCCCCTACCCCCCAGAGAGACTAAAAAGCAGAATCAAGCCTTCAGCTCAGATACACAGACAAAATTTTTGTTTCTCTCCTGTTTTACATGGTCACCTGTCTCCTCCTGAACAGCAGTAGGAACATTTCTGAGATTAAGACGCCCCCCTTTGCTTCTGAGCACAATTTGTAGGAGCCATTCCTTTTAGAAAATAGAAGGAAGTAATAGTATATGGCTCCTAAATTGTGTTGTAAATGGGGCAAGCAGTGGTGTGGAAGTCAAAATAACCTTGATTCACATCCAAGCTCTTTGGCCTTCCTGTCTGTGTGACTTTGGGTAAATCACTTGCCCTCTTTAGTTTCCTCATCAGCAAAAACAGCAATGACAGTGCTTGCCCATCAAGATCATTGCTAGGATTAGAGAAAGTCTGGAAAGCACTTGCCATGGAGGATTGAACATGGCAGTCAGCCCAGCTTTCCTGCCCCCGTACATTAACTGTTTAGCATGTGCTGGACACAGCGCTGAGAACCTGGTGTGGAGTCACAGATTCTCAGATGTAAGATTCTGTCCTCCTGTGGCTTCCAGTCCAGAGCACTTAGATCTTCATGAAAAGATTGCCTAAAGTAAGGACCGGTTATTAGCAATGGCTCCCTTTTTTTCAAGTGCCCTCACAGATATGGCTGTTGATGCTCGTGAGAGGATCTTAGGGCCAAGAGAATTAGGTAGCCAAGGTGCAGATTTTATGGTGAAGAGATTTTGAATTCCTTGGTTTTCTCGAGTCATTAACACAGCTGAGCCACATCCCTCTAGCACATCTTACCTCCCGAGAGGTAACTGACAGGGAGCTCAGTGTCAGGTCTCACCCACTGCTGAATCTAGGGTGGGGAGAGGGGTCTTGAAGTCTCAGTGTCGTCATAGTGGGGCTTTATAGTCAAGTCCTTATTACCCAGTATTCTCTACCTAAAATCATGAAGCCCGAGGAAAAGCACAATCGTAAATGTCAGAAGTCTGCTAAAAATTGAAACGTAGTTGTCTGTGAAGTCAGCCCTATAAATGATAACATATATCATAGTTTCCTGTGTTCAACCACTGTGTGAAAATCTCATTTTTCATTTGGGAGGATACTAAAAACCCTAATATAAAATCCAACATCATTTCCTCCAGAAGTGAGGGAAGCAGGCCAACACTGTGTGTGTGTGTCTGTGTGTGTGTGTGTGTGTGTGTGTGTGTGTGTGTGAGTGACAGAGAGAGAGAGAGAGAGAGAGAGAGAGGAGGGAGTGGGGGAGGGAGAGAGAGAAGGGTCTTCTGGGGATGTGGACCCTCCCCTCTTGGAAGCCGCTGAGATTCTAGGTGGCAGAATCATCACCATGGTGATTCACATGTGGAAAAGGGAACAAGAGAGATGTTAAATTGAGACAATTTCAGGAGTCCTGTTCAGCCCAGGGGTCTATTTGCCCAAAGGGACAAGTAGATTACAAATCTGCTTATTTGATTAAATTTAAACACAATTTTTGAGAAACCAATCCTTGCCTATAAAATCTACCAAATAATACTTAAGGTCCTGATGTTCCTGTCATCTCAGCCGCTCATTCTGGGTGGCATTAAACGAATGGAGGAAATCACTGGATATTACCTTTTTTCTGTTTAGATGTATTTGCTAATTTTGATAAAGTTAAAAAATACCTGTTTATGCTTTATCATGCTTCCAGCTTCTAAATCTGAAAAGCTTTCCTAATCACAAAGGATCTCATCAATGAATGTTCTCCTTTCCTCTCCTTTCAGAGAGTTTACATTCATTCGCTTCATGCTTCATAGATGATAGTAGGTCAGTGGGGTTTTAGCATGACTTTTTAACATTTCAGTTTCTTTTTTGGAATTAAACTCTCCCTAAACATTAAAACAGAACATACGGGTAGAATTTAAAAACATCTCTTGCTGATCTAGAAAATTATTCTCTACTGTTCAAGAAGGAAAGACATGGGGGATAAAATCATGATGATAACCCAGGTGCACAGAAAGAATTTGTATAAAACAGAAAATGACTCACAGACACAGAGAACAGACTTGTGTTTGCCAAGGGCGAGGGGTGTGGGGGAGGGGTGGATTGGGAGTGTGGGGTTAGGTGATGCAAACTATTATATATAGGATGTGTAAACCACAAGAGCCTACTCTACAGTACAGGCAACTATAGTCAATATTCTGTGATAAACTGTAGTGGAACAGAATGTGGAAAATCATTTCTGGTCAGCAGAAATGAAAACAACAATGTAAAGCAACCATACTTCAGTAAAATATGTGTTTTTAAATGGGAAAAAGAAATGATTCATAGAGATGAAGGACAGGCCCCACTTTTGGTGGCAATTTGGAGCACCCAGGGAGGAGTCAGGTGGTAGTTTTATTTTACCTTTCCTAACAAGTAAACTGAATTTATCGTATGGCATCACAATGAAACTGTATCGATATTTAGATTTTAATGCTCTATTTAAAGGAAACATTTCCTTACATTGATTCACCACCATTACCTTGAGACTGATTTATGCTTCTTTTGAATTCTCATGTATTAAGGCAGGAATAGGAAATGACATTATTTCCAATTTGAGGAACAACTCAATTCTACTGACCGATAAAAATGTGTTTCCTCACTGGGTATTTCATTAAAAGATAAAGCAATATCAGATGTACAATTAAGAATGTTAGTTCTGCAGTCTATGGAGAGAGAATTATCTTAATTGATAATGCCTGGTATGTTTCTATGAGCGAAGTAGAATTGACTTCAAAATAGCTAGAGAAATGTGGACTTCAAATTTCTGAAAGAAAAGACTCAAATTTAGATGACAGCCTGTTTCAGGGAAACAGTCATCTACTTAAAGAGCCTCAGTGTGAGATCTGGGAACCACGACAAAGTACAGCTTTAGTTGCTTGTTTGTTTGGTGGTAATTTTATTTGTTTTGTGATATAACCAACTTCATGCTTTAAAATTTATGAAGTCACATAATTTGGCCATTGCAGTCCTAGTATTTTAAGTACCACAGTGTGAGCTGAGGACCACATGGGCAAGGCACCAAGCAGACACAGGTGTCATGAAGGCATCTTTTAAAAAGCAATGTCTACCCAGACATTTGAAGGAAAGCAGAGGAGAGCTATTAAGGGGTGAGGACCTACTTGTTGTTTTACTTGTAAAATTTTCCTAAAATCATGGGATTCTCTAGTGGAATGTCCTTTTTAAAAATAGTACGGCTCTTCCTTGACTTAGGGTTACATCTCAATATTACATACCAAGGAACCCATCATAAGTAGTAAATAAAAATTTAAATATCTAAATATAAAATTTAAATATAAATCAAAATGGACTTCTTATACCTCAACTACCAAACACTGCAGCTTAGCCCAGCTACCTGAAGCACACTCAGAACATGTACGTTAGCCTAGAGCTGGGCAAAGTTATTTAACAGAAAGCATATTTTATCAGTTGAATATCTGATGTAGTTTATTAAATACTACGCTGAAAGTGAAAACAGAATGGCTCTCTCTGACGAGGATGGTAGTAAGTGTATTAAGCATGTTGGCTACTTTCCCTTGTGATCTTGGGGTTGACAGGGAGCTGTGGCTTTACCTGCCTAGCATCATGTAAGAGTATCAGGGCACCTGTTACCAGCCTGGCTGGGGTGGGGGGGAACTCTCAAAACTCAAAACTTGAAGTATTCTTTCTGCTGCATGTTGCTTCTGCACCATCATCAATTCACAAAATTGTAAGTCAAATCACAAGTTGAGGACCATCTGTAGTTGTCATAGTCTGTTCAGACTAATATAACAAAATTCCCTAAATTGAGGGCTCATAAACAGGAAAAATTTATTTCTCACGATCCTAGAGGCTGCAAGTCCAGGATCAATGTGCCAGCAGATTCAGGTCTGGTGAAGATCTTTGTGGTACGTAGATGGCTGTCTTCTCTCTGTGTCCTCATATGGCAAAAGGGGAAGGAGCTCCCTGGGGCCTCTTTCATAACAGCACAAATCCCACTCGTAAGGGCAGAATGCTTATGACTTCATCACCTCCCAAAGGCCCCACCTCCTAACACATGACATTGGGAATTGAATTTCACAAACCAATTTCAGGGAGACACGGACATTCAGTCTGAAGCTATTGCAGCTGCCCTTTCTCTTCCAGCTTCTACCTCCCTTGAACCACACCTCATCTCTAATCACCACAAAATAGTATCAGTCTCATTATCAGCCAGGTGACTTGACCAATCCTCAGTGCTCCATGCTAGAAATTAATCACATTTCATTCTGTTTGATCCACAGCCCAGTACTTTTTTTGACCCTATGCTATGTACAAAGTCCTTCTAGAGCACCTCTTCTGAGTGGAAAGACAATGAATGACTTTATTACCATGAATGCAACAATTTCTCAGTTGGTGAAATTACTGCAGTCCTAGAATTAATTTGAGACCCCTCTCCTGGGTACAGTAGCTAAGGAAACTACATTGACCTCACATCATGCCATTCCTGGTCTGACTCATTGCAGCCTTGCCTTTTCCTGACCCCCTCCTAGAAGCGAAAGGCAGAGATGACAACATATAAAGGAGGATCATGGAGGAGAAAAAATAGCTTCAAATACAGCAAGGAATTTTTTTTTTTTTTTTTTGTCTTTTTAGGGCCACACCTGTGGTATATGGAGGTTCCCAGGCTAGGGGTCCAATAGGAGCTGTAGCCACTGGCCTATGCCAGAGATACAGCAATGCTGGATCCAAGCTGCTTCTGCATCCTACATCATAGCTCATAGCAACGCCAGATTGTTGACCCACTGAGTGAGACCAGGGGTTGAACATGCAACCTCATGGTTCCTAGTTGGATTCGTTTCTGCTGTGCCATGATGGGAACTCCAGCAAAGAATATTTAAATTAATCTAAGGTGCTGTCACCAATCAGCCTGCTCTATGGGACTGACATGATACAATCCTTTTCTTAGAATGATAACACCATGCTCTAAATGTTCTAGGTGACCATGTGGCTGGAAAATATAATTAAAGTGATCTTTCTAGGATCATTCCTTTATATTGTTACAGATTCATTATTCATGAGTATATATGAGGACTGATAATATATAATTCATAGCACTGCCACCATTTCCCACACATGTATCCCAACCTGACCACATGCCTCCATAAATGAATGCCGAGTGCCAGACACTATTCTAAGCATGGGGTTATAAACAAGGCAGATAGTTTCCTCATTCTTGGATGGTTTCCTATTATTTACAGAGAGAGTGAGTAAATAAGCAACCAAGATATTTTCACCATAATAAATGTCATATGGAGACATAGTAGGATATGGGGTAGTGGGTGATGATGGGGAGGGGCTGCTGACCAGGGACTGAGGGTCTAGGAGGAGCACTCTATACTCTGACCTGCAGGAGGGAAAGTGAGACATGAGGGACCTACCAGAAGAACATTCAGGGAAGATGGATCAGCATGTGCAAAGGCCCTGAGGTGGGGACAGGCTTGACGTGTTTGAGGAAAGGAACAATGGTAAAGCAGACCATCTGCATGTGGTTAGGATAACAAACTTTAGAGGGGTGATGAAAGATTGTGCTCTACATGTCCACGGTCCAGTGAAAACCCCACTTTCTTTTGTAAGTGATAGAATCCAGGTGTTCATGGTTCGTGTGTCCTGTAAGGACTACCTCCTACATGGGGAAGGCATGGCGAGGAGCTGGGGTTTTGGCTGCATCTCAGGCACGTTGGCCTCTGGATTTTCTCCTTTGCTCAAGTTGTGAGTAATCTCCCCTAAACGATTGTGATTAAAACTGAACCCAGAGCTCCAAGGCCACCAGCTAAGGTAGCCAAAATGCAGTTGCTCTGATGCACTGAGAAACTGAACACCTTTAAATCTTCATTCAGGGCAATGCCCTTCCTAGAAAACGTCTGCGGACTTGTCATTTTGAAACACCTAAATCAGAGTCCTAGGAAGGTCGTTTTCCATCATGATCTCTCTACAATTCTTCACTTCCCAACTAATGCAGGCCCTGAACTAACAGATGAAACTGTAGAAGATAATGCAGAACAGAGCTTAATGCATATTTGATTTGTTTACCACTTCACAAAGCCCTTATCTGGTCAGAGACACTTCTGCTGCCATCAGTGAAATGTGAGGCCTCATATTGGAAATTCTGGATCCATTTCCAAGCATGTCATACTCCTTAGTCATTAAGGGAGATGAAAAATTCAAGTGAAGATCACAGTAAACCATTCTCTTTTATTTCTGAGTCGCTGCATTGTCACATCCAATAGAAGGGAAATTTCAATCTCGTAGCAAATTTACATGTGTAGTCTATTCCACAAAACTTCCAAAATAAGAGAAGGTTTAGAGGTCAAAACTCTGGTTATAAGAAAGTAATACAAGTTTCATATGCACAGATAGTTACGTAATATATAAGAAATGTAAATTGTTATTTACATAGAATGGAGGTAGGGGATAAATGGAGGCAGCCACTGAGTATAATAATTTTTGTAAAAATCTCCCTGAATTACCTTGTTTTCAAAATGAGCCACTGTGGTAATCTGAGTTTATTGCTAACAGGCTATAAATACCTATTTGTTTCTGACGCCCATCTCTAAGGAGAGATACAATTGTGATGCTAACACAAATTTTGTTCATTCTCTGTATTTACACAAAAATAGATTTACTCTTTTAAAATATCAGGCCAAGTAGTTGGAAGGCAACTATATATTTCTCAAATTTCTCATCTCCAGGTTATTCTTCTATAGTCTTGGCCATCATTTGTCACGTGACTTCCTTCCTTCTTGATAAATTCAGAACAGAGTATCCTTTCCTCCTATGGCTCTCTTCTAAATATTACAGACCAGAGCTTTCTGGGGGGTCACAGAATCAAATCACATTTAACACATCCCAGGTGGCAAAATGTTTGCTCTCAGAATGGAATTTTATGTAAGAAAGGCATTACCTTATTATAAATCTTCATCTGAATAAACATCCCAACAGCTAGCAAAACTATGCCGAATATTCTAATGTAACTATAATTATATGATAAGTAAATATTATAACAGGTAGCCAAAGCTACTTCCTACCTGAAAGGCTGTGCAAGAATTAAACAAGAAAGGGAGTTCCAGAGGCTTAGCACACGAGTTTACAAATATTAAGTCCTCTGCTTCGGCTACTTTCCAAGAATGGATTAGCAGGTCCAGCATTGAGGGAAAGAACAATTTCAACAAGATGTGGGATTGGGGAGGCATTTGTTTATATGTACGTTCATTCATCAAGTGCTGACAGGGAATCAAGATGAATCACAGGTCAATCACATCGGTGAAAACTTACTTCTAGGAAATGAAAAGTGTGTGCTAAACTAAGCGCAGATTACAGTTAGCGTCCGGCGAGGCACAGACGCAAAAACGATGACCTTTCAGAACGGAGAGGCCGGTTCATCTCAGGAGTGGGCAGGATGATTTTTTCTTTTCTTTTTTCTTTTTTTTAGTTGATTGCTTTTAAGACTGACTTTCAGAGCTGGGAACGAACTTTCCCAGGATGCTTTTCCAGCCTCCGCGGGCTGCACCTGTCCTTCAAACAATCCTCAGTTTCGCCTCTCCCAGGACTCTGGGGATTTTCCCTGTGTCCTCCTCACTGGGGCCCAGGTGATCCTGTGCAGCTTCTCAGAATAAACAGCAGCATCAGCAACCAACCAAAGCAAGACTCATTCCACCTCCCGTTCTTCCAGGCTCCTGTTCTTTCTGTAGGACTGGCAAACACACAGTAACCCCAGAAGAGCTAGCTCACCTGTTATACATCAGGTAACAGGACAAGGTTAGGTGTAGACTAGAGAGGCTTTCAGTAGACTAGAGAGGCGCTCAGTAAAGTGAAAGGAATCATTATGATTGGTAACATGATTGCCAGTGATTTTTATATGTTTGAACGCTAATTTATACATCAATTTTTAAAAATTTTTTGATTTTTAAATTTTTTAAAAATTTTTTGCAGTGGGCATTAACTAGTTTTAAAGAAGGGCTGGAGTTTCCATATTGCTTCTGAACAAGCTGCTGAATGTCTGTATTCTGTCACTGCTTTAAGGCGGATCTAACGTATTCCTGACCCCTGACTGCAATGTCTGGTCATGATGAGCTGAAAGTACTTGCAGCAGAGGGTGGCTGCCTTCACCACCCGTGATTTTCTCAGCTATGGTTTCAGGGGACAAAAAAATACCAGGGGTTGGGGACGTAGTCAAGACTGGGGAGATTTTCACATTTTATAGTCCCTTTTCCTAAATTTAGAAAAAAAATCTTTCCCTGATTCTGAATCTCCAGCTGCCTCTGATTATTGTTTTTCTGTTGTGTTGCCTTTTTCTTATTGCCCTGTGAGGTTTATTCATTATATGGTGAATAGTCATTGGTTGACTATGTGGATTGGAAATACATCCTTTTTTTTTTTTAATTTCCTTTTCACAGTTTCCTTTTATGATGATTACCTTTAAGGTGCTATTTAAGAAATGTGTGCTTACCACACAGTACTGAAGGTTTTTTATTGTTTCCTTTTTACATTTTACATTTAGGTCTGCAGTCCATTGGGTTTGATGTTTTGTATATACTGTGGGGTGGGGATTGAGATTTATTTTTCCGTTTAGATATCCAGTTGGGCCAGCACCATCTGCTGAAGAGAACATCCTTTTCCCTAAGCCCCACAGTATGACCTTTGTCATAAACCTAGTTTCTGTATTGCTGCAGTTTTGGAGATTTTCTGTTCTGTTCCATTGTCTCTTTATCTTGGTTTGCACTGATTAAACATCGTTTGAATTATTGTATCTTTATAACAAAACATGACACTCATTAACATATGATCTCTGGTTTTGGTCTTTGTCAAGATTGTCTTGGAAAAAAAAAATGTCTTGAAAATTCTCAGCCCAGACCATTCCATCAGGTTCTATCTCAGGAACAGGGACTTGAAAAATTCCTCAGTTGTTTGCAATGTGCAGTCAAGTTTGACAGTTACTTATCCAAGAACTTTTGAGCAGTTCCCTATGTTTCTAAAGGGGCCCCTGGAAAAGCCTATCTATAGATCAAAATTGTGACTCATTCTGCAACACTCACTCTAAAAATTGGTAACCAAATGCAGCCTAAGTATTATTCCTTGGAGAAAATCTTAATGTCTGATAATCTGGTTTTCCATGATGGGTCCCTAATAGTAACTCCTTTCTGGTTGACACTTTCCTGTTGAATTTACTTTTATTTCCTCCAATTTATAATCAAGTCTTCACTTTTTGATTTACTCTGAAGCAAGAATTGCTAGATAAACCAGAAAAGCTATTTTCTTTAAAGACCTTTCAAAATCCCACAGCTTTAATATCTACTTGTTACAGTGTCATTGTTAGATTTAAATTTAGTGGAAAATGGGCTTCTTATTAGTTCTTTGGTTTTAAATTCATAAATCCCTTTCATTAAATCTTTTTTTTTAAGATTTAGCAAACTTCCCAAGCATTTGATAATATTAGTGTGAAAATGTGAGCTCCCTGAGAGTTACTATGGTGACTATTTTTTTTAAAGTGTAAAATGTATTTGGAAATAATTGTTTGTCATTCAACAATAAAAGCTGGGATAATACTTGTATTCAAGCTCTTCTACCACATGCAATAATCCAAGTATGCCCAGATTATTCTTAATATTCTTTCCTAATATTCTTAGTGTCAAAACATTAAATACATTGAAACATATTGGTGGAAAATGGCCCGATTAAGAAGGAAGAAAATGCGGCAAGCAATGTTCAGAGGCTACTTAATAGCTAACTTCAGACAAATTAAATATGGAATGATTTGATAGGAGTTATTTGGTTCCTTCACATGATCATAATATTTACAGTTAAAATGATGGAAGTGTGTTCATTAAGGGGGGTTACGTAACCTCCGAGTCCCACTCTTAGCCTTCCCAATTTTTCATGGTCTGGTTGAGCTGTGGTTGTGGCAGGCACTCTCTGAGGTAATGCACAGAAAACATTTAAACAACTACAGGGACCAGATCTCCTGTCCCCAAAGGCTTATGTGCAGGAGGAGTTACCTGGGAAGCAGAGGTGGGAGGAACAGTTCAGGAGGAAAACCAAGGAACAAGGGAGGTTATGAAGCCCAGGGTGTGGCAGAAGAGGGACAGTTTGGTGAGGCTGGGAAAGGAGGATTTTAGGGTTTGCCTAGTGGTGGGACTAGAGTCGGTGGTCCAGGTGCATGACTGTCATTCATCTCCCAGTTGCTGTCTTTCAGCAGAAGATCATTATAGGAATCATGGGGCTGCAATTCCCCCTCACACACCTTCCAAATAAAAGGTCCTGTTCTTTGGAACTGCACGTGAAATCTGAGGATTGACAGAGAAGCTGGTTATTTAGAGTCCCGGCTTCATCAGGAGCTTGAGGTGGTTTTGTGAGACTCCACTGCCCCCCCATCTTTTCTGTTACCATGTCATTTGTGTCCGGCACCCAATTCTGTTGGTGGGGTGGAACTCCCCACAGCAACCAACCAGCAACGCTCAAGACACCAGCTGAAATTCACTGCCACCCTGACACTCTTCATCTGGAGTCAGCCTCAGATTCCACAGGTAAAGGGCTCACAATTGCAAGAGTATCCTTCAGTTAATAGGTCAACCTGTTACCTGTGCTTCTGACCCATAAATCAGAGGTTCCCAGGACTCCCTCTTTGGGTTTTAGTTATTTGTTAGTTAGCTCACAGAATTTAGGAAATCTGTTTACTCACTGGATTACTGGTTTAGTAAAGGATGGGAATCAACAGCCAGATGGAGATGAACAGGGCAGGGTGTGGGGAAGGAGCACTGAGCTTCCATGCCCCTTCTGAGCTCATCCATCTCCTAGCATCTCCATGTGTTTGCCAGCCTGGAAGCTCTCTGAGTCCCCTCCTTTTGCATTTTTGGTGAAGGCCTCATTAGACAGGCATGGCTGATTAAATCATTGGCCATTGGTGATTGATTCAAGCTCCCACCTCTCTCCCCCACTCCCCAAAGATCAGGAGGTTAGGGCTGAAAGCTCCAACCCTGTAATCACAGGTTTAGTTCTCCAGGCAACCCATCCCTAGGTGTGGTCCAACATTAGCCTCACTAACATAACAAAAGACACCCCTCCCATCACTTAGGAAATTCCAAGAGATTTAGGATCTCTGTGCCAGAGGGGACTGGGATCATGTAAATATTTCTTATTGTAAATAAGAATATCAAATATGTAGATCTTGAAAACTAAGAGCTATCCTAATTCCTTTCTTTAAAGGAAATTACAAGGAAGAGGGGTGAAGGAAATGTGGGTTACCTTAAAAACCTGGTGGGGATGCCAAAAACACTTCTCACCTATTTCTGATTGTGAGCCTTGTCATAGTGGAGATCATCATTTAGATAAGCATCTTCCCTTCTCTGTCATCCACTAAACCCCACCAAGTAAACAGAACATATCAAGTGGAGGGGGTGGGGGGGGTCCCTTTTTTGCTGGGATGCTTCCTAATTTTGGTATAATTCAATTTCTCTTAACACCTTTTGCTTTCCACTGGGTAAGATTCCTGTGCTCTCATTTTATTCTTTTGTTTTGTGGGACTTTAACCAGTGTGGATGTAAAAAGTTTGAATTTTGATCATGGTTTTACCTATCTATATTACCTCAGATTGCAGTCATCAGATATATTGATATGTATGTGTATTTAGTGAGTGGTGTAAGGGTTGTTTTATCTGTCAATTTAGTTTCACCAGCAAGGAACTTATGGGCTGGGGTTTATCATAATCCTGTGCAGATAGATAATTGACACCAAATTTGTTTCACAAATATGGGCAGTCTGATCTGGATGAAGCTGTTTAAAAAATTCCCAAATGTATGTTTTCCTTCTTTTTCTTTTTTTTCTGGGGACAGGAGGAGTAGTAGAGTTTTATCTTCTAGTACCAGAGAACAATGCTATAATTTATCATCCAATATTTGTACATGAAGGATTACAAAATAAGTCATTATAAAAATTAGCACAAATTGTTGGACAATTTAAAAAATAATAGATTCAGGATATACCAAACTTATATGCTTTTTTGTGAATTTTCCTTTTCAGGTCAGAACTGTGGAGGCTTAGTCCAGGGTCCCAATGGCACCATTGAGAGCCCAGGGTTTCCGCACGGTTACCCCAACTATGCGAACTGTACCTGGATTATCATCACAGGAGAGCGCAATCGGATACAGTTGTCATTCCACACCTTTGCTCTCGAAGAAGATTTTGATATTTTATCAGTTTACGATGGACAGCTCCAACAAGGGAATTTGAAAGTGAGGTAAAGTGTTGGTTTTTCCTATTATAGATGAGGTAGCAAAATTTGACATACTCAGATTCTGAAACTTAGTTTGGATTAACATTTGAATTGAATTATCTGAAAAGAGCATCTTAGTTAAGCTAAAGCAAGAGACTGTAGATGTATAGACAATTTTTCCAATACCGAAAAACGTAACTTCTTCCTGAAAGCAATCACTGACTTCATTTACAGGCATTAAATTGTTCAAGATCTGTAAGACAGTGTTGCCAAGGTAATTTAAGTCAAGTTATAATACACCATTGTTTTTAAGCTACTGTGGATTTGAGAGAAAAACTACAAAGGTACATGCATGAGCACAATTTAGAGAAAACAAAAGAAACCTTGATATTGTCAGAGAATACACTCAATACGAAGAGCATAGAAGGTGGGTGGGGAAAGAAGAATATGAAAGAATACTGGAATTCTTTGAAGAAGTTTTGGTTTTCACTATCATAATATATTCCACTTCCTATTAGTTTTCTCTTTTGATCTATGATTTTCAGCATGAAGAAAGAAAAACATTTCCTGGATGATCTTAAGTCGTATTTTTCATTTATCGCTAAGAAAAAAAAATTGCAACTGTACAGTTGTATCCATTTTTTTTTAATTTGGCAAAAGAAAGGGAATATTCCTTTCAAAGAAACTAGAATTTCTTACCCAAACTGATGAGCATATTTAAATATATGCATGGGAGTTCTCTTGTGGTACAGTGAGTTAGGGATAAGGCATTGTCACTGCAGCAACTTGGGTTACTGCTATGGTGCAGTGTTGATCCCTGGCCTGGAAACTTCCATATGCCATAGGTGCAGCCAAAAAAAAATATGTGTATATATATACATATATATATGTATATACATATATACACACACACACACATATATATATACATATATATACACACACATACACAGCACATAAGGCTTTATCCTCTGGTTTTAAAATTCTACATTAATTAAAGATTGTTGAATATCCAGAGTCTTGTAGAAAAAAATGCCAGTAGGCAAAAGAGATTGTACAACTTAGATAAATAAAATGGTATTGATGCTAATTTTAGCAGTAATAAATTATATACTTTATTCATGATTTTATAAATTGAGAAAGATCTCTAGCTAAAAAAGAATGTGTATATCTAATTAATAGGTTATATTATGTACAATATATTAATAAACATATAATATTAATATACACTATATAATATTATATATTTAGTATATAATATATAATATTAATATACACTATTATATTTATATGTGATAAATATATAATATTAATATACACTAATAATATAAATGTCAGTGTACATTAACTATACAGTCAATATGTTAAGCATATAATATTTATATATTTCAAAATTTTTATTTATGCATTTTCAAGTATCAAACACCCTATAGTTTTTCCTGAGTTAACGCCAATATTTTGGTCTGATTTTAGAAACGTTTTTCCAATTTGCCCTCCCTGAGACAGAATGCATACAGCCACCTCGTTTATGAATCCATTAGGTCTAGTGTATTTCTCCTTGTCTCACATGTATGAGCCTATATTTGGATGTTTGAACAAAGTATCTACATATGCAGTCCTTGCTAATTCGATGCAAGATTTCTTAACCTCTTTCTGGTGTTCTAACTATTCGTTATTTATTAGTTTTTATATCACATAAATTATTCAACTAGGGAGTTGTGGTATGTTGTAATAACAGAAAAGAACTGTAAAAACTGCAAAGAGCTATGACAAAAAATAGAGACTCCAGTTTAATCTATTAAGGCATATGACTCTGCGTTAAAAGTAATTCTTTCTCTTTCAATTAAAAAATGCCTACTAAGTAAATAAGCAAAAAATACTTCTGTGTGAGGAAGAACTCCCAACTGCCACAAGATAGCTTCCCCTGGAGTCATCACAAGTGCAACCAGATTGATCATCTGTCTTAACATGATTGGATATGGTTTGTAATTTACTGTCCAGCTGAAAACACTCATGTTCTGAAGGAAAAAGTACAAATGATCTTCAAGTCTATTAATTAAAAGTATCTTCAGTCGTTTTTATGTACCTTTTAGGTTCAGACATTACTGAGGGGGATTGTTTCCAAAGTAATTAAATACAGTCTTATCAGATATAAAACAAACACAAACTCTCTGTCAGTATTTCCATTGCCTCTAATTCCTATCATTCTCTTCTCTTC
Source organism: Catagonus wagneri (assembly GCA_004024745.2). Lineage (NCBI taxonomy): Eukaryota > Metazoa > Chordata > Mammalia > Artiodactyla > Tayassuidae > Catagonus > Catagonus wagneri. The sequence continues at coordinate 34,942,938 of PVHT020000521.1, read as the reverse complement.
TAAAGGAAACCTATGTTAAATGTTACTGTGCTCAATTACCTGTCTTCACACAATGTATTATTCTGTTTTTATGTTGATATTATGATCACTTTATATGTTAATAACTCTATAAAGTTTAGAAGATCCCGTTCAGTATTCTAACAGGATCAGTGGTAGACATATTAAGGTTAGAAGAGTTAGACTCATTGTAATTTGGTTTGAGGTTCTGGTGAATAGCATGTAAATTAATATCTGTGCCTCCAAGAGTTTTATAAATAATGGTGAGTTATATGTATGACATCATGATTCTTTTACTCAGATATTTTTACTAGAGAAAGTAAGGAAGGCTGATAAGAAAGAGACTGCTTGAGTTCATATAAATTGCTCAGTTACTTATGATTTTTCATTTGAGACAAATAACTGGTATGTCTCACATTTTTGCCTGTTTCTTGTCCTTAGGGCAAGAAAGATGTGTTCATCTTTATAGTAAATCCTTTAATTCTTCCTCCTAACTCTACACTCAGAATGCCTCTTGAGTGGCCATATCCTCACAGGGTTTGGTACCTCTTCTGGGAACCATTCCACATCTCCCAACAAAGAAACAAAACATATTGGAAACAGAGTTCCAGTAATGACTGCCAAACACTAAGGCTCTTTACTCATATACAATTTGAATAAATAATGATGTGAAATAGGAATATGAGTATTTTTAGAGCAAAGGTATGAGCTGGTTATGACATTTCAACATTAGCTGATGGACAAAGTAGTTATAAATTATATCAAATCCTAGTTATCAGGATTGTGTGGAGAATCTGATGCTATTTGCTTCCTGTTATCTCTTGGAACGGTTGTTTCTTTCTCAGATACAATTAACTTACAGCATTGAAATCAGCTCTGGCATCGAAACTAAGGATACCTTGGTGAAAGAGTTGGTGTCTGAGCTGCAGATTCACTGAGTTCTCGGGAAAATTATTACTTAGAACCATCATGGTCTGCTGTTGTTTTCCTCAAACAACTCAGAATGTGCACTCTCAAAAAAATATTAACAGTTTTGTTAAACAACTTAAGCATTTTATTTGAAAGAAATTTATCTTGTTTAACTACAATACATAACTTTTTTTTTATAAATTTTAACATAAGGTTTAGATTTAATCCCCAACTAACAGAAGGGAATTTGGAGGTTAGAATTACTGATGTTTATAATATAACTTGAAATTTAGTTGAGAATATATGATTTACTCTAGGTTAAAAAAATCTTTAAAATAAAAATGTGCATTACAGATTTCATCTTGGACTATTTCTGTAACACAAATGGTATATGATTTATGTCTCCATCGATAAATTTTAATGTGTAGATACTGAGAGTTAAATTAAGACTTCTTGTAAGCATAAGAGAAAATATTGGACTCAAACTTAGAAAGAGAAATCCACTCTTGAGTTATCTAGATTTAAAACCCAAATTCTGCACTGGTTTTTGTGGGCTGTCACATCACTGCTATTTTTTTAACTCAATAAATTTTACTATATTTATAATTGTACAATGATCATCATAACCCAGTTTTACAGCATTTCCATTCCAAATCCCCAGCCCATCCCTCCCCTCCCCAATCTGTCTCCTTTGGTAAGCATACGTTTTTCAAAGGCTTTGGAGTCAGTTTCTGTTCTCCAAACAAGTTCATTATATCCTTTTTTAGATTCCACATATAAATGATAGCATGTTTGTATCTCACTGTCTAAACTTGATTTAGCATGATAATTTCTATGTCCATCCATGTTGCTGCAAATGCCATTATTTCATTCCTTTTCATGGCTGAGTAATCTTCCATTGTATACATGCACCACATCTTCTTTATCCACTTCTCTGTCAATGGACATTTAAGTTGCTTCCATGTCTTGGCTCTTGTATATACTGCTGCAATGAACATTAGGGTACATGTATCTTTTTGAGAATGTTTTTCTCTGGATAGGTGCCCAGGAGTGGGATTACTGGATCAAATGATAATTCTATTTTTAGTTTTCTGAGGAAACTCTATGCTGTTTTCCATAGTGATTGCAGTAATTTACATTCCTACCAACAGTGTAAGAGGGTTCCCTTTTCTCCACACCCTCTCCAGCATTTATTGTTTGTAGACTTTTTGATGATGGTTATTCTGGCTGGTGCAAGGTGGTACCTCATAGTAGTTTTGATTTGCATTTCTCTAATAATTAGTTATGTTAAACATCTTTTCATGTGTTTTTGGCCATCTGTGTGTCTTCTTTGGAGAACTGTTGGTTTAGATCTTCTGTCCATTTTTGATGGTTTTTGTTTTTTTTTTTTGGTATTGAGCTGCAGGAGGTATTTATAAATTTTGGAGATTAATCCCTTGTCAGTCACTTCATTTGCAAATATTTTCTCAGTTTCTGTGAGTTGCCTTTTTTTTTTTTTGAGTTCCATTTGCTGTGCAAAAATTTTTAAGTTTAATTAGGTCCAATTTGTTTATTTTTGTTTTTATTGTCATTACTCTAGGAGGTGGATCTGAGAAGATATTGCTGTGGTTTATGTCAGAAAGTGTTTGGCCTATGTTTTCCTCTAAGTATCTGGTCTTATAGTAGGGTCTATAATCAATTTTGAGTTTATTTTTGTGTATGGTATTAGGAAGTGTTCTAATTTCATTCTTTTACGGGTAGCTGTCCAGTTATCCCAGCACCACTTACTGAAGGGACTGTCTTTTCTCCATTGTATATTCTTGCCTCCTTTGTCGTAGATTAGTTGATCAGTACATGGGTTCTGATCAACTAATTAGCAGTACATGGGTTCACTGCTTTTTTTTTAAATTTGTGGCCATGTTGTCTCTGTAACTTCTTCTGATTCTCAAATCTCCCTGAAAGTCCAACCATACGGTCTTTTTTTAATGTTTTCCCCCCAATATAGCTGCTTTGCAGTTTTGTCAACTTTCTGCTGTACAGCAAGGTGACCCAGTCACATATACATATATACATTTTTTTCTCACATTATCATGCTCCATCATAAGTGACTACATATAGTTCCCAGTGCTATACAACAGGACTAACCATACAGTCTTATAACCTAAACTTTATTTTGCAATGTCTTTTATAAATCAGAACCTGTTTTGATTCTCACAGAAAACACTTCACAAAGGCCCTGTTCTGTCCTAGGTTGACCATACACATTGGTTGACCAATACCTCAGTACAGTGACACACCTGCCCCAGGGTCAGTACCCTCTAATCCTAAAACATTAGCTGCAATCCTGTCCTCATTCTATATTGCCAGTAAGATGATAAACACTCTGTGAACATGACCCTGATATTCAAGGAATTCTATGACTCCACTACATTTCCTGCCTTAGTCTCTTCCCTCTGTTTTCCCTGTTTGTTACAGTCTGTTCAGGCTGCTATAATAGACACCCACAGACTGGAGTGCTTAATAACAATGAAATGTATTTCTCATAGATCTGGAGGCTGAAAGTTCAAGATTAAGGTGCCAAAAATTTTGGTATCTAATGAGGGCCTGTTTCTGGATTTCTAGGGGGCTGTTTCTGTGTTCTCATATGGTGGGAGGGGCAACGGAAGTCTCTGGGGTCTTTTAAAGGACAATAATCCTATCAACGAGGGCTCCATCCTCTCAGATCACCTCCCAAAGCCCCTACCTTCAAATACCACCACACTGGGGGCTAGGGTTTCAACATATGATTCTGGGAGGAGGACACAAACATTCATTCCTCAGTTCTAGGGGACTTTTCATATTTAGTTGAATGAGTCTTTGAGTTATTCTACAAAAATACTTTAAATATGATAAAATACATGTAATGAAATGCTTATGGGTGCATTTTGGTAGTATTAAAAAATTTAAGGTGTTCCTGTCATGGCTCAATAGAAACAAAATCTGACTAGTATCCATGAGGAAGCAGGTTTGATCCCTGGCCTCGCTCAGTGTATTAAGGATCCTGCGTTACTGTGAGCTGTGGTGTAGGTGGCAGATGCAGCTGGCATATGGTGTTGCTGTGACGTTGGCGTAGGCGGGCAGCTACAGCTTCAATTCGAACTTTATGCTGCAGATGTGGCCCTAAAAAAATGACAAAAAAAAATTCAAGAATGTCTGTGTTTCTATAGAGTCCAAAAATTACTGGATGTGTGTGATACAATGTACCATTAAAACTAATGAAATCTTTGCTGATAGGAAGTATTCTCACTATATTTTACATTTATAACTTATAGCAGTGTCAGAGAGACCAATTTCTCATGGCATTTTATTTTTCTTGAATAAATGATGAAGAGCGCCAGTGAGATTCTGGATGATGGTGGGTCCCTGAGTATCCCTTTCTTATATGTAATTGGAGCACATTGTAGTGATTGCAGGGATGCTATGGAGAGAGAATAAGAGCATCTCTATAGCCCGAGGCTTGCCTACCAGCCATTGCAATTTTAATCAAGATGAAACAATGCCTTAATCCAGAAAAATTATGGCTGTTTTAGGGTTCACCACAGGCTAGATGTAGGAGAGGTTTGGGTGTTATTGTTGTAGTTATTTAAATTTTTACCTTTTTAAAAATTGAGATATAATTGTTTGATGTACAATATTATATGAGTTTTGGGTGTATGACATAGTCACAATTTTTAAAAGTTATACTCCATTTATAGTTATTATAAACCATTGGCTATATTCCTTGTGTTATACACTGTGTCCTTGTGGCTTATTTATTTTATACATACTAGCTTGTCCCTCTTAATTCCCGATGCCTATTTTGCCCCTCCCTCCTTTCCCCTCCTCACTGGTAACTTCTAGTTTGGTCTCTGTGAATCTGTTTCTATTTTGTTATAGTCATTCTTATATTCATTTATTTCTTTTAATTATTAGGTTCCACGTAAAAGTGAAAACATAGATTATTTGCCTCTGTCTGACATTTCATTAAGCATCATACCCTCTAGGGCCAAACATGTTGCTGCAAATGGAAAAATTCCATTCTCTTTATGGCTGGGTAATATTCACTGTGTATAGCTACTACATCTTCTTTATCCATTCATCTTTTGATGGACACTTAGGTTGCTCTCATATCTTGGCTATTATAAATGATGCTTTTATGAATGTTGGGTTCTATGTATATATTTGAAGTAGTGTTTTGGGCTTTTTGGTTTCTTTTTTAAGTATGTTCTGTCTTTGGAATTCTGTGGGGGCAATTGTCTCTATGTGTATGAATATCTCTATCTCAATGTCTTTTACTCTCTCTCTCTCATCTATTAATCTATATGTATACCAATGTTTCTCAGCCAGGGGTGATTTTAAGCCCCAGGGGACATTTGGCAATGTCTGGAGACATTTTTGATTGTCACAGTTGGGTGGGGGTGCCACTGGGATGTTGCAGGTACAATACAGAGTTGCTGGTAGATGTTCTACAATGCACAGGACAGCCCCACATGACAAAGAATTGTCTACCACCAAATGGCAAAAATACTAAAGATGCAAACCCTTGATTTACTGCAACAAACTATCTGTATAAGACCATCTGTAGGTATAACCATCTATATCTGAACCTCTACCTCTATCTGACCTCTACCTATATCTCTATATTTTCTATTTAAAGACCTGAGCTGGAAGAGGTAAATCACAACTCTCTGAGACTGACAATTATATCTCTGCTAGGCAGAGGTAGTCAGGCAGATGGACTAATTGAAGTGAATAGAGATGATCTGTCTCTTGCAGGATGTTTTCAGCAAGGAAATGGGATTTGTACCGTATTAGGCATCATCAGATTTCACTAAGAATCATTTTTACTTTCTCTCTCAAAAGGAAAGGAAGTTATTATTATTGCAGTCCTTGGTTTCTGGGAAAAGGGACATAAAGTGTCAAAAAATCAGTAAGATATTAATTGACTTTTATTATTCTGCATGATAGTGAATCTGCAAAAATTGTCTGTCCAAATGGTTTACTGAGAAGATATCCATAGTAAAAAGCAAGAAGGAGCTGTAAATAATTAGATTTATTAGAATTTCCAACATTTTAAATGATCTTTATGTGGATGACCAAATTTGCTGTTGAATGATTTTTAAATTTAAAATTACTTTTTCTTTCCACCCATCTTTAAGCGTTTGGATGGTCAAAAATCTGTCCCGCTTTATCCTTTTATTGCCCACAGCAGCTAAGCACTGAAAACAGACTAACCAATGCATTTTGATGGAAGAAATGTATACTGGTTGTTTACAAAATAGTTTTTTTTTTTTTGCCTTTTCTAGAGCCGCACCCCGCAGCATATGGAGGTTCCCAGGCTAGGGGTCTAGCAGGAGCTATAGCTGCCGGCCTTCGCCACAGCCACAGCAACGCGGGATCCAAGCCGCGTCTGCGACCTACACCACAGCTCACGGCAACGCCGGATCCTTAACCCACTGAGCAAGGCCACGGATCGAACCCGCAACCTCATGGTTCCTAGTCAGATTCGTTAACCACTAAGCCACAACGGGAACTCCACAAAATAGTTTTAAAGGAATGAAGGCTATGTAAAAAATGTGTTTGCTATACACCTTTAATTCACAATTTTAAAAAAAATAAATAAATAGGGTATTACACAGAACCTAAAACCATTCTTTTACCATAATAAATATAATTACCCTCCCTGTGCATATAAATATGACTGATTTTATATCTGAATGTACTGGAAAGTAATCAAAAGGCAAATATTTATCTTTGAAGATATCTTGTTTCATACCTTTTTTTTTTTGGGTTTTTGTCTTTTTAGGCCTGCACCTGCAGCATATGGAGGTTCCCAGGCTAGAGGTCTAATCGGAGCTGTAGCTGCCGGGCTATGCCACAGCCACAGCAACACCAGATCTGAGCCGCATCTGTGACCTACACCACAGCTCACGTCAATGCTGGATCGTTAACCCACTGAACAATGCCAGGGATAGAACCCTCAACCTCATGGTTCCTAGTCGGATTCGTTTCCATTGCACCATGAAGGGAACGCCTCAAACCTTCTAAATGTTACTGTTAATTCAGAGTAATCTTGATATTTGGACACTTTATAAGTTTGTGCATTTAACCAGCCAACTGTATTATATATAAAAAACTTGTATAAGTACTTAAGAGTGTTTCCAGCCCAAAGCCTCTAAATTTAGAAAATTCTTTCAAATAAGATTTCCAGGAGCAGGAATATTGGCACCTCCTTCCTAAACCTTGGTTTTGTTCTGGCTTACATCTCCCCCGTCTTATTTCTTAGGAACTGAAGTATTAACTCCAGCAGAGTTCAGAAACCCACTCATAGTTTCCAGGTCATAGATATAAGTGAATGAAGCCTTTAAAGCCTGTCTTTGGTTCATCCTTGCCCTGAATGGGGAACAGCTTGGGGAAGGGTACTTAAGTGAGTGGGGAATAAAGTCAGCCTGTGTGAACTTTCTTAGAAGGATCTGGAAACCGCGCCTGGCCCCCCTCCCCAGCCTTGGCCCTCTGAGTCACTGGCCCTAATTGGATTTCCTTGGCTTCAAGCCCTGGGGCCAGGCTCTTGTTGACCTCAAGTCTCACAATTACTGGAAGATCAGACAGTTTTCTCTCTGAACTTTGTTCTCAGTACAACTTCCCAAGCTCAAAGATGGTATTGATCCCACACTGAATCCCTCAAATGGAAGATGTAGGCTTATGGCTATAGTTAGACTGCTACTCACTATATGCTTTATGACAATATCTGCTACTTTTTATTTTTAGAAGTCACTAGTATAAACCCAAAATTTGTATAGCTGGCTCCCTGCTTCAAGGAAGTATTCAGCCAATGAACAGGGTATATATTCCACTTGAAAGAGAGAATTGGAGAGTGAGCAGGAAGGAATACTGGTGAATCTTCTGTATGACCTGTAACCTTTCAGCCTAAAGAGGAAAACTGGGATAAAGGAAAACTGGGCCTCCTGAAAGTTTCTCAAAGTCCTTTCCTTTATGGAGACAGAATTTCAGTTTCTCACAGCTTTTCACGGACACTCCCTGGACCCGTTTCTCTGCTCTTCACATCAAATCTTGCAGACCTGTGATCATGGCATTTAATGTACCCAGCTCCTCTTGTATGTGATACAAGTGGATTCATTGCTGTATTTTCTTGCTTTGGTTTAAGGGTTTTCACATTTTATGTGCCCAGCAGTCAGAAAATATTTCCAAAGATATTTCTAAAAATCAAGTATTTAGTATACTGAGTTTTTTGCTTGTTTGTTTGTTTTTAAGTAATTAGGCAAATGCGACTTTTGAAAAATGAGAGTGGAGGCAGGAAAAAGTGGGACACCACTTACAAAGTTGAGTAGTTGGGAGCAAGGGTTGCTATCACACCCACATGTTTATGCTTATTGAGATCTGAGCCACCCTCTGAGACTTGACTGCTTTCAAATGCAACACGTGTTGCTCACAAAAGGCCTTGGAAAGGATCCTGTAGGCTTATGTCAGTACTTTACCTTCTAGATGAGACTACCATAGAGCATAACCATCGTGTTTTATGATTGGAGAAAATAGTATGCATATCTCTTAAAATAGATAATGATGGATGGTTAAGTTATTCACACAGACTCTGTGTGTTAGTGACACCTTCATTTTTTCATCAAATTCATGTTCTAAGTAATGCGCATTTGTGCGCATTCTAATTGAAGACAGCAAGCCAAGGGCATAGTATTTCTGAGATATGTAATCAGCCCAGGACATAAAAAGGGTGTGGAGGCAAAGACTGAGGGACACTGAGGAAAGAGCAGTTCAGGAAAATTAATGTCTGAGTTGGGGACTTCAGGACCCATTGAGCAGTGGCTGGTGTGCCCAGGTTCTGTCCAGTGTGCTGTCAATGAGATCCTGGTTTCCTTCCATAACTAGTTCCTTTCTTCCACCTTCCTTGGCCTCTCCTATACTAATTATCTCACCTGCCATCCTACTTGACCCCTATATCTAAGAACCTTTTCTCTGTCTAGATTTCCCTGGCAGGTTTCCCCTTTTCTCGAGCTCTCCATAGTGTAAAGAACGAGCACCCTGAATAAAGAGCAAAGTGATGATGAAACCTCATTCATTCTGAGTTTATGTATAACAATCGCCCTTAACCGTCATTATCCCTTTTCAATGTCAAGGTGTCCAGGTACTTAAACTACAGCCCATCCCCTGCCCCTGCCCTAGTGTACCTGAGCTCCATGCAAAGGCCAAAAGGGGTGCGCTTTTGTCTGAAGGGTCTTCCTTTGCCATTTATCTCACCAGACCCCAAAAGTGAGCCTTAAACTCCCAGGCCTGCGGGAGCCAGGAGGAGAATGCAAATACGTGAGCAGGTGTAAGACAGTAGTGAGACCTTGGGGTGAGGTCGTGGTCAATGTAAATGTACCACTGCTCCTTAGCTCCAGCCAAGGGCTGCAGAATAAATGTTGCTGATTTGCTGTGGCTGCTTCCAGTTGATCAACAGCCGTTTCCTATCACCTCCTCATTATGGAAAGTTCTCTCATTGGTCACAGGGAACGCAGGCGCCGTGCATCCCACGGCTTCTCGGGGGAAGAGTGGTCCCTGCAGTGCTTTCCTGTGAACTCTGCAGTTCTCTGAACTGCCCCCATCCCTCCCTGGCATCTTCTTCCTTCATTCCTTCATCAGGAATGACGCTTGCTGCCCCAGAGGCCCTAAGCCGCACAGCACATCCCTCGGGCTCCTGTTTGCCCTCCCGGGGAGCCCACACTCCCTACGCCAGGAGTAGGCCCTGACCCCTTGGCGTCCCCCATGGTGGTCAAAGGCAAACATTTCCTGCCTGAGGGGCCGCTGGGGAGTGGTAGGCTCCCCATCACAGGGTAGTGGAAGTTGACTGAGGTCAGGAGAGGGCAGAGCCCTGAGGCTGCTCTCCAGGAGAATGACTGGAAGAAGGGGCAGCGGTGGGCTTGGGGAAGCATTGAGCCACCGTGCAGCTGTCTGGAGGAGCAACACAACAGCCCGAGGATGCACGTGAGTGCCTGAGTTTTCTCTGTTTGCAACTGTGTTTGCGTTGGCTTTTTGTCCACCCACTACCAGAAATGCACTGACCTGAGTGAACCCCAGCTCTTTCTGGAGAGTAGTGTCCAGGATGGGGACCCCGGGGTGCCTGAGAACCTGGGGTGCCTGAGGACCAGCTGAGCCTGGGACTTTCTGGGAACACCTGGGGTCCTAGAGTGAGCCGTGCTTTGCTTTGCACCCACCTTGTGTTGGGAAGGCCTGTCTTTTGAGGGGATGTTCTCCTGGGTCTGGTGTGAGAATGGCTGCTGTGCCATAGTTGGTTTGTGCCCCTAAACTGGAGGCCCACTTCTAGGGCCTCTGGGGTAGAGGACGGGTCAGGCTAGGTCTGTGTGTGCTAGGTGGTGGCAGAGCTGTGGTCCCCTCTGCTTACTCGCTGGGGGCTAGGCACAGAGTGACAGTCTGTGGTTTGCGAGGGCTTGGGGCCGGTGGAGAGCCCTGTACTCGGGTCTGGAGGAAGAGGATGGCTGTGGACAGATGGTTAAGGGTGGCTGGAGATACAAAAATGGGGAGGCCAGACGAGCTTCCGTGAAGGTCCTCAGTGGCATGAGGCTCATTATTTTCTGATTAAAAACAAATATTAATACAATGCAGGAAGAAAACAGCACCAGCCTGCGGTCTCTGGCCTAGAAGGTTAATTTACAGTCCCACCTGCCTCAGTTCCATATGTTGGTAATTCCAGCGTCCTGGGGAGAGGTAGCCACCAAACATCAGGCCTCAAAGTGGCTGGGAATTTTCTAGGGTCTGGATGCTTCCCTTTGCAAATGGGAAGGTTTGATAAGATCTCAAAGGTGTTATCTAGAACAGAGCTTGCTTTTTATACCTTGCTTTACAACAATACGGTTTGTCATATCGTGTATTTATATGTTAATCACTTTAAACAGCTTGTATAATTACTAGGTAGTGGATTTGCCAAGATTTTTCTGAAAACCTTGTGTTTCCTGAAATAGAACTCTGGTATATAAATAGCCCAACCTGGATATGAAGCATTCTAGATTTCTTTACACAAGAGTTGGAGACAGTATTTTGGACAATTGCTTTTTTTTTTTTTGTCTTTTGCCTTATCTAGGGCCGCACCTGCGGCCTATGGAGGTTCCCAGGCTAGGGGTCTAACAGGAACTGTGGCTGCCGGCCTTCGCCACAGCCACAGCAACACAGGATCCAAGCTGCATCTGCGACCTACCCCACAGCTCATGGCAATGCCGGATACTTAACCCACTGAGCAAGGGCAGGGATCAAACCTGCAACCTCATGGTTCTTAGTCGGATTCGTTAACCACTGAGCCATGGACGGGAACTCCTTGGACAATTGTTTTAATTGCTTGGGGCAAATACCTAGCAGTGGAATAGATGGGTCATATGACAAGTTTATGTTTAACCCTTGAAGAAATGGCCAAAACATTTCCTATGGGGTGTAAATTTTTACAATCCCACCAGTAGTCATGAATTGCAGCTGCTCCAAACTTCTGTGTATATTCAGGTGATATTCCCTTTTTAATTTTGCTAATTCTAATGAGTGTGTAACAGAATGTTACCTTATTGTGGTTTATTTTATACTGCCCTGATGACTAACTGGTGCTGTTAGTATCGTTTCATGCTTCAATTCAAATGTCTTCTTTTGCGAAGAGTCTGTAAAATATTCTTCCACTGATATGTGTTATAATTTCTCCCAGCTTCATTCTCTTAATGGTATATTTTGAAAAACAAACATTTATAATCTTCATCAAGTCCAATTTTGCAATAATTTGATTTTGATTTTATGCAAAATACAAGAACTGTTTGCATACTTTATCATTACAAATGTTTTCCTCCATGCCTTCTAAAAGTTTAAATAGTTTAGCTTTTTTATGTTGGTGATCTATTTTGATTTAACTTTCATATGAATTAAGATTTTAAATTCTGCTGTTTGTGTGTGGATATCAAATTGTTCCATCACCTTTTATTGAGAAGATTATAATTCTCATATTTTTTTTCCTGTGTGGTAATAGGTAAGGGTTGATGCTAATTTTTAAAAAAATTGAAGTGTTTGATAAGTGTATGTTGAAAAGATTTCATTTTCCTTCTTGAACTGACTTAGCACAATTGCTGAAAATCAATATGACATAAGTCAGGGACTATTCCTGTCCCTTGTGTTGTTGCATTGATCTGTATGGCTTATTGTAATTACACAGTAATGAAGTCATGTAGAGTAGGTACTCTAACTTCGTTCTTACTTTACTGTGTTGGTTATTCTAGTTGCTTTGCATTTCATAGAATCATTTAGAATCAGCCTGTCAAAGTCTATAAAAAATTCCCTTGAGATTTTTGGTAGAGCTTACTTTGAATATATAAATTTTGGAAGGACTGAGCCAAATTAACAATGGAGTGAGTCTTCCAATACATAAAGACATACTGTCTCTCCAGGTATTATGCCGTCTTTAGTTTGTCAGAAAATATGTTAAATTAGGTTCATCCCTAATTACTTGATTAGAGTCAGCCCTAATTACTTGTAATGTTCTGCTATTTTAAATGCCTTTTTCTTTACTTTTTAAATGCCCACACCTGTGGCATACCTAGGCAGTTTCTGGGCCAGGGCATTGAATCCCAGCCACAGCTGCAACCTATGCCACAACTGTAGCAGTGCCAGATCCTTAAAATGTTAACTTTACATTTTAACCAAAATTTAATTATTACTTGTAGGTGTTTTGAAGACCCTCTAGGACATTTTTTAAAGTAATAATCTCATCTGTGAAGAGGGAGGGCCCTCTTCCTCGCTTTGGCCTTTTCTATTTTGGACTATTTAGAAATGGCCAGTACCTTCAATGCAGTGTGGCATAGAAGTGATATAAATGACTATCTTTGCCTTGGTTCTGAACCGGGAGAGGAGTAATGACTATCCTAGGCTATGTTTCCTGTGTCGGTTACTGGTTACCAGTGATTTGGTTATCTCCAAATCAACCATTCTTCCCCGACCTGAGAGCAGTTAGGATTTGCCAGCTGACTCTGTGTTAAGCACTCCCAGTTGCCGTGGGGGCATTGCTGAGGAAGGAATTGTTCTACTGGTCCAGTGTGCTCTGACGTTTCTGCTACCATGTGACGAGGCTGTAAGCCCCGTGTAGATGTCTGATGGCATTATTCTCCATGGAGTTTTGCTGGCACCTCCTGGGGTGACTTGCCAGAAAGTCTCACCACCTTCCATACACATATTCCTGGTTGAAAACCGAGCAGTGGGACCTCAGCAGCTATTTCCACTGTTCCATCAACCAGTAGGCACTCTCTATTCATCAAGTCCTGAATCTCGGTTTGGTTGGATGGGTACTTGATTATTTTTTCCTTCATTAGGAATTTTGCCCTAACCTTAAAGATAATGGCTACACTCAATTTCTGCCATTCCAGCATTTTTAGTTCTTTTTACCTCGTTTTGGTTAACCCTTTGCTAATTACTCTTTTTATCCCCAAAAAGATTCAGTAAGGTTAGATGTTGAACTCTTGTAGTTAAGGTGATGGTTTTTAAAGCCCCAAACTTACTCAGGGTAATATGAAATAGGGTGTAAATATTAAACCAAATTCAGGTTTTCTTGCTTTCTAACACAGATAATGCTCACCCCAGCATACCTTATAAGAAACAATGCTCGAAGATTTGTCTTTATTAAATTTTCCCTATTCAAATTACCAGTGCAGTTCCTGTCTCCTGACTAGAACATGACTGATAACATTGTAACAGCAGCTTAGCATCCGAACTTCGTCTGTGACCTGCACCACAGCTCACGGCAACACTGGATCCTTAACCTAGTGAGCCAGGCCAGGGATAGAACCTGCATCCTCATGGATGCTAGTTGGGTTCGTTAACTCCTGAGCCATGATGGGAACTCCCTGGTGTTTTCTTTAAAATTGTTAATTTAAAAATTGTAAAACTTAAAATTGTAAATATTTTTTAAAAATTCAATATATTTTCTAGATTTAGTGCTGTTCAGATTTTCCACTTTTTATGATGGCAATTTTAGTAAGATTTTCCAAGATATCCACTTAATCTGTTATCAGATGTGTTGGTTCAAAGTTAAAAATAGTATCATGTTTGAGTCCTCTTAATGTCTGTACAATCTGTGGTGACAAATCATTGTTCATTTTTGAAATTGGTGATTTAATATTCTCTATTTTTCTTACTAGCTAAGGTTTTGTCAATTTTATTGAATTTTTTTTAAAGACCAAACTGTCTTTATATTCTCAGTTATCTTTTTTTTTTAATTTCAGTCATTTCCCTCCTATTTACTTTGTGCTTATTTGGCTCTTTTTCTAGCATTTTAAGTAAAATGTTAGGTCGCTGCTTTGTCTCTTTGATAAAGATTTTCTCTCCAAGTGTTCTTTTATGTGTGACAGATTTTGTCATAATTTAGTTGTACTTTGTAGTAATTCAGTTTATAATATTTTCTATTTTCTCTTTTTGTCTCATCTTTGATATGTGAATTAAGAATGCTACTTGATTGTAAACATTTTGGGTGTTATCAAGCGATTTTTATTGCTGTTGACTTCTCTTTTTACTCTATTTTATTCAGAATATACTCTGCATGAGTTGTACCTCCTTATTTACTGAAACACATATAAAATTTAGGGTTTTCCCATACTTTAGCTATTATTAAATAGAAGAAACCATCACCCATGACCACTTACTAAATTTTAGACTCTGGAAAAGTCACCTAACTTTAAGGTTTATCAAAAATATTTATATTCATATACACACATATTTGTTTTAAATATGTATGCATACATGCAGGTATATATAATTATATCAAAAGTAGAATTTTATAGTTTTTATATATTTAATTAGTTTATTCAGACCTTTATGTTGTCTAATACTGCTTTCTCAACACTAAGCAAAATTAGGACAAGTCTTTACAGACCTACTACTACAAAGGGAAAAACTTACGGTCGCTTAATTAATATGATTCTATAAATATGAATGAGTAGACACACTCTTGTTCTACCGATAAGAGATTTATTTTTACCGTACTGATTAATCTCCTTCTGGTGTTACTGAAATGAGTGCTATCTCTACTAGAAATAGAATATGAGTTAGTTTTTGTGATTTATTTCCTGGGGAATTTATTCTAACTCACTATCTACTTCAATACACACTCCAGTATCTTAAATGCCGTACATCGACTGTAAGGTAATGTGAAAAATCCTGCAACAATTTATCTGAGGAGGGAAGTCAGAAATACTTCTTGGGTTTCCCCATGATACTAGAAAGGCAGTGACAACTTTCTTCCCCAGTTCTGAAAAAAATTAGATGGTCCATAAACTGCATTTTGGATCTACTAGTTTAGCTAAAATAATAACTGAGGTACAGCAAGCAATTAAACTCCTTCCCAAGGCAATGCTTCTGGCCATGAACCTCAAACACATCAAAACCTGCTTCTGTTGTATATAAGAGAAGCTCTGTATGAGAGCAGCAGAATGCAGCAGAACACAGAGTTGAAGAAAACCCTATTCTGAACATTTTGCTTGGCTCCCAACCAGAATATAAATTAGGCTTTAGCTCAGTCGGAATAGTGTGTAAGTCTTGCCCATGCACCTGCCAAGGTCCTTTAAAATCTTCCTTCATTTTAAGATGCTCTGTTATAGACCACCTGAGCTTCAAACTGTGCATCAAGCAAGGCTGAATTCACCGAATTTCCTGCTTCCGGGGGAGGAACGCTGTGTTCCTAACTCTTAGTAATATCTCAAAAGGGAAAAATAGGAAAGGATATTTATAAGATCTGGGTTTGAGTTCTCTCCAGACAAGAAGACGTTTGGTCCCCTAGAATAGACACAGTGAACAGTTTTCAGATTTGTCTTATTTTGGGCACAGGATCCTCTCATGTGGCATTTGGCAACTTGGCAGTTCCTGTAAACTCAAACGCAAGCTAATATTTTGAAGTGATCTCGGCATCACCATTGCATGTTTAAATGATTACAGGACCTAACAGCTGCCTGAAGATGAACTGACCAAGAGAAACCTTAGCAAAATAAGAAGCTACCAAATTTTAACTATTTTAAAAGATCACAACTACTTTTTTTTTTGTCCAGTAAACAAATACTGATTGAGTGAGAACCATGCCTCAGATGTTGGTCCAGATGAATCAGAAGACAGAATAAATAGTCTCGTGGAGACAAATTACATACAATTAAAAAGTGTACAAGCAAATAACATACTCTTCAGTGATGATGCCAAGAAGGTAATTAAATGAGGTAAAGTTGCAGAGAATAACTGGGGTAATGGGGATGGCCTTTGAGCTGTAAGAAGTTAGTCGTAAGGTGATCTCCGGAAGAGCATTCCCAGCCTAGGAATGTCACCAAGCACTGTGCAGCCAGGTCCTGGTGGCTAAAACATCACTCAGGGTGGTTTTACCTGGAAAGGGCCATAAACAGGGAGGGAGAGGGTCATAGTGCTGCCCAGAGAAAAGGAATCTAGTTTAAACACTAATACTGGAGTCTAGTCAACATGAGTCACCTGGATGTTTACATGCCATGTGGAGAGTGAAATACTTACTTTATCGGAAGATCAGTTTTACCTATTTAGAAATCCAGAAGAAGGGCAGGGTTGCCATATATTTGGTCTATTAAGTAATACTGGAATCAGCTCTGCTTTCTGTTTCCTTTCCATCTGGAATTTGAATATTTCTTGGTAAAACACATGTCAACTTCTATGCTTTATTAAAGGAGAGAAGTTAAAATCTCTTAATGATTATATACACATACATATTTACATGTATATGCATACATACACATACACACATACATATAATTTGTATGGAAGTGTGAACAGTAGCTGGAATAAATCAATGGCAAAAGAGCAGATGGCAAGAAAAATAAACTTGTCTTTGTTTCCATAAAAAATGTGTAACATGTTTCACATTTTTAAGAATCATATAGTCATAAATCTTTCTAAAATGACAAACCTAAAGTATAACTGATTAATAAAAATTTAGAAACCTATTTGAAATTATTTATGGAATGTTGAGGATCCTATCAGGTAAGATAAAATAAAAAATACTGCTTTGAATAAATTTGCAACTGGCTGTTAAATAGGCCTATTTTTCATATCCAACATAAGATTAAAGCCAACTAATTAAAAAGTTGATCAGCAAAAAAATGAACTAGCACAAGAGAGAAAAATGAATGACTTTAACTTTTTTCAAATAATGCAGGGTGGAATGTACTTCTGCTGGAATTCTTGGGGGGGAAATGTAGTCATGATCTTTACCGCATGATAAATGACAGATGAATCAATAACTCCTACAGCAGAATGAATTCAGTATTAGGGAACTCTCAGATTGGGGGCTGACCATTATAAGCTGCCTTTAATTGTTAGATGCTGTTTCTTATACCTTTGGTTTCTTTTATTAACTATAGTTCTATTGAACATCATCAAATGATATCGTGCTGACATGGAGGAATGAGATTTTATTTGGTTTACCATCTTTAATACAGAGAAAGAGAGTGAGAACATGAAAGACTTGCTAGTTTGTAAACAGCTTAAAATATTTTCCTTATAAAAATTGAATAGATTAAGTTCTCTTGAGCTCCACTGAATGTTGGAGGTCATGATTTACCTCTTCAGATCACCTCCATGTGACAGAAGTGTAGAGGAAAAGGGGTAGATGGGGGCCTCTTATTTTCCTGATGGAAAATATTTATTTGGAAGCTCAGGGTAGACTTAAGGGGTAAGTCAACCATCCGTTTTGGCTTCTCCTTGTATTAAAATACTTATATAGAGAACATGGAACATTACGACAGAAACACTACTTTTGGGTTACTTTGCTTACTTTTGAGTTGTTTTTGTTTTTTGTTGTTTCTTGTTTGTACCAGCAACAAAGCCTTGTGTAGGATTCCTTCTTAGCAGTTTTGGGCTTAGTTGTTCCATGAACTAAGCATACTCCAGACTGTTGGATAGATTTACATTTCTTTCATTCCAAGGTTGTTTTAGGAGTTACTTAACCAAAGGTGTGATCTATTTTTTTTTAATTGTAATTTGGAAATGTCTCAAGCTCGAGTCTCAATCTAAGTTTATAAAGGTCAACAGACAAGTTATTAGGGACTCCTGATTAATTGGATATGGTTAAAAATGAAACCTTTAGGGATGGAACTAGAAATTTTCATGCTAAGAAAGAAAAAGACAAATACCGTATGATTTCACTTATCTATGGAATCTAAAATATGGCACAAATAAATCTATCTACAGAAAAAAAAAAACAACAACTCACAGACACAGAGAACAGAGTTGTGGTTGCCAAGGGGACGAGGGAGGGGAGTTTGGGGTTAGTGGATGCAAACTATTGCATTTGGAGTGGATAAGCAATGAGGTCCTGTATAGCACAGGAAAGTATATCCAACTACTTGTGATGGAACATGATGTAAGATAATATGAGAAAAATGTATATGGATGTATGAGTGGGTCACTTTGTTGTACATCAGAAATTGACAGAAGTTTGTAAATCAACTATTTTTAAAAATGAAACCTTTGGAAATAGTGCTGTGTTAGAAAGAGAATGCTTGGTATAAATAATTCAGAACAAGTTTCAAACAATCATGTGTCCAGCACTGAAATGCTATTCATTGAATGGGAATTTTATTTTGATATTCTTAGCATTATGACAAGGACAGTCTTAAAGAATTAACAAATTATTCTGGGTACTTCAGATGATATAAGGAAATAACACCTTACAATCCTAAACGCGATTTCCTTTACTAAGGACCTTTAGGTGTACAACTTCTGCTTTGTGTTACATTTTCATCCTCATGGTGTAAAGGCAAAGTTGGTGCTCAAATATGTGTTGAATAAGTGACTGGATTCCCTTAATAGTTGGATAAGTTTATAATTAAAATTGGAAATATCTTAGCAATCGAATTATTATGATCTAGGTCAGGAAAATGGTCTTCATTTATGAATAACAGCCTCACTTTGCACAAGACATAATCTCTCCATACCAGGATGGAAATAACCACATTGCTATGGGTTAGTTGTGCTTGAAAGCCTTCTAACCTTCGGGGGAAAAACTGTTTAAATCCAATGTGAAGAGACTAGTTAGTGATATGTTAACTGCTTTAGATTCTATGCCATGTGTACATGTGCCTGCGCTTTTGCATGTGCGCACGTGTGTGTGTGTGCAGACCCATGTGATTTGTGTGTGAACCCTTCTGTAACCCTTTATATACACACGTGCTCACTGTTTTTCTTTGCATTGAGGGTTCAAGGATGATAATAGATTCGAAATAGGTAATTGCTTTTCCTTTTTACTGTGCCCCATTTATTTCACATCATGGTGTTACAGAGGCACTAATAGATGATATAGATTTGTGGATCTGAGACAAATAGGAAGTGTTTCTTACCTGAAAATAAGTCTGAAGTCATTAGACTATGAAGATTCTAATTTTAAGGTTAAATTACTTTGTGCTACAAATATGATTGTTTTTCCGCTAAGTCAGAGAAAATTAGTAATATTTTAGAAAATGATGTGAGATTGGTGAGTAATTTTCACTTTAAAGACTGTATAGCTTTTGGTTTGCATGTAAGACGAATTTTTTAAAAGGGAATATTTGATCTTTTTAGTAAGATTAATGCATTTTAAAAGCTGTAGACATACTGTATTTTCAAGTATTCTCTTTAGTGAGAAATTTTCATCTTTTCAGTTCAGTTGAGTATTTTAAGAAAATACTGGCTCCATAATCTGAGTGAGTGAGCACGTGTGTGTATGTGTGGTCAAATCTCACTATCTTGCAGCCTGTGGTCTCTATGTTCCAGATAGTTGTGTTGTCCTCTAGTATCCTCATTAGTCAAAATAAGGAGATCGGATTGGAGGTTAAAGAAACTTCTCAGGCATGAATGGAAAGTGAGTGAATAGGGGTCAGTTTGGATCCTGGGTTTTCTCTGGGGTCCAGGCTCTTTTCTGCCCACCTCCCCTAAGCTCTATAAGAGTTACAATGATGGCAATGGGAACAGTGCCTCCAAGAAAGGTTTTGACCTTTGCAAGCATCCTTTTGTTCTCCAAACTCACACTTAAATAAATCAGTCTTCAGTCATATCCTAAATATGCAATGCCCTGGAGATGATCATACTAAGTGAAGTTGGTGGAAGACACCATGTGATATCCCTTATATGTATAATCTAAAAAAAGATACAGATGAACTTATTTGAAGAATAGAAACAGACTCAAACTTTGAAAACAAACTTATGGTTTACAAAGGGGCTGGGTTGTGGGGTGGTGGATTGGGTACTGGATACCACAGTGTACCATATGCACACTGTGGTATATGGAATGATTGGCCAACAAGGACCTGCTTAATAGCCCAGAAAACTCTACCCAGTATTCTTTGATAACCCATGCAGGGAAAGATTCTGAAAAAGAATGGATGTATGTATATGTATAACTAAATCACTTGTTTTATAGCCGAAATTATCACAACACTGTAAATCAACTATACTTCAATAAAACTTTAAAAAATGAAAAAAAAGGAGTTCCTGCTGTGGCTCAGTGGTTGATGAATCCGACTAGGAACGATGAGGTTGCGGGTTTGATCCCTGGCCTTTCTCAGTGGGTTAGGGATCCCGCGTTGCTGTGGCTGTGGTGTAGGCCGACAGCTACAGCTCCAATTAGACCCCTAGCCTGGGAGCCTCCATATGCCACGAGTGTGGCCCTAGAAAAGGGAAAAAGGCCCCGCCCTCTCAAAAAAAGATACCCTTTGCTATCCCCTGATGCCCCTTTTCTTTCTAAATGATACATTTTTGTGCAGCCAAGTTTTTCTTGTTGTCAGAACATATGTGCTTCTGGCCGTTATGGCTTCTAGTAATTCTCACACTGGTTTGTTAGTATATTGACAACTCTACACCCAATGTATTAATGATGTATAATAACTTTGCCTGCAATATTTTTAGGGTGTTTTTCCTCCCTGTTTTCCCTGAGGACTCCTAGTAGTTAAAAATCCATCCTGTTAAAGAAATACTCTCTAATGTAAAATCAGTCACAGAAGTAGATGGATGAAAGGTGGTTTTATGGCCATAGGCAAGCGCTCTGCCTTCAAACACCACCATTGTACCACTTTCCATATAAATCCCAATCTCTTTGTGATCCTGATGCTACGAAAGAAAAAGAAAATCATCAAAGACCCAAATTAAAGCTTAGTCTTCTACTTTTTTCACTTGTGAACGATTCACTGCTGCCATTGGACAGGAAATTGGCTCTTTATTGTGTGTAATTCATGAAGGGTTGTCGAGCAAACCTTCCACAAATCACTTAGGGAGAAGACAGTGGGGGTGGAGAATCCAGCACCTGCTTACCTATCACCGACCTTTAGGTGGTGTGTGAGTCGATGCATCTGGTAAAACACTCTGCGTACAGGTAGTCCTTAGTGTTGGACATGCAGACCTGGCAGCAGGCTGAGCTTAACCGAGCCTTGGACTCTCTGGGTTCCAGTGTGTCAAGGTAGAAGTGAAATGTGGTTACTGTTTGGCCTTGTCTGCTGTGGTGTCTCATCCATGGCAGTGAATACTCAGGAGACACTGGTTATAGACCTATTGCAATCACTTTGTCAGGAATTAAAAAACAACCGTTTTAATACATTGTACAAATTCCTTCCTTGTCACCAATTTCATTTATTTCAGTGAACTGGAGTAGTCCTTTTTTATTTTTAGATTTATGTATATAGATATGTATATATTTTTAAATTGAACTGTAGTTGATTTACAATGTTTATATTTTCAGGTTTATTTTTAGATCTATATATCTGTATATATTTATATATGTATATGTTTTTAAGTTGGACTCCAGTTGACTTACAGTGTTGTGTGTATTTCAGGTGTATAGCGCAGTGATTCAGTTACACATGTGCATATATCTCTTCTTTTTCAAATTCTTTTCCCTTTTAGGTTATTTCAAAATACTGCGTATCGTTCCCCAAATGGAGTAGTTCTTATTCCCTTTGTGAAGGACAATAAGCTTCCTTTAGAACTGAGTGTGTGAGAGGATTCAGCTGTAACCTGGGCATGGAATAGTAGCAAACAAAAAGCCTACCTGATAGATATATCATGTTCAGCTCGCAGAAAGATGTCTAAATATGGGATCTCTGAAGGGAATCTACTTAGTATAACGGAAGCATTTTTGCCATTAGATTGTGAGTCACTGTTAGGTTATCAATGCGTCTCTTAATTGGTAAATAAAATGTCTTCCGGTCACTTCAGAAAACTATAAGCACCTATTCTGTTTGCTTTGATTTGGTTAGATTGAGGCTATTTAGGCTCCTATATTGTGTCAAATGCAAGAAGAGCCTGTTACTCCCTGTCAGAGCCCACTAGAGCTGCTATAACTAAAGAGGACAAACTGGATGGATTACAGGCATTTAGTTCTCACAGCTCTGGAGGCTGGAAGGCCCAGGCCCAGATATTGGCCTGTTTTGTCTGGTAGGGGCCTGCTGTCTGGTTCACGATGTTGTCTCCTCGTTGTGTCCTCACATCGAAGGGGATGGAGAGCTCTCGGGGTCTCATTTCTTGGGCATGAATCCCATTCATGGGTACTGCACCCTCATGACATTATCATCCCAAAGGCCTCCCCTCCCAACATTATCACATTGGGGTTTCATTTTAAATTAAGGAGTTTTTAGGGGAGACAGACATCCAGGCTGTGGCACCTGTGTTGCTGGCTGTTGAATGTGTGCATGTGCAGATACATGTACACATGCACACACACACACACCTTGATGTCATGCAGACAGAATGTGAAGTGGGGTTGGGTCAGCAGCTGATGGAGCCAGTCCACATGGGTGCTATCCCCACCCCGTCACTCCCCAGTGAGCATCCCTGGTCTTCACTATTTAGGTGGATTTTGCTGGCCCAGCTTCCCATCATCATTCATTCAACATTTCCTACAACTCCTCACTGCAGAGAATGATGTGCTGGAACTTCAGTGATTGATTGATTGATTGATTGATTGACTGATTTAAAAGAATAATGCTGTGTGCCTGCATCCACCTTATAGAGGTTGCTGTGTGAAAGTTCAAGTTCACTGTCTCTCCAGCTCCCCTGTCCCACCTCTGCTCTTAGGTGGACAGCACCCTGCAAGAGGGGCTTTCTTCCTGCCCACTTCCTCCTGATGGAAAAGCAGGGAAATGGCATTCAGCCATTCAGATTAAATCATTAATTTTTTTCTATTTCAGAACTGAGCATGTAGAAGAAAGACAAATTTTGCCAAATTCAGGACAACATTTGCAAGTAATTGCCTAAGGATGGGAAATGGATAACGGATTTACGGTTGACTTTTCAGCTGCAAATTAAATGTTAGGTTCTTAAGTGCCTGGTAAGAAATTACCGTTTTAAACTGGGATTAAATTAGAATATTTGTACAAAGCAGAAGGGAGGTAAACAGTAATTTTGCTGCACTTTGAAGAGAACTCATAAGTGAGGGAATATAATCAAAAAGAATGTGAAAAGATAATGTCTTTAGTCGTGATGGTAATGTACCTTCATATGAGAACACTTCTCAAAAAGTGACTTATATTTGTCAGGGTTATAGTCAGAGTGATTCAAATACTTTCGGGTGAAAGGTAGCATAAATGTTTGGGGGGAAGGCAGTTTGGGAATAGGTATGAAGGTCTTGTACAGTTGCATCCACAAGTTTCACATCTAGGCTACTTTTTAAGAAACAGTTGAGAAAAGACATATGATCAAGGGTGGTTCCTGCACTGGTGTT
Source organism: Catagonus wagneri (assembly GCA_004024745.2). NCBI lineage: Eukaryota > Metazoa > Chordata > Mammalia > Artiodactyla > Tayassuidae > Catagonus > Catagonus wagneri. The sequence continues at coordinate 34,919,297 of PVHT020000521.1, read as the reverse complement.
TAAAGTAGTAAATAACCGTGAATAAACTGGATATTCACTGGTAAGCATCAGTGGAGAGTAGCATGGAGGGGGCTCTGTTCTGTCTGTAAGAGCAAGAAAAGTCTTAGTTATTGATAATATATTAACATGCTAAATGAAAATATATTAACATGCTAAATGAAAAGCACATTAGAAATAGTACCTATATGAGTTTCCACTGTGGCTCAGCAGTAATGAACCCAACTTGTATCCATGAGGATGTGGTTTCAATCCCTGGCCTTGCTCAGTGGGTTAAAGATCCGGCCTTGCTGTGAACTGTGGTTTAGGTCACAGATGCAGCTCAGATCCTGCATTGCTGTGGCTGTGGTGTAGGCCAGCAGCTACAGCTCTGATGAAAACCCTTGCTTAGGAACCTCCCTATGCTGTGGGTGCAGCCCTAAAAATTAAAAAAAAAAAAAAAAAGGAAAAAAGAAAAGGTGCCTATGGTAAAATTTTCCTTTATATTTAAGGAAATATAATAGGTATACATATAGGTATAATAGATAGGAATATAGATCACAGGTATACAGCTACCTATAACAGACAGGTATACCTATAATAGATCTATGGACAGGTGTCCAGAAGGACAGGTAAGCAAATACTCAGAGTAATTATCTCTGGGACTATTCTCTATGGCCTCCTTTTACCTACCTAAAGTTAATGTAATTATACTAAAAAAAAAAAAAAAAAAAAGAGCCAGTGACTTTTTTTAAAGTTTCATATAATCAAATTAAATTTAATGGAATATCAAAAGCTGATTAAAACATGATATATTACAGCAATACTTGAACAATAACAACATGAATTAATCATTTGAAAAAAGACTGACATAAAATATAACATAATGTACTCAGAATTTTCTGGCACATGGCAAATGTTTTGTTATTTGTTGAATGATTAGGAATTAGATCTCCTTAGATATGAATATAACCATAAGGGGAGGTTGCATTTAAAAAAATTATTGGAGTATATTTGACTTAAAATATTACATTTCAGGTGCACAGGAAAGTAAATCAGTTATACATGTACATATGTCCATTCGTTTTGATTCTTTTCCCATATAGGAAATATTATATTACAATAGTACAGATTATTGAGTAGAATTCCCTTGCTATGCAGTAGGTCCTTGTTACTTATTAATTTTGTATACGATAGTATATTTAAACCTCCCATTTTATTCCTCTCCCCTTTGGTTTCCCCTTTGGTAAAAAGTTTGGATGTGAAATCTTTGAGTTTCTTTCTGTTTTGTGGATAAGTTTTGTTACCATTTTTATTAGATTCCACGTATCAGTGATCACACAGATACTTGTCTTTCTCTGTCTGACTTAGTATGATAACCCCTAGTTCCATCCATGTTACTGCAAGTGGCAACATCTCCTTTTAGTGGCTGAATAATATTCTATTGTATATATGTACCAGATCTTCTTTATCCATCCCTCTGTCAATGGATATTTAGGTTGCTTCCTTGTCTTGGCTATTGGGAATAGTGCTACAATGAACACTGAGGCCCATGTACTTTTTTGAACTTTTCTCCAGATATATGACTAGGAGTGGGGTTATTGGATCACATGGTAGTTCTATTTTTAGTTTTGTAAGGAACCTCCATATTGTCTTCCATAGTGGCTGCACCAATTTACATTCCTACCAATAGTGTGGAAGGGTTCCTTTCTCTCTACACCCTCTCCAGCATTTGTTGTCTGTAGAATTGTTAATGATGGATGTTCTGACAGGTATGAGGTGGTATCTCCTGTAGTTTTGATTTGTATTTCTCTAATAATTAGTGATGTTGGCACATTTTTTCATGCGAAAAAGCCAGTAACTTTTCAAGGGAGAAACTATTGCTGTTCTCCAAGGGAAGCATGCGTTTGTTAATTTAAAAAAGCAAAATTGCATTAAGCATAATTTCCATCATAGGGTTTTACTCTTAGCATTCTTCAAGGACAATTAAGTACCATTAAAATCATTAAAAAATAAAATTTAGTTAAGTTTTTAGTCATCCATGCAGTTGCTTATACTCATATGTGTACATAGCAACCCAAATTCTTGTGAAAAGCAACGTAAGGAGGGTGGTTAGATTAAGTAACTTACATTATTGGGGCAGTTTAATTGAGAAGAACCATTTTAAAAGCTGTTGTAAATGTAGGCCTTAATTCTTGAATGGATATGAAACTAATTCATTGGTTGACTCAAATGGTCTAGCTATAATTGGTTACTTCTAGATTGATTGACATGCAGTTCAGTCATATATTTACCAAAACAGAAGAAAGATATGTGTTACAAAACAGGAAATAGTTTCATTAATGGGCTTTGTTATTCTATGTGGAGCACATACAGAACTTGAGACTAGATTCCCGAGCAGACAGTCTCTGGTTCTGAATTCTGACCCCTTATTAGCTTTCGTCCATGGAGAAGATGCCCAACCCCTTGGCACTCCATCCTCATCTGTAAAAATGAACATATATTTGAACCTTTCTGCATGGGTCTTTAGGAGGATTAGACAGTTGATGCATGTAACATGCTTAGAACTGTACCTGCTACTCTGGATTTAATACTAGAAGGTCACTGTCCAATTTCATGGATTTAGGTGAGTTTCCGGCACCTTGCAGTTGATCTCTGTAAAGAATTTAGCTGTTACTTCTACTTTCTGGAGATTGTCCAAAATATTCCTCTAAGTCCTAATTTCAAATGGGGTAGTAGAAAGAAAAAAGCTAAAGTTTTTGGTAACCTATTAGAATTTAAATGATACACTTTCCCTTGAGAGAAAAATGGAAAAAATGAGAGTATCCTTATGGTAAAGAATTGAGAGAAATTAGTTTTTCCTAGTTTTCTATGGAATGTACCATAAAGTAATGGTCATTCCATTAGCTTTTGCAAATATATTGAAGGTATTTAACACCCTTCAAATACTGACTAGTTTCCTTTTTTTAATTGAAGTATAATTAATTTACAACGTTAATTTCAAGTGTGTAACAAAGTGACTCACTTATACTAGTATTTCTTTTTACATGGAATAGTTTCTTGTATTTCACATGGTAAATGTCCCACAGCCTATTATTCTTCCATTTTGCCATAGAAATCCCAGGGCCTTAATTTACACTCAGTTGTATATGTTCCCATTCTGTTGTAACACCTCATCGAACCCTTGAATTAGTTTTCTTCTTCTTCTTCTTTTTTTTTTTTTTTAAATGTTCTGGCATTGGCAGCTTAAAAGATGAACATTATACAGTCTTTGGAAGTTACTGGGCTATTAAGGATAGAATTTTAAATCTACATTGGTGCAGCATTAAGATTACACACCATGATGTCAGTAGCCAACTATCCTGTTCACTTCTATATATGTAACATTTAGCAAGATATAGAAAAGAGTTAATATGTAATAATTAATAGACTAATCAATTAATCAATATAAAATAGATCTAGAAAGGACCTTTGGGATCATCAGAGTTAACATCTCATTTTAACAATGGGAAAACAAAGCACACAAGTCTGAAGTGGCAGAGGTCACGTTTGAACCCAGCTCTTCTGATTTCATGCTCTTACTCAGTTCTGGCCCCTTCCTTTTAACACCTCAACAGGAAAGGTATGGCAATATTTCTCAGAATTCAAATAAGATTGAGTGTATTTAACTGGGAATACATTTTTAAAAGATAAATTCAGATAAACAAATGAACATGATCTAGTTCCCAATCTTGTAGGAAATAACTTATCCAGCCAGTAGATCATGGTACTGTTATCAAAGGCATCACACATTAAGTTGTATACTCCCCAACCTCCTGGAAGCAGACTGGTTAAGGAAAACATTAACTCGTAAGGGAAAACACATTTAGCATGTTTATAAATGCCTGAAGGGTGACTTCCATCATTCCACACAGAAGACTTGAGGGCTTTGCTTTATAAACACTAATTAAAAATGTATTGTGAAGATTTTTTGAGATAACTGTTAATAATACAAATTCATACAAATTCATACTACAGTTTCTTAGATTGATGATGAAGAATAATTTTTAATTACAGTGCTGGGGCATATTATAGAAATTCAACATGTGAACACCTAGGATAATAAGTCATTTTCTTGACTTTCTCTCAGATCCTACATTCAATCCAACAGCCAGTCATGTTAGCTCTGCCTTTGCTCAGGTCTGAATGTATTCCCCTGCTCCTCCAGTTTTGTAAGTTGAAACCCAAAGATGGTGGTATCAGGGGCTGGGTCCTTTAGGAGGTGTTAGGTCATGAAGGTGGAACTCTCATGAGTAGGACTAGTGCCCTTATAAAGGTGAACTTAAAGAGCTCCCTGGCCCCTTCCAGCACATGGGGACACAGCGAGAAAATGATTATTTGTAAACCAGCCCTCCCCTGACCATGCTGGCATCCTTGTCTTGAACTCCCAGCCTCCAGAACTATGAGAAGTGTATTTTTGGCCTAAAGCCACCCAGTCTGTGGAGTTCTGTTGTAGCAGCTGGAATACACTGAGATGGGCTTTGCAGTGGGTTTAGAAAACACTCCCTCTGAGGACCTCTGTCACCTACATTGAAGCCAACACCATGGCTTACCTTTACCTGGGGAGCAGCAGCAGCCTCCTCACCATCTCCCTGGTTTCTTTTGGTGCCCCAGATGCTCACTGTGGTGGCCAGCAAGGCCTTTGGCTGTTGAAGCCAGATCACTAAACAGTTCTGCTCAAATCTTGTTCATGGCTTCCCATCTCCTCTGAAGTAAAAGCCAGACACATCCCCTTGCCCTATAGAGATTTCCAGGGTCTGTTTCCTGTCATGCCATCTGCCTCCTGTCTTCTCTCTAGCTACATTGGCCCCTGGCTGTTCCTTTTGAGTATGCCAAGGACAGTCCTTGAAGCCTTCACCTGGACCATGCTCCTCCAGCAAGGACAGGCATCTCCCCTTGACATTCACCACAGTTTTCAGTCACTGATCACTTACAATGATGAGCATTCTATACAGCAGGATCCTCCTCCATCCCTGCCCCCCCCAACCCCTAGGATGCCAATATTTTCTCAACTCTTTTATTCTATATTTTTTACTTATTACCAAGAGAATGACTTTATATTGATTCATTTGCTCACTATTTATCCGCTACCCCCCCCCGTATTAGAATGTAAACTTCAATGCACAGATCCCCTTGTCTTTTCTATTCACAGTATTCCTAGGGATTAAAGTGCTCAAAATTCAATAAATGCTCCATCAGTATTGGTTGAGTGAGTGAATAAATGCACAGATGAATGAAAATAATAAAGTTGAAGAAAAAATCTGTGTTTAGACATTAACATTGAATTTCTTTAAATGTGATGCTCGATCACAATTTAGCATATAGCTTATTAAGTTTCAGAAATTCTGTTGGTGATAAGAAAAAATACAGAAGAAATTTATGCATTTCGCTATATGAATGTCTCCTTACCTACAATGAAATGATGCAATGAAAAGAAATTTAAGGATTCGACAGATTGATTTTAGTTCATTTTTAATTGAAGCATCATAATAATGGCAGATTTATAAAAGTATTTTCCTCTTTCTTTTTAGGGCTGCACTTGCAGCTTATGAAATTTCCCAGGCTGGGTGTCGAATGGAAGTTGGAGCTGCCAGCCCTTACTGCAACCATAGCAATGCCAGATCCAAGTCACATCTGTGACCTACACCAAAGCTCATTGCAACACCAGATCCTTAACCCACTGAGTGAGGCCAGGGGTTGAACCTGCATCCTCATGTATGCTAGTCAGATTTGTTACTGCTGAGCCACAGTGGGAACTCTTTCCTCTGTTTTTGAACATATTGTTTCCATTACGACTATTTCCAATTTTCTATTCTAGTATATACAAAACTGGAGGATAGGTCAGTAAAAAATTAAAACCTGTGAAAGTTTCAAGGTAAACAAAGCTTGCCCTTTTTTATTGCCATTCTCAGCTCCTTTTTGCCTACATGTCACTAATTTCATTACCTGGTTCTTAGGAGGTCTGTGCTGCTTCTCAGCAGTTGACAGCCCTGCTGCTATTGGCCACCTTTCTCTGGCCTCCTATTCAGCCACACACAGAACTGGGAGCGTAAAGGACCTGGCAAGAGATGTTGTCCTCACAGCAGAGAGCGCAGCCTCATCACCGTTGCAAGCTCAAGGATTCAGGGATCTGGGGACAAGCCAGGAGCCACACCTCTGGCCCAGAGTCAAGTCCATCTCTCTTCTCCTGATTTCCTTGACTGTTTCCTTCCCTTTTCCTAAGAAAGCACATTCCAGCAGACCCTGCTTCTAAGACACAGTCCCTTGAGCTTCACTCATATTTCTAAATGAAGCCCATTTCGCCTCCCAACGCTGAGACATGCACAGTGGGCTGACCTGAGCAGAGCCCCAAATGAGAGTTCTGTGTCCTGTGGTTCAGAAACGCCGTGCTCGTGTGAATTATGACCACAGGTCGTTTTCACAGGCATGGTAGTGAATGTGAGTTAGGGCTTGCTGTCTGGAGTCCATATTTCATTAGGCCACGGTCTGTCTGCTGGCTTGGTCCCATCTATCTCGGCCATGTGCTAGCCAGAAGCATCTTTCCTTTGCTCAGTTTTGGTCTTGGGACCAAGCCCAGCAATGCCACTCCAGTCTCATTTGGCTGTCCTGACACAGTGACTATAAACACGAGAGCCTTGCAACCATGAAGTCTCACCTGCCAGTGTTGATGGAGGTGATTTAAACAGCACATGATGAGATTCCCAGATTTAGAAGTTACAGACCACCTGGGATGAGGGGACCATTCTGTTTTATGAGTTGTAGACACAGTGGGGGGAAATAGGAATTAAAAAATTATAAGAAAATGTTTAAAAGCTGACTGTGGTGGTAGAACTTTGCCTAGTTTGAGTTTATTGAAGGTTGATCATTTTGCTTCCCAACTTCTCAGTGAAGGGTTGATTTTCCTGTTGGTGATGGTTATTTGTTGTGTTGCTTGCTGTTCAGTCCCAATTGAACTCTTCAGACTTCTCATGAGTTGGGTAAATTCATGGTAGGGAATGAAGTTAAGAAGAAAGATCACAGTCAGGATCTTTTTGGGAGCCATTGCAGATGTGTCCTATATTCAAACTCCTTCAATCCCTTCCCTACAAGACTGGGTCTATAGGACTCAGCTTCTCTCTGGTTTTAGGGGATGCATGTTCATTTTGGGTACCAACATAGGAACAACAAAGCCATCCATCCACATCCTGACCTAGTGTAGACTGCGTCCTCTTGGTCACAGATTTTTCCCTGCAATGAGACATGCCAAACACAGGCTGCCATATGGAACAGATTGTAGCTGCTGAAACTCTCAGCAGAGAGCAGATGTCAGAGATTCTCCAGCTCACTTTCATCCAGTTTTTCTGGTATCTGTAAGGATGTCAAACACAGCAGATCACAAGATCCTAGCATTGGCTACAGAATTCAGTTTCAGTTCACTGGTTAAAGAATGATAACTATTTTTTTTTAATATTCTTTATTTTTTTAGTAAGCTCTTTTGGGCTAACGTTATGATCTGGGATCATTGCCCTATTACCTACAGTTAACATGTCCATGATTGTTGTCTTAAATTTAAAGTATTTAAAAGGGTTCTCATTTATTTTGTGTGTATGAGTTGTGATCCCAATGTTATGATACCCATTCCAGTCTTTTAAAAACTGCATGTATCTGTATAAGCGATTGCTAAGGTCTACGTTAGCTTAGCAGGAGTGACGCAGGACTTTTGGGGTCCAGCCGCTAACTGTGATGAGGTTGTTGCTTAAGTGTTGTGGACAGCACTGCGGGGGAGGCCTCCTTATTCCTGGCACAGATCCTCAAGGACACATGGTATATCTGGCAAAGAGCCTGATGCCTGCAGGCATGACTATGAGCCCCAAATAATTGGAGGCAAAAATGAATCTTGAATAATTTTGCTCTCAAAAGCATTCTATTCTTAAGAGATCCTTGGCTAAAAACATGGAGAGAGAACTATACATGGAACAAGAAGCATATTTATATTATGATTTCACAGTGTTACCTACAAATGTTTTGTGTGTAAATCATCCCATTAAGCCAGGTGTCATTATCATTCCCAAATCTGTCATCATTTGGAAGGATGGTGAACAGATGGATTTTATCCCTTTCATTCTGAGACATGTTCCTTACCTTTCATTTTTAAACAAATAAACATTTTCTAGGTGATGCCCTCTTGTGGGTTTCTGTTGACAAGCTGAAGATTTAAAGACTTTCATTGATAGCTGTTAGGGACAGTCACCATGAGAAGAAAAGAACCAGCACAAACATAGTAGAGCCACATGAACTCGTTGGCTGTTCCTTCTGGCTGGAGGCGCTAGTCTTTGTCTTGACAAATAATGTCTTATACATATAAAAATATCTAATGAAGATTCCTGCTTTGTCAGAGACACATCAAAGTCTGGCGTTCATTCGAATTTATGTACATTTATGATAAAAATTATTCAAATAAAGCCAAGGCCTAAGGACTAGTGTCCCACATCTGCTTTTCTGATTGTGAGGCTTGAAGAATCTATTTACAATTGTAAAACTAAATTTGGAAAATAAAAATACAGAAAATAATAATTTCTATGTCAATGACCCAAAGATAATGTGTAAATAAGTTGATATATCTTCCAGTTTCTAAAAAATATTGAGTAGATTATAAAATCTGCCAACTTTGTAAAATTATTTAGAATCACATATGTCTATATTAGTATTCATTTAAGAAATTCAATCATATCCAAAATTCTCAAAGTAGTACTTGAGAATTAAAAATCACTCTTCCATAAGAAATTTAAAATAGGTATTGTTCTCACAAACATTGGTAAATACTGTATTTCATTCTGTCACTGTTGACCAGAACCATTCTAAATCTTCTTTCTGAAGAAGAACCTTCCTGACTGGCATGCTGCCCAAAGTTTAAAAACTAAAAATCCATTTGATATGACTGACAGCATTTTGAGATAATTTTGACTGTGATGATTATTTTCATTTTGCACTAAATATTTTGCAGAACTAACCAAAAGGGATTGTGTGGTCACCTAACATTTTTTTTTTTTCCCTCATGTGCTGAGTTTCTAGTAGATAATGGACTAATACTTTAATATTTCTAGGGATCAAACCTATTGTGCATTTCAAATGGAAAAGTGCCATTGTGCATAAGGTTTTGATAGGATTTTTTAACTGATAAATTATAATTTTAAAAGCAAAAGTAGAATTGAATACCAAAAAAAGTAGAAAAAAGGAATGTGAAAACTTCATGGCAGATTATGGTTCACTAGAGAGTTTTCCTCTTTTGCTCTAGGATGTAAGTCAATATTTTTAAGCATGTGATTAGAATTGATACTTCTTTAAATTTATAAGTGCAATTAGAGTTGCTGGTGCTGTAGTTCATAAATATAGCAATGTCTCCATAAAAATTTGAGCTCAAACTGCTTCTATCATATGTAAATTGTCATTCTTTTATTAGTTACTTAGAATTAGAATCATGTTTTATTTGATTATCCATAACTTTATTTGCAGGATCTGTAATATTTAATTATTAAAAAAATAACTTGGATGTTATTCAAATAATTTGAATACCATGGTTTTGCGTTCTCTTCCATCAATCTTATTCTCCTAATGATAAGACTGAAAGATGATGTTCCTTGTTGTTTTCTGTCAGTAGAGGATAAGGTTAACTTACCTTTGAACCCAAATGGTGATTATAGTGCAACATAGAATTTTCTGTAGCAGCTCTTAATATGCTTGTGCCTTCTTTATAGGTTATAGCAACAATAAAGATATTAAGACAATTAAAATATTTCAAGTCAAGAAATGTTTGCCACTTGCTCTAGCGTGAAAAGAAAGTAGATTTTCCAACTCTGCTAATTCCATAATGGTTCTTTCCTTGCAAAAGTTTTTTTTTTTGTTGTTTTATTTTTTATCCCATCTCAATAATTGTAATAACAAATACATCCTTGAATATTCATTTTTATTATACATATGCCTAAGTGCTTCATAATATTGCAGACATGTCTGGCTATATTTATTATTTATATGTCTGGCTATCAACTCTGCTCCTTATAAGCATGTCAGTAACATGTTTATGTGGTAGATATCTGAGACCTACAGATCAAGTCATTGCCTACTGGCAGTAGATATGTCTACTTCTTCACCTCCTACTTGGTCTGGTATGAGACATCTTTAAAGCCTCACCTGTACAACACCCCTTTCTTTAATAAGAATATTCATCCCATGAAACGACACCCAACATAATCAGTTCCAGTGACATGGGGTAGAAACATGGTGCCTCAAGCCATGCAGTAAGGAAAGTCTTTTTTTTTTTTTTTTGCTTTTTTGCTTTTTAGGGCTGCACTTGCAGCATATGGAAGTTCAGGGGTCATATCGGACCTGTAGCTGCCAGCCTACACCATAGCCACAGCAGCACAGGATCTGAACCACATTTGCAACCTACACCACAGCTCATAGCAATGCCAGATCCTTAAACCAATGAGCAAGGCCAGAGATGGAACCCATATCCTCATGGATATTAGTTGGGGCCATGAAGGGAACTCCAGGAAAGTCATTTCCATATCAAGGCAGCTCACCCTTGGGAACAGAAAAATATCATTTTCCTCAGGCTCTTGTCTCCATGAGTTCAGTTGCTAGCTTGGCTGATCCATGTTTGATCTGTTTCTGTATCCATGTTTTTTTGGGAATGCCTGCCAGCAAATGTCATTTTGAAGGTAAAGAGAAGAACTTTCAGAGAATGCTCACTCGGGCTCTCTGCCCTTCCACTGGTGCTATAAGCTTTCACAGGGGACTTGTTCTTGCTCTATCATTCTAATGAGTGGAGATCATCCTCCTCTTACATGAAGGAGTATGTAGAAATAATCATGAAATCCCCCACATTCAGGTATCCCCCAACTCCGAGTGCTGGTAGAAAGTATTTAACCTGAAATACATGATTAATATTTGATCTTATCAGCTATGTGACCACAGGATGTCACTAAATGCCTTCAGGCTTTTTTTTCCTGTAACTCTGCACCTGTCCTACCAATTAACCAGGTTTGGGATCCAATGAGATAATGCATGTGAACAGTTTTAGAGACTGAGAAGTATTGTAAAACTAGAAAGTAGGAAAGTACCATGCTAACAGACAGAGCTAAGACGCACTGGTGGATTTCCACTTCAGTTTAGGTCTCAGAGACTGTGATTTCCTCTAACTTCAGTGTGAAAAATGGAGGCAAAGTCAAGGGTTGCCGCCACCTTTTGCAACCAAAAAGCAACTTAAACAAGGGAGTAGTCTATTCTTCTAGAAAAGACAGGGCACAGACCATTTGAGCTTTAAAATTGGAACTTGCAGGAGTAGCCACAAACCTTCGTTTGGATAATATTCTTCTCTATATATTATTTTCATGCTTTCTGTCTAATTTAAAGGGAACTGCCTTGGGACACATTTGCATGTTGCATTTTTATCTTAGTCAGAGAACTCCTTAAGCATCAAAATACATGTGGTGGTAGAGAACATTTTTTATTTGTTTAAAAGTGAGAATGTCTTCTTTCAGATATAAAAACTGGTCAATATTGAAAGTTTTCTCTTTCAAAATTCAAGATGACTAGCATTTTATCTTTATTCATGAATTTCCATGAAGAGCCAATATGCCACACCTTCTTTTTATGAGTAGAAAAGAAGTCCAGTCTCTCATTTCTGTGAAATAATTTTGTCAATTCTTAAATAGTTTATGGCAATGTTTCGTATTTAACTTGACAGATAGAATTTAATGTTGAATGTGAATCTTAGTATTAGTTTCTTTGGAATAGAAAGTGTTAGGAAATGGTAGAAATCCACTGTTTAAAATAAGTATATGTATTATAAGTATAAATAAGTATCTAAAAGTATATATATTTATAATATATATGTATTTATCTTTTAACAGAATTCAGAAAAAGTTATTCGTGATCAGATGAATTTACTTTTGAAATTAAAAAACATAGCCACCAATAGCTACGTCTTCATCTTAATATTGGTAATTATAGTTTTGGGCTTCATGTGTTGCAGCAAACCTATAGCTGTAACTAAATCTGTGTCTGTACTCACTACTTATGTGCTCTGTCCAGAGCTGCTGAGATAATCTTGGAGATAAAACCCAGCTGGCAAAAGGCAGGAGAGAGAGAGTAGGGTGTCAGGTGGGAGGTTTTATAGGCTCTACATGGAAATGGATTGTATCACTACTAGTGTTTTGAGAAGTTCATGGAAATTTCTCTGAGTGTAACTTCAATTCTCTCTCAAATGGAAATAATTGACATACCTAGGATGGTAATGATAATTACTGTTAGAAGAGCATTTAGCTCTCAGTAGCCACTGAATAGTGATGATGATTAGTGTAGCTATTGTCTGCCAAGTACTCCTGGCCCGTTTTCAGCATCTGCAGAAACAGGAGGACCTGGTTAATTTCTTCTCTAACTGGTTATTGTATGGGCCATGCTACATATTTAAGTGTATTCTATCAAGTGAACCATTATATAAAGTAACCTAATTGGAATGTACACAAGTGTGATTAAGAGGTTTTTATTCATGGAGTTCCCATTATGGCTCAGTGGCTAACAAATCCGACTAGGAACCGTGAGGTTGTGGGTTCAATCCCTGGCCTTGCTCAGTGGGTTAAGGATCTGGTGTTGACCTGAGCTGTAGTGTAGGTGGCAGACACGGCTCGGATCCCACATTGCTGTGGCTGTGGCAAAGGTCGGCAGCTACAGCTCCTGTTAGACCCCTAGCCTGGGAAGCTCCATATGCCGTGGATGTGGCCCTAGATAAGGCAAAAAGACCAAAATAAATAAATAAATAAATAAATAAGAGGTTTATATTCATTAACTTCTCAGGGAGACTTTAATGTCAGGTATTTATTACTGTGTAGACTTTTTTAGTGTAAAATGATTGATGGTCTAGGGAACTCAGAAATTCCACTTAAACTTGAGTTTCTACTCTTTGTCAGTGATGTGGCATATGTTCCAACTTAAAAATCCTGGATTTTGGTTTCTCCAGGTTCATTAGGCTATTCTTAAAATCCTCTTTTCATTTTAGGACACAGCAATGTGATCACATGATCTGTTGTAGTGTGTAACATGTCTCTTCACTACAAGGCACATAAAATTGTTCAGCTTCATTCTTTTAAATCCAAATTGCGTGTTTTTTTTTTAACTTAACTGTTTTAAGTTTTAATGTCTCTCTGCAAATATAGTATGTTGATTTAATCTGTAGACTTCTGTTTATAGATATGGTCTTTTTAAAATTAACCCCAGTACAAGAACTTGCATATAATCAGGTCATTGTCTATGGATGCTTTAGGTATAAAAGAGGACATAATAAATTTTAAAAAAATTAGAATTTTTCTAGCAGATTTATAACCTACTTGAAGGACTTGGTTGATTTAAAATTTGGTTTTATCTACCATGGAAATTGTTGCTTATTTGAATGTTTTTATTGAACTAGGGGAAAAAAGTCTTTTCTTTCTGCAAGAAATAATTGCTATTTTTTATTTAATAAGCTTAGACAGTGAAATTCTTCCTATTTAAAATGTACCCTTTAAATTATTCCTATTTAAAATGTGATTAAAATAATATTCTGGATAGAGTTCCCTTTTGCATCAGACTATCAATCCCCCCCGATCCACTTTACAGGCTCACTGTCAACATGTGTAAATTTTTCAGACAAAATTAGATGACTGGATTCTTAGTAGAGTTAACTTTTATTGAGGCAATTTTGCATGGAAAGACACATATGTAAAGTGGATCTTTTATCATCTTTAACAACTTGAAAATTTCTTTTTCATTTTATCAGCAGATTCATTGCAACTAACAGTCATATTGCAGTTATAGGGTTAAGCACGGAGTCAGTGGTCATAAATCAGCTCCATCATTAAGAGAACAATTCAGTGTTCACACCCTGTTGATGGTTTCTGGTATCTCCTATCACAGGATTGCATATGGTACAACTGAGCACCACATGCCAGTTTCTGAACACCAACATTATTTTCAGCTGTTTTTAGTGTACAAGTAATTTTAAGTCTTAGAGCCCTATAATGCAAGGAACTTGTGCTCCAGACAAGAGCTCAACATGATTTTAGATATGAGTAGAAGACTGTTTATCAGGATGGTCTAGAAAACTCTTGTCCAGAAAGTCTCCCTGAGACCTTACTTTTTGGGGTCTTTCTACATTGTCTTAACTGGGTTAAAAATTCCTCCCACAATGATCAGTACACTGCATTGGGAGTTCCCTCTTGATCTCTCCATCTCTTCCACCAAAACCTATATTTCTTGATGCTAGGGACTGCACCTTATTCCAGATGACTCAGTCGTTAGTTAACATCTGTAGAACTTATAAGTCTCTGCAAGATGGCTGTTGTAGTAGGGCACAGAGAAATTCGCCCGATAGAGGACCAAGCACAGTGCACCCAATGGAGCGACAGCCAAGTTTGGGGAGCTGATATGTGTCAGATGGTAGGTTTGATTATGGGAGGATGTGGGATGTCTGAATTTGAGATAGTGGGACGGTACAATGACAGTGATGAAAACATCTACAACAGGGCTATGAGAGTGGACGGGTAAGAGCAATGTTCTCCAGTGGGAAGAAGCCGAGGAGGTGAGACATCAGGGAATGAAATGTAATACCTGTGCAGACATTTCAGAATCCAGGAAGGAAACAAGAGCACCAGGAACAAGAAAGCATCCTAGAATGTGCAGCCATGAAAGCAATAGGAATGATATATGGAGAGGCATTTCTATGTGCAATGTTTAGGAAGCAATGTAGGGAGGGTGCCCTTGCTGCACCTCTAGAACAAGCCAAAGGAGGCTACAGGAGGGAAAAACAAATCCACAGCAAACCAGTTACTGTTTATGAGGGCTCCAAAAGGGAGTCATAGGACCAGAACGGTCCTACCAATGCTTATAGTCAATGTTAGAGAATCCTGAGGATTTAGTGGAGGGCTGGGTGGGTGGGGTGAGTGATTGATGAAAACAATGACAATTCAATGAATGCCTGGAGAAAGAAATGGAGAAATTGTAGGATCCACGTGATTATCCTTTATGTGGGATGTGCCCTTGTATCGTCTTTCCATTCCTCACACTGTGTCTGTCTCAGAATTACAGAGTAATAACGAGCTCAAGCCCATCTGAGATCTGTTCGTATATACCTACATGCTAGGATGTTTCAGCAATCAATTAATTATACTTTTTCTGTGGCAAACTAAGTGAGGGTTGTCAGAATTCCTCAGGCTTTTTAAATGCCAGCTCCGTGAAAGCTGTGAAAAATTCCTCATGTGTTTACTGTTCTGAGCTTTGTTAATCTGTTCTAAAGATGAATCATAGTACAGTGCAGATACCAAAAATTTATTGCCTTTATCTAATTTCTTTGTCATAGAGTATCAAAAAAACCAACCACTGACTTGTAATATGTAATCTCAACATTGAAATTGCTATATATACTGACATCATTTACATTTTTGTCAAATAACCAACACTATTCAGCATAAGTCGTTACTAAAATATGCACTAGATGCTTACCTATTGTGATGAGAATATAATTATAAATAAGATGATGCATCTGACTCAAAAAACTTAAGAGTCTAGCGAGGAGAGACATCCAAATAGATAATTTCAAACATTAAACTGCAAGATTTTATACATAGAATTTTGATGAGAAGAGTATGACAATGGGCAACAGAGTCAAACAGATTTGGAAGTTGAAAGAACAGGTTCAAATACATATTTAATTCTCAGTTATGATTTGAATTTTGTTCCCCTAAAATATACATATTTTGAAGTCCTAATCCCTAGTCATATGAACAGGATGTTATCTGGAAATAGGTCTTTAGAGAGGTAATTAAGTTAAATGAGGTCATTTGGATGTGTGTGAATCCAGTAGGCTGGTGTCCTTCTAAAAAGGGGAAATTTTAATGTGTGGACAGAGGAAGACATGGTCTACCTACCAACAGACACCAGAGACTCAGGCAAAAGAGCAGCTAGAAGAGGGGAACTGAGCATCATGGCTGATACTTGATTTTTGATTTCTGGCCTCTGTGACTGTAAGACAATACATTTATTTTTCAGCCACCAAGTCTGTGGTATTTCTTATGGCAGGCCTACAAAACAAGTATATTTTCTATAAGATTTTGGGAAACTCAGGTAACCTCCTTGAACATACTGACTTTCCTGTAAAATAGAAAGTGTTGCACAGTACCAAGCAACACAGCGTAATATTAAGACATCCTGTATGTGAGACAACCGGTATACAACTGGTGCTTAATAAATGGAAATTATCACTATGATATTTTTAAAATATCTTTTCAGAACTTTGAGTATCCTGATAGAAAAAAAAATCATGAAAATTTTTTTGCCCTTTTCTATTTTCTTCATGAAGTGTGATTATATACCAACTTTAAGCACTACAAATAGTCACTTTATAAGCTATTTATAATTGAAAATTAATCCAAGACTCTAAAAGCATTCTTTTTTCACTTTCATTAAGCAGCCTTTCTCCTTTGCTTAAGGGTATTTCTATTGAGATGAAATAGTATGCCAAAAATGCATAATTAATACCAAAATTATTACACTAATTTTTTTTATCACAATAGTAGCAAAGCCTTAGTAATGTTGCAGCAGTATTTAATTTGCTATGCATGTGTTAAAAGGAGGGAGAATAGATGGGAAAATCATATTAATGCTCATGTTTCTATAGAAATTCCATTAACCTTGCTTTTAGGCTGTAGAAGTTTAGCACTTTGCTTGTGCCCATTTGCATTCATGCTGGGAGTGAAAAACCTTCTCCCAAGACCATGAGTTCTGATCACCTTCACTCCTCCTAAAAACTCACTGAGACCAAGTACTGGTATGTAGATATCTAAGATACTAAAGATACTGGAGGATTTTTTAAACTCTTCCAGCATGTAGACAAAAAGGATTTTTCTGGAGTTCCTGAAGTGGCTGATCAAGTTAAGAATTTGCTGTTGTTCCTGCAGTGTCTCAGGTTGCCGTTGTTGCATGGGTTTGATCTCCGACCTAGGAACTTCAGCATGCTGTGGGTGTGGCCAAAAATAATTTTTTTAAGTATTTATGCATTTCAGACTTATGAAAACCCTTAGCTCAATTAAAAAAAGAACTATGGCACATAAATGCTGATTCAAAATTTATAAATATTAATGTAGAATTTAGGAATAAATTAAAAGATGAACATATAAAATGTAAAAGAGATTCATTTCCATATTATAATGGATTCAGTATTAGAACATTCAATATCAGATTATAGAAAATCATATTAATTTATATTAAAATTATTTATATTTCAAGTGATAAAAATAGCAGATGTAATTTAGCATTTATTTCTGATTCTTATAAACATCAAATAGGATGATTTAAAAAAAAATTAACACCATTTCGATGGACTACTTACAAAACTTTCCAATTATAGACACATATATTACTTTCAGTACTATGTAATATTCATAGAAATGTAAATTAATGGAACCAATAAGAAAGTAAGAGGTAAGAAAAAAACACAATTCTCATTGGAAGCTTAAAATTCATAATGGTAGAATTTTTTTCACATTTTCACCTCAATTTTGAGATCATTGACATACAAGACTGTACAGGTTTAAGTTATAGAAAATAATGACTTGACTGCAAGAGAATTTACATGATAGTAATTGACAAATGCTAAAAATCAGAGACTCCACTCACCCAGAGAGAAACAGTTACCAATGACCATTAGGCCTCAACATCTGTATGTCCTACAAGTGCTTCAGATGCCAAAGTCTATAAAAAATAGTCCTTCCCAGGCTGGCCACATTACATCACCCGTGGCGTGTTTCACTGAGGATTATCACCTTCCACCCAGACCCTTGATGTAGCATCTGCTTTTTCTGATGTCCCACTGAGTCCCCTCGGAACCTTGTAGCAGTCTCTCTCCCCCAGTTTCTTCCTCCTGCGCAGGGTTACAGTGGTTTTCCCGGGGGTCTCCCTGCTGCCCTGACTCACTGCTGAGAACATTCTACTAGGCGCTCGCGCAAGGGTTTCCAAGACAAATCCTATACCATCAATTGGCTGCCCTCAACCTCCTATAACCCTTCATAGAATGCGTCCTTGAACATGAAGTAGACTTCCATGTGACACCAGCCTGCATTCCTGTATCATCTGCTGCTGACGGGGGAGACCCAGGTCTACCATTACTAGCCTTGGAAAGCTTACTTGGATCCTCGATTTCTATCCCCCCACTCCCCTAGCTTTGTCACAGAGCTGTCTTTGTGTCCTGTACTCACTTTTAACCTTCCCAGACTGCTCAGGCTGGCTTACCCAGACCTACTGTGAAATTCCAGCAGCTATGTACCATGGTTCTACTTTTCTTATGTTTGCAGTGTTCTTTTCCTCATCCTTTTTCCACCTAGGATCATCTCATCTGTAGGTCAAGGCCTAGTTCAACTAGATAGTCTGAATTTGTCTTAATCAGGAAGCATCATCACTCCTTCTTCTGTGCTCTCACTCCGTTTCATACTTAACATATGATTGTTCTTCCTGGTATTTTAAGTTTCTTTATGGTAGGAGAACATTGCTTTTCTCTTCTTCCTTACTCAAGTCATCCAGTCAGTTTCTAAGAGTGTGTTACAAATAGTAAATACTGCATAGACAGAGGAAGAAAGATGTATGTAGTGTTCAATATTTTAAACTGTGATGGAATTTTGACAAGTTGAGAGCAGAGTAGAGTACTGAACTTTGAGAACTTCTATTGGAGACAAGAAGACTGACTTCTGGAAAACATATTATTGGCAGCAGAGAAGGAGACACAAAGGCTTACTGTCAGGAGTGAGGATTCAAATAAGACAGCCACCCACAGCCACAATGTAGTTGACTCACCAGCTCTGCAGAGCACTGTAAGACTGAGAACATCATTATATCACAGAAATGTATACGAGCAGTTTTGCAATGTCAACTTGGGTCATCGGAAAAAGCTTAAATTAAATTGCAGGCCCCCTTAAGAAGTTAACAACAACAACAACAACAAAAGTCATTCAATTTGTCTAAAAAAAAAAGAGAAAACAAAAAATTCCAAAAATTGTTACTAATGTTCTCAAGTATAAAAAAAAAAAGTCATAAAAGCAAATCACAAAACCCCTCGGTTACCCTGAGCTTTGCATTTTCTTAAGATTTCATTTTGATTATAGATGTCAAAAACAACTTTTAGCAACATATATTAGCAATCTGTTTTGAAAAATATAAATATAGAGTATTTAATTATTAATAATATATATTTAGTAACGTGATAATAGACCCCAAAATTCCAGGCCCTATGCTAGGCATGTCATGTATGTAAAATAAAATTTATTGACATTCTACATATCAGAACAATCTTTTTTTTTCCGGTTTTTGGGACCACACTCGTGGCATATGGAGGTTCCCACGCTAGGGGTTTATTCAGAGCTATAGCTGCTGGCCACAGCCACAGCCACGCAGTATCTGAGCCTTGTCTGTGACCTACTCCACAGCTCACATCAACACCGGATCCTTAACCCACTGAGCAAGGCCAGAGATCAAACCCACAACCTCAGGGTTCCTAGTTGGATTTGTTTCCACTGTACCACAATGGGAACTCCCATACCAGAACAATCTTAATTAGCATTTTGAACGAGTCCAGATCTATAGTGTAAACATAATGAACATTAAGTACTTCCCATATTTTAAGTGTTGACTAAATATTCAAATGTTAGAATTTAACACATTCTGTGACTATTTTTATTGAAATAGATCCAGTTGCTCCTTTTTGTCTCCTAGAATGTCTCTGCTCCCATTGTCACTTAGTCCAGGCTGCTTTAGCAAAGTACTGGGGGCTGGGTGGTTTACACATTTTTTCCTCATAATTCTGGAAGTCCATGATCACCGTGCCAACAGATTCCATGTCCAGTGAGAGCCACTTTCTCTGCCATCTTTGTCTGTGCCATCGCACAGTGGAAGGGGCTGGGAGCTCTTTGGGACCCCTTTTGTAGGGACACTAATCCCATCATGGGGGCTCCACCCTCATGACCTAATCACTTCCCAAAGACCCCACCTTTTAACACCAACGCCTTAGGATCTAGTCTTTGTGGCCACACCAATTCTTACATTCAAAGATTCAGGCTATAGCAGCCAACGTGTCTGCAGCTTTCAGGGAAGAGCTAGATGGCACCTTTGATAATAAATAGCATAGATTACTTATCTTGACATTATTCCCAAAAATGGCCTAAATAATTTTAAGAGAAAATTTCTTGGACAAAAAGAATTTCTTGTTACTATAAGTGCATGAATTTATCTTTCAATAATCATACATTTCATAAATAGATGCTACAACAAAAATACAAGTATTTGTCCATGTTTTCTTGAATACTTTGTCTTTCAGGACAGAAAGCATCTTGGGCATCCACTTAGCTTAGGAACTCTGATGCCAGATGAAGTATACTGTGTTGGACCAAGTCCACAGTTATATATTTAGATGCCATCCAACTGATATCCAGGCTCCTGTCACAGTCCATAGTCTCAAAACTATTAATGCAGAAAATTCCAGAAACTGCTAAAATGTTGTTGTACATCTTTTTGATGTCCAAGTATCACTTTTTCCTATGTTGGTAACTGAATTCTTTCATCTTTTTGCTATGATTATTGTGCTTTAGAAACAACATACTTATTGCAGCCATTAAAAAATTGCAGAAGGTATTTACATCTGGTTTTTGCGGTGTGAACATACAGGCCTAACAATACTGAACAGTGAACACATTCATTATGCTGTAAGGATCTGGAAATTAATAGTAGAAGCAAGTCTCACATAGTCAAAATTAATAAATGAATATGCACAGTGTAACCTGAGGAGTGAATGCTAGTTTGCTCTTCACTTTTCCTTTCCCAGGAACTGATAAGCAGGTAGTTTATTATCTTTAATTTAACCCCTTAATTTTTAGTACTGGGAAAATGAAAGTTTGTTTCTTACTATCATTGATTTTTTCAGATCAGAAAACAGAAGAATGAGATTATGGTTTATATTTTGAGTTAACCAGGAAAACATATAATTAAGGTGATATTTTATTGGCATAATGTATGCAGAGGGAGAAGTCTGCATTGAGAAATGCAAAATTAAAAGTATTAACTTTCTAATAATAGACAAATTTCTTTCATATCACTGCAATAAGTCTATACCATTTCCCTTGTGGTTCTGTCCTTTCTCAGCTCTTTGAGAGTAATGACAGCTTCCAGTTTTGCTTTTTAAAATGTTTACATATAAATGCTATGAGTATTTTTTTTTATAAAAAATGTCATTGAAATCTTGATAGGCATAACATTAAATCTATAGATGATTTTTGGTAGTATTGACATTTAACAATATTCTTCATCCATAAACATGGTATACCTTTCCATTTATTTGTGTCGTCTTTGACTTCTTTCAATAAATTACTCTGGTGTTTTTCAGAGTAGAGATCTTTCACCTTCTTAGTTAAACTTATTCTTAAATGTATATTGTTTTCAATGCTGTAGTAAATAGGTCAACTTATATTTTTCAAAGAAATCATTGTTTATAGAAACACTAATGATTTTTGTATGTTAATGTATATCCTTAGACTTTAGTGAATTCATTTATTAGATCTAACAGGTATTTGGTTGAGTCTTTAGGAGTTTATGTATGTACAATCATAGCATCTTAAATAAAGACAATTTTATTTCTTCCTAATTCTGATATCTTTTATTTTGTTATCTTGCCTGATCGCTCTAGCTAAGACTTCTAGTAATACATTGAATGGATTCTTGAGAATGGACACACTTGTGTTGTTCTTAGTTGTGCTAAATCTTAGAAGAAAAACTTTTCAACCTTTCACCAGTGAGGATGATGTTATCTGTAGGCTTGTCATATATGGCCTTTGTTATGCTGAGATATGTTTGTTCTCTGCCTGCCTAATTTTAAGAATTTTTATCACGTAGGGATATGAATTTTTTCAAATGTTCTCTGAATGCCCACATTTATAGAAACATTGTTTATAGTAGCTAAGACATACAAATATATATCCATTGACAAATGAATGGATAAAGAATCTGTAGTATATATAAATATATACAATGAAGTATTAGCCATAAAAAATGAGGAAAGCTTACCATTTGCAACAATATGTATGGACCTTGATGGCATTATGCTAAGTGAAATAAGTAAGAGAAAGACAGATGTAGTATGATATTACTTGTATGTGGATTCTAAAAACAAATCAAAAACTAGGTTATAGGAAATAGAGATCAGACTTGTAGTTACCAGAGGTGGATTGTGATGGGGAGGAAATTGGCAGAAGGTGGTCAAAAGGTACAAACTCCAATTACAAGAGAAATAAGTACTAGAGATATATTTAAAACATGGTAACTATAGTTGACAGTGCTGTATGCTATTGGAAAGATAAGAGTATATACTAAGAGTTCTCATCACAGATATTTTTTTTTTCTTTTTATGGTATCCATATGAGAAGACGGATACTAGTTGAACCTATTGAGGTCATCATTTCATGATGTATGTAAATCACATCATTGTGGTGTATGCTTGAAATGTATAGAGTGATGTATGTCAATTATTTCTCATTAAAACTGGGGGGGGGGACATTTATGAATTAATGACCATCTAAGGGCAATGTTTTCCATTACTGTATTTTTACACTAATATGACATGATGTATTTTACTATACTATATAGATATACCTGTGTATATTTTTAAAGGAAGAGGGAATTCTGTGGGGTCCTTTGATCCATCTTCATGTTCCTTGATTCAGTGGAAACACTAGCAGCCTCCTGTGGAAATGAGTATCAGAAGAGCAGTCTTTTCTCTAAGAATACAAGAGTTAGCCAGATGCGTTCTTTCTGCCCTTAATTCAAAACTGGGGTCTGATGTGTGCTTCTCTTTTCCTTTGATAGCAATATTAGCATTTAGTGGAACCCTAAAAATCACCCTCCCCCTTATGATGACCGTTTACTGGTTATCAATACAGGCAATGTATTTTGTTTCCAGCTACTGAAATGTACTACTAAGAAAGTATGTCACATCCTTTCAAGTCATTTAAAGGACGCTCAACTTTAAAAAGTCATTACCTACTATGAATGAAAGCCAGAGGCACTTGAGAATGTTAAACATTTATTAGATACACTTTAACTTGTTCTCTTTGTTTGTTAATATTCTTCAAAGATGGAGCACTTTTATTTCAGGGAGGCTCCAGTTAATAGTTACTGGGTATGTCTACTCTTTTAAATCGGGAGGAATCACTCTAAAATCTAGATTCAATCTTTTACTCTCACAGGAGGTGCGTTTTAAGCATCTTTGTCCTCAAATTTCCAAAGGGATGCCTTTCTTTTACTTCAGTAAAGTGCATAAGCTGTTTTTGTATTTTTAAGGGAGTAGAAAGGCAGAACGTTTAGCACAGTGACGGTCATGAGTTTGTAACGTGAAAACTGCTTGTATTAGCATCTATTCAACACACAAAGTCTTTTACTTTCTAAAAGGGACAGGAGCAGATACATTCCTGACCCATTCCCTGTCAGTGAATGAGGTTGATCTCGGAGAGACAAGCAGTGAGTGGTGGCTTGAGGCAAGATCTTAATTCTCTGCTCAGGAATTGAACCTGGACAGCCTGGGTGAAAACAAGGAAGCCTAGCCTCTAGAGTAGCTGGAGGCTGGAAGCAGAATTGCCCTGATTCTTGCCACTGTTGAAAGCAAGAATATTTCAAGAAGGCAAAGACTGTCAAAACAGGTGTAGAATTTATTATTAGAAACACTGTACACGTGGGAGAGCACACAGAGAAGTAGTTTATTTATCTAAGGCAGAAGCAAAACAGTAACACACACCCAAAGGAGTGAGGGTGTGGGTGTCCCTCTGAATGAGGAGTGCTCCAGAGAGGTGATTTAAACCACTTATGTGGGGTAGTTCTTCCTTGTCTTTGTATTCCTTTGGCCAGTTATCTTGTTTTATCTTTCACATCTGACCAGATCCAGAGCCCTCGCCTGATCTGCATGAGCATCTTTTAGCCAAGAAGGATTCCAAAGAAAAGCATTGTGGGAAGGTTATCTAGACTTATTATGCCCTGACACCACCTCCCTTTCTGACCCAGAGGGGTCTCTCTTAGCATGTGTAGTTGTGGTCTCCCTGACCCTGAGGATGGAGAGTACGTGGCCTCTTGGTCTTTTGTCCAAGCAGGGCTCAACCCTCTCTTTTGATTCTGTCATTACCATTGTTTAACAAGTTCACAGAAGACAAGTACCTGTTATTTGCCTTTGTGCCTGTTGCTCTTTCTATCTTGAAGTATGGATAGGTGGCTTGTTGTAAATGTTTGTTCCAGAGCCTACCCATCTCCTGTTCCAGGAAGTATAAATAAGAGGCTAAGTTGTACCTATCTCTCGCCTTAAGTGTAAATAAGAGTCTAGTTGCAAATGTCTGTGTGTACAGGATATACAAAGTTGAAAACCTTGCCATAGTACTGTAGCAAGGCAGACCTATTTGTAGAACAGCTGAAATACAGTGTCATGGTGGACAATGGGAAATTCAAATCTCTCAGTGTCTCTTTCACAGGCACTTTTCTCTAGGGCATGTGATGTGATGTTATTGAATTTCAATGCTGGTACATTTTTAAAAAAGGGATTTCAGTGATGTGTTTTAATGTTACAAGTCATCACAAGAGAATAGTTTTCATCCAAAAGTTCTAGAGCAAATCATAAAACACCAAAAAGAACATGATTCCCAAGAATTCCTGGAAAATTGCCAAGCTATCATTGTTTTCTGAAAAGAGTTAGGTGTGATTTTGATTATTTAAACAGTAAATTGTACACTTATGAATAGAAATACAATAGAGCATATGGTTAAATATGTGATATTGATGTCAAAACATTAGGGTAAGTATAAATTTATGGCATACATATTTTACCTTTTATGTATAAACTAGTCTCATTTTCACTTGAGAATAATTTAAAGACTAAAGATTATTTGGGGAACATGTCTTACTACAACTACATTTTTCAAAACTTGCATAATTTTAAGAGAATATGGGAGCAGAAATCACTTTGAGATTAAGGTCTTTGCACTGTGAGTTTTTAACATGGTAAATCAACACTTTATAAAAGAAGTCTGTATTCAACAAATGACTAAAAAGCAATGATATCAATATTCACTGTTGAATTGATTTTTCATTAGTTTTTTTCATATTTAAATCTCCCCAAACATTCATTTTGTCATTATACATAGTCAGCATCCTTTTCACCCCCTCAACTTTGCATCACTCCTTATCCATGCTTCACCCTGGAAACAGTTTTCTTCTCACCCAGGTTCCATGGATATTTATTGTTTTTTTTAATCTGAAAATGTCTTCATTTTATTTTTAAAAAAGTTTTAGTTTATTGAAGTATAATTGATAATGTTTCAGGTGTACAGCAAGTGATTCCCCTATATATATATATATATATATATATATATATATATATATATATTTGTGTAAATGTGTGTTTATACATGTGTGTCTGTGTATGTATGTATATGTGTATATTTGTATATATGTGTGTGTGCGTGTGTATGTATGTGTGTGTACGTATTCTTTTTCAGGTTCTTTTCCATTATATGTTATTACAAGATTGCATATAGTTTTCTATGCTCTACAGTAGGTCCTTGTTGGTTTCCTATTATGTATATATTTATATATACATAGTTATGTATACCTGTTAATCCCAAATTCCAAATTTATCCCTCCTTGGGTATCCATAAGTTTGTTTTCTATGTCTGTGAGTTTATATCTGTTTTGTTAATAACAGTTATTTTGATCATTTTTTAAGATCTCATATAAAAGCAATATGATATTTGTCTTTCTCTGACTTCACTTAGTAGGATAATCTGTAAGTCCACCTGTGTCACAACAAATGGCATTAATTCTTTTTCCAAGGCTAAAGAGTATTCCACTGTGTGTGTGTGTGTGTGTACCACATCTTCTTTATTCATTCATCTGTTGATGGACACTTAGGACGCTTTCATGTCTTTGCTATTGGAAACAGTGGTAAAATGAATATGGGTTGTATGCTTCTCTTCAAATTAAAGTTATCTTTTCTGGATATATGCCCAGGAGTGGGACTGCTGGATCATATGGCAGTGATATATTTAGTTTTCTAAGGAACCTCCATACTATTTTCAATAGTTGTTTTATTAGTTTACAGCCCCACCAATGGTATAGGAAGATTCTCTCTTCTCTCCCTTTTCATTGTTTTAAAGGTCTTTTTAAAATATCTAGAATTTTATGTTGGCAGTCATTGTGTTCCCTAAGTCCATTTCCTTTGGCCTCAATTTTGCTGTCAAAATTGGCTATCAATTTCATTGTTGGTCCTTTGACATTTTTTTTCCTATGATTTTAAGACCTTCCCTTAGAATTTGATTTTCTCTGTATGTATTCTGCCTTTTCACTTCTTTTCCTTGATATTTTAATAAATTATAGAATATTATCTATTACCTTTTTAAATATTACTCCTCTCCATTTTTATCTTTTTTCCTTTTGGAAAATTTTTATTTAATATAAAAATTTAATCTGAAATTAAATCCCATATCCTAAGTGTTTTGGACAGTTGTTTTTCCTTGTTATATCTATTTCAAATATTTTGTACTGATATTTCTTCTATTTCTCTAACCCTCCCTTCAGCTTTGCCTAATTTGCTATTAACTTAAATTTTCATTTGAATTATTGCCTTTTTCAATTATAGAATTTAATTTGACTTTTAAAATAGATTCCAATCATACTGAATAGTCTTTATTATACCTTCTATCTTGAACATGTTAAGCACAGGTATTTTAAAATCAGCCTTTGATAACTTCAATATCTTGGCTTTCCATGAACTTCTTTCTAATGCATCTTTTACTCTCCATCTTTGATCATTTGGTCTTTTCCTCTGATATGCTGTAGATAAATATTTTTGACCCCAGGAGCCTTTGTAGGAAATACTGGAGAGATAATTTGAAGTCCTGGTTGAGGTTAGATTTTTCCAGAGAGGGTTTGCTTTATCTTCTGGCTGGGAGTTTGACAGTGGCAGATCTCCTTTATCCAAACTAAATTGGAGATTATAAAAACTTTGTGGGTTCCGGTCTTTTTCTAGGTGCATCCTTACTAGGGTTTGGCCCTTCTGGAACCTGACAGCCAGAGCCTGAACTTGGCTTTGCAACTTAGTAGTTGTGTGATATTAGGGGACATCCTTAGCTTCTGATACCTTCATTTTCTCACCTGTAAATGGGTGAAATAATGCCTGTAACCTAGGGTTACATTAAGGGTTAAAGCAGCTTCTAGTCTATAATCAGTGCCATTTAAGTGAACATTTTGAGAAACTAAGTATTAAGTTTTCCTACCCACCCTCTCCTTTCTATTCACTCACACACGGAAACAGAAAAACTCACATGTGTATGTTATTACCCTGTGATAGGATGGGTTACAAGGAGAAAACAGTACATGATGACTACTATATGACCCAACAATCCCACCCTGAGCATATATCTGGACAAAACCTTACTTTCCTTGTAAAAGATACATGCACCTGGTTGTTCATTGCAGCAATATTCACAATAGCCAAGACATGGAGACAACCTAAATGTCCATAGACGGATGAATGGATTAAGATGTGGTATATATACACAATGGAATACTACTCAGACATAAAAAGAACAAAATAATGCCATTTGCAGCAACATGGATGGAACTAGAGACTCTTGTACTAAGTCAGAGAAAGACAAATGCCATATGATATCACTAATATATGGAATCTAATATATGGCACAAATACACCTTTCCACAGAAAAGAAACTCATGGACTTGGAGAACAGACTTGTGGCTGCCAAGGTGGTGGGTGAGTGGGAAGGACTGGGAATCTGAGGAATCAAACTGTTGCGTTTGGAATGGATAAGCAATGAGGTCCTGCTGTATAGCACTGGGAATTATATCTCGTCACTTGTGATGGAGCATGATGGAGGATAATGTGAGAAAACAAATGTATATATGTATGTGTAACTGGGTACAGTAGAAAATTCACAGAACACTGTAAACCAACTATAATGGAAAAAACAGAAATCACCAAAAATTTTAAAAAATTGAAAATTAAGGTATGCTTTTGTAAATATAAACATAAGACATGTAATAGAGCCAAACAACCAGAGTTTTAAAATTACTTATATGGTTGACAAATGTATGCAATTTAGACTAATTTATACACTTGGAAAAAAATTGAGAATTGGATCCTAGAATTGGGCAGAAACACAAAACAAACCTAAGCCAAAATTAGATATCAGGTTGGGAATTCAGATGGGGATCGTCCAGAAAATTTTCTCACATGGTTGTCCTTAAAACACTAGTTTGAGTATGAGCCCCTTGAGGAAGACCTCCCTGATTCCCTCTTTAATTAGAGTTTTTCCTATGTGTTTTATCCTTTCTGCTCATTGTCATCTATTCGAATGGAAATCTACAAATCCCTTTCGTTGTCTAACATTTGTACATAATAAAGCTATAAATATATATTACAATGTAATGAAAGGATGCTGTTTTAGAAGGTTAATCATTATAATTATATAGATTGACTTAATATTTTTCCAGATTAGTTTTCACAGAGTAATTTAAAAACAATCGAGGAAAATGTGCCTTCTGCCATGCCCCTTTCCTGCTTATAGAGAGATTTTTATTATAAAATTAAAAAGCAGTAATACTCTGAATATATATGGAAGATTTTATGTTTAATTCACACTAGAGAATACTGTTTAGTCACTTTATTTTTTAAAAATTTTTTTGGTCTTTTTGTCCTTTTATGGCCGCACCCATGACATATGGAGGTTTCCAGGCTAGGGGTCTAATCAGAGCTGTAGTCGCAGGCCTATGCCACAGCCACAGCAACGTGGGATCCAAGCCATGTTTGCGACCTACACCACAGCTCATGGCAACAACGGATCATTAACCCAATGGGCGAGGCCAGGGATCAAATCCGCAACCTCATGGTTCCTAGTTGGAGTCATTTCTGCTGTGCCATGATGGGAACTCCTGTTTAGTCACTTTAAAATCTTTTTTCTGTTGGGACAGTTCCCTGATAACTCAGTGGGTTAAGGATCCAGCATTGTCACTGGTGTGGTTTGGGTTGCTGCTGTGGCATGGGTGTGATTCCTGGCCTGGAAACTTCTGCATTCTGTGGGTGTGGTCCCTCCAAAATTTTCAGTTTGTGGGAAATTTTAAACATGGTTAGAAAAAGTGCTGGAAACCACTGTGAATTAAATTGACAGCATTTGTAAAGTATGCTTTTTGTAGGCATTGATTAATGGTCAGTTGTAAAGCCAAGTCTTTGCTTCACCAAACGTGTAATCCCTGAGAATCCAAAATTTGCAGAAGGTGGGTCAGTCTGTTTTTTTCTTTAATATCAAACAAGCTTAGGTACATTTCTTGGGACTTGATCAGTTTCCGATATATGTATTCAGATAATACATGTTTATTCAGGGTCTACCATGCATCAGGAAATTTGCAGAGGCAAGGAATAATAGCTTTGAAGAAATTTTTTTATTCTCAGTGACCTTTCAGTCAAGTGTAAGCAAATAGGAAGTCAAAGAAGATCCATGTGGAAATGATCCAGTAGTGTCCAATATGAACTCTTTGAAGGAGCCTTTGTCCTGTCTTAGAGTTCAAGAGAACCTTCCATAAGGAAGGTGATTTCTACATGGGGGCATGTAGAAATAAATAAGAGTTAAGTTACTGAGGACAGAAAGATTCCGGATCCTCGCTGAGGACACACCATGTTGAAGCTTGGATGGACTCTGGAAAGCAAGCTGGCCAGAGAGTGAGTGAGTGGGGATGGAAGAGGGTGCAGGGCGGGGGCTGCCTAGATCCTAAAGAACTCAGATGGGTCACTGCGGGCAGTGTATCCATGTCCAAAGCTAAAACCACCTTCAGAGAATAAGGTCCTCTACTTTGAGATTTAAACAAAGGTGCTACAGGCTTAGCAGTTAATTCTGAAATAAAGTCTCTAAAATATTGGAGTACATCAATATTATAATTATAGGATCTTCCACGAGGGCAGCTATGAAGTCAGGCTGTTTGAAGAGCTTAGCAGTCTTTTATGTGTACTTTCTCCCTCTCTTACCTTGTATCTTTGACTTTGATATATTTAAAAGAAAATCTAAATTTAAGAAAGGAAAATCAGTGCAAAAAAACCAAACATTAGATATTATTAGCATATTTTATGCATATTATATATAAACATACAGATTACCATGTAATCCTTGTTGACCTATTCATAATAATCAAAGCCATACTAAATAAAAAATTTGTCATCTAATATCTGTCACCATGGAGATAGGTCCACACCATGTTCATTGAATCAAAAAACTTAACTGAGAGCTCTGGGAATTTATACATGCATAAATCTAAATAATCATTCCACTAATTCAGGAAAAAAAATCTTTAATCATAACTGGAATATGTTACTTAAAAACATGTGGAAAATATATGAAATAAAGCTAGATTACTCCATGTGTTAGAATTTAAGTACATTTCTGTAAATATCATAATATCACTTGAACTGGGATGTATACAGATTGATTGGAAGATATATGTATAAAAAGTTAAGTTTGGGGAAATGACTTTCAATCTTTTAGCTAATTTAGTTGCAGCACTTTTTCCTTTATTAAAGATAACTGAGTACCTACTATATGTAAATTGGAAGTGCAACACTGAGTATGTGGTGGTCCAACCTCCATGCCACCAGCAAGAAACAAGTTAGATGTTGCTTTCTTGATGTAGTCATTGATCAGAAACTCTATGAATAAATACATACTTTCCAAGCATATTAAGGACTAAGAAGGAAAGCTCTAAGAGGATTTACCAAGAAGAGGTCCTCTAGTCTGGGTATTGGAGTGAGAAGTGAACCATGCATTGGCCGAGTACCTCCTGACTTTTGGTTGAAGCATGGGCAGGAGTGAAGTTGGGAGAAAACAATGAGGAAAGAGATTCCAAGGAAAGTGTTGTTTCAATAGGAAAGCTGGTACTTGGTAGGGAAGCTGTGAAAAGTATCTAGAGCTGAGAAGGCGAGGGAGGGAACAGAGGAAGATGAGCCTCAGGAGTTGAGCAGTGGCAGAGTGCTGGAGCTCCAGTGTCCTACAGTCCCAGCCTGTATTCTGAGAAGGGCCATAGCAGTAGGGAGACTTGATCACATCATGCTGCCTTGTGGAGGACCAGTGAGAGGAGAACATGAGGGTGATGTTGTAAGATCACTTTCTGAATAATTGCACCTGTCCATCCATGAGATAATGGCAACTTGAAATGAGGATGTGATGGTGGAGGTAGACAGACATGAACGGGTTGGGAAGGTTGATTCGGTGATGCGTGAGATTCTATGATTTATGTCTTTAAAAGACGACTGTGGCAACAAAAGAAGAATAAAGTACAGAGGAATGAGTTTGCGAACAGAAGGTTATGGAGCTTTTGTCTAAAGATATCAATGGCTTTGGGTCAAAGTGATAGTTGAAGAAGGTCAGCAAGAATCATTGAGAAGTAAGCTTGGAGTGCAAGGAAAAAAGAGGAATCAAGAAATACTATTTTTTAATGGAGATGAGCTCTTTTTCTTGTAAATTTTTTTATTGAAGTATAGTTGATTTACAGTGTTGTGTTTATTTCAATTGTACAGCAAAATATTTAGTTACACATATATAAATATATATAAATCTATTTTTCATATTCTTTTCAATTATAGGTTATTACAAGATATTGAATATAGTTGCCTATACTATACAGTATGACCTTGTTGTTTGCCTGTTTTATATATAGGAGTGTGTATATGTAAATTCCAAATTCCTAATTCCTCCCCCCCCTTTCATAACCATAAGTTTGTTTTCTATGTCTGTGGTTCTATATCTGCTTTGTAAATAAGTTCATTTGTATCATTTTAAAGATTCTTCATATAAGCACTATCATATGATATGTGTCTTTGACTTATTCACTTAGAGTGATAATCTCTAGGTCCATCCATGTTGCTGCAAATGGCTGCAAAAGAAAGACTATTCTTTTGCTTTTTAGGGCCACACCCATGGCATATGGAGATTGTTCCCAGGCTAGGGATCAAATTGGAGCTGTAGCCCCTAGCCTAGCCTACACCACAGCACAGCAATGCCAGATGCAAGCCTCACCTGAGTCCTGCACCACAGCTCAAGACAACGCCAGACCCTTAACCCACTGAGTGAGGCCAAGGGTTGAACCTACATCCTCATTGATGCTAGTCATACTCATTTACACTGAGCCATGATGGGAATTCCAAGAAATACTGTTCCTGATCATATAAATCACTTAACATATGTCATATATTTAGAACAACCCTTGTATTTAGATAATTTCATTTTTAAATTTTATAATCGAGGGGAACTGGAGCACACATGTTAGGCAGCATGTCTCATATAAGGTGGCTTGTTACTGACAGAGGCAGCTTTCATGCTTAGTCAGTTTGATGTCAAAGGGGACCATCTTCCCTCTGTGTTCGCATGTTCTCTGAAGATACTATTCTCATTCAGAGAAGTTAACCTGCCAGAAGTCACACAAGTAGTTAATTGGTAGTGGATATGTTTTTGCTAACCAGGATGTTTATTTCAAAAATCAATTGGTCTTTTCTTACCTCAAGTATAACACTGATGCAACCTGGATTTTCCACTTTGTAGAATAACAGTGAAATATAAAAGGATAAAGACACTAGTTACTGATGGAATTAATGAGAGTCATTTCCACCTTGTAACTGCAAAAGGAGAATGATAAGTAACCTTGCAGGAGGTGAAGTTAAAAGGCACAGTTCTTAGTGACCTTGATTCAGAGCAGGTGCTCCATGTACATATGTACTGAATGAAAGAATGGACTTCAGCTGTTAATGCATTTTGGCCAGATCCTATCCTATAACAAATTAGAAGTTTATTTTAAAGAACACTCCTGGTGGCACTTTCACTTAACTGATAGAGGTTATTAACAATTGTTTATGTATAGCAGACTTTGAAAAAAAGGTTTAAAAATGTATGTATTGTTTTGTCATAGAGAAATTCTTTCCAATTAAATTTTTTTTGTCGTTTTGTCTTTTTAGGGCCGCACTCACAGCATATGGAGGTTCCCAGGCTAGGGGTCTAATCAGAGTCGTAGCCGCTGTCCTATACTGCAGTCATAGCAACACCAGATCTGAGCCCCGTCTGTGAGCTTCACTACAGCTCAAGGCAATGCCAGATCCTTAACCTGTTGAGCGAGGCCAGGGATTGAACCTGCAACCTCATGGTTCCTAGTTGGATTCATTTCTACTGCACCATGACGGGAACTCCTCTTTCCAATTAAATTTCAGACCAAGAGACATGGGAGTATTAAAAGCTGTGTTATTTTCATTTTGCTTTGATTTTAGATGGCACAGTACAAAGACTACACCCCTTGTTTTTATTGATTCCTCTGTATACCTCAGGAGGTGTACTGCTGTTGGGGTTAGTTTGGGAAGGAAGACCATTTCTTCCCAGAAATTGGAAGTGTTAATTTAGTGAGGGATCACATCTGGAATCCTGTAGGTGTCTCCCTTGATGTTTTCATGAAAACATAAGACACAGCTTCTCAGATGTGAACATGCTTTTGAATATAAATATCTTATTTTATACTTCCATTAACCCAACATTCACATTTTACAGACTAATACGCATACATTAGCACCTTTTCAGAATGGGTTTTATGTAAGTACCGGGAAGGTACTGGGACCCAAAGTTAAAATAAGGGTCCTTGTGCTCTAGGAATCTCAAGCAGAAAAAACGTGTAATTTCAGGTCATTGAAGAGTTGAACCCATTAAAAACAAAAAGAGTAAAAGCTCTTACAAAGCACATTTCTCCAGAGTCTGAATTGATGTCTAACGTTAATTGACTCATGCAGGCTCACATTTTTTTTCCTTTCTGTTATATGCTAATTTTATGACCAGCAATATTTTAGAGTAAGTACAGTGTAGATGATACATATCATTAACATTGTAATCAATCCAGCTAAAATGTGTTGTGAAATCTGTGTCTGATCAAAAGAAACTACATCCTTCATCAGGACAACACAGGGACGTAATTTGAAAATGATTATGGAGAGCAAACTTTCTGTGGGGTTTTAAGCTCAATTTAGTGATGAATTCAGACACTTAGTTGCAAATGAAGGGATTATTTTCAGTTAACTTGTGGTTTCTAAGTTATAGGTGGGAATGAGGTTGGAACTGCTCATTTTCCTTCTGTTTCCAAGAAAGATGTGTTCAGAAGAGAAGGGCCACCTTTATCCCCATTGCTACCACCATGCTGATTTCTGACATGACATTAGTCTCTTCTAAGTAAACATTTATCTTGTTCTTGTTTCTCTTATTTTAAATAAACATTTTGGGATTTTATAGGCACCAAGGAATAATACAATTATTACAACTCTAGTTAATAATTCAGACATTCACTCATCCATCTATCCTTTTAATTACTTAGTACATTGTGAAATAAAAGGTGAATGACTACATGTTTGTAAGCATTCAGGGACCATTCTGAGTAGGGCCATAGGGATGCAATTTATACTTAATATGATATTGTTTTAAGTATTGGTTAATTTTTTGTAAGCTATTTTGCTAATACTCTTACCAGAAGACACCTGCTAGTTCCTTGAATAATACATACAGGATTTGATCAGGGGAAATCATGCTTATTCTTTTGGTAGTCCAAGTCTTGGTTTTGCTAGAGGTAGCTTAAAGTTTTAGACATCCCCAAACTCATTTTATTTAATTCTTAGGAAATTTTCAGGTCATTCAGTATTTTTTGAAAGAAATTATTGAGCTATGTTCAATAAATCCCAGAAATGTCTGACATCAAATTTTGCAAAGAAATATCACTAGATTGAAAATGTTGTATTGATTAAGCCAGATGCTCTATCCAAAAGATTGGAACACTTCTCGTATATTCTAAAAGTCTATAATAGAGTAAAATTAAATTTACCCCCAAATACTCTTCTTTCATGGAATTTTGTCATACTTTCTATAATATACATATTCCCAGTTTTGTATCTTTTGTCTTTTTTTCTTAACTTTGTAATTATCTTACTAGATGGTGCTGGTTACCAGTGTTTTAGTGACAATTTTCATATCCATATCATTAAAAATTGGTACAATGACCAAAATGTCCTTTTAAAGATAACATTTATAACATGATTTAGTAACAATGGCAAAGAACATGCTTATGTTCAGGTAATGATGTAGCGATACTCTTGGAAAGTACAATTCTGGATAACTGCCTTAAAGAACATTAAAGTTAACTTAATAGGCAAAATACCTTATGACAGTTATCCTAAGATCCCTCTATGAAAATTGGAATTAAATATTCAGAATTGGATAGACCCAAATATAGACTATCCTGTAAAAAACTGGAAACATTAGAGAATAATAATTTTCTATTCAATGCAACAATGGCACTATTTCTAATAAGAAACATTAATATGTCTTCCAACAGAAGCAGAAAATCTAGAATGACTAAATTAGTTGTAAAATCTGTTTTGTTTGGAAAATTCCTACTGAATTGCTTCCACTGCAATTTAAAAGGAAGAGGTGTGTGTGGGCATATCACAGCTGTGCATAGTTTGTTACAAGCCATTTTTAAGCCACTGGTCAGCCACAGCTGCCCAAAACCAGATTAGAAAATTATAGATCTATAATTTTTCACTCTCAATTTTTTTCAAAGTGCCGAGAATGAGGCGTTCTTTTTTTTTTTTTTGTCTTTTTGCCTTTATGTAGAGCCGCACCCGCAGCATATGGAGGTTCCCAGGCTAGGGGTCTAACAGGAGCTGTAGCTGCCGACCTTCACCACAGCCACAGCAACGCGGGATCCAAGCCACGTCTGCAACCTACACCACAGCTCACGGCAACACCAGATCCGTAACCCACTGAGCAAGGCAGAGATCGAACCCGCAACCTCATGGTTCTTAGTTGGATTCAATAACCACTGAGCCACGAAGGGAACTCCGAGGCATTCTTAATTTGATATTCTTGAAGTTATTACATAGGACACATACAAGAGAGTTTGTATGTCATCACTGGTATTTTCCATTGTTGGAAATAAGTCAAATCAAGTTGAGGCAAACTGCTAAGGATCTGGACTTAGAATAAAAGTAAGGTTCTTTGCCATAAAACAGTGAAAGTCCTTTAGTGCGTATCTTAAATATGGACCTCAAATGCATTTCCCTAAAGACAAGCGCTTACCATTACAGTAAGAACTCCAAGATTTCCTATGCACTGCAAGCCCTTAGTCTTTATAGTGGACATAGCATTTCAAACTTTTGTTTAAAGAAGCTAGATGGTAACTATTGACTATAACATAGAGAAGTAAATTAAGCTACCTAAAGAAACAAAATATATATATTAAATAAAACAGCAAAGCAAATGCTGGATCTGTTATGATAGGAAAAAAAAAGACTGAGTACTAGTAGATATTATTGTTGATATTTTCTACTATGTTTTCCCCCCTTTGGTTACACACCTATGGTGGCTACTTGCTATGTTCAGATATATAATAGTGTTCTTAATGTTATTAAAATAAACATGCTTTTAGCCTAATCATGTGCTACAGAACTGTAGAACCAGATGCTTCAGAAGAGAAGCAAGTGCAAAGCTTGCTTTGTGCAGTAAAACCTAATGGCTTCATGCAACAGAACTTAATTGTTAACTAGAGTCCCATACCTTGCCTTTTGTAGTGACCATCTCTATTTACAATTCTAAAACTTGAAATGTCTACATCTCCAACATCAATTTTCAATTGCAGTATATAAACTATACAATATTCTTGGCTTGTATTCTAATTAAAACATTTAACGAACTTAAAACATTTAGATAACTATATAGGGATTTGTCATTATTTTCTTTGTAAATTTCTAGGAGAAGGAAGTAAAAGATGTTAAAAGCCTTAAAAATGATAATTAAAAAAAAAAGGGGGAGTTCCCATCATGGCTGAATGGTAAGGAATCTGGTTAGTATCCTTGAAGATGAGGGTTCCATCCCTGTCCTCGCTCAGTGGGTTAATGATCCAACATTGCTGTGAACTGTGGTGTAGGTCACAGCCGTGGCTTGGATCCTGCATTGCTATAGATGTGGTATAGGATGCAGCTGAAGCTCTGATTCAGCTCCTAGCCTGGGAACTTCCATATGCCATAAGCATGGTCCTAAAAAGACAAAAAAATGAAACAAAACAATTATTATTATCTTCTGAAATTTTTGTATATTTTTATGTGGTATAAAATCCAGAGGAGGTTCAATCATTAAAAAGTACTCTGTTATACCTAAGAGGTACTTTGGGTGTTGGGTAATTGGGCTACAATCATCATATGCCTTGATGGAACTCACAGATTACTTGAGAATCTGTAGAGAGTAGCCAGCAACAATACAACATGTTCACCCTTTCGGAAGAATTTATCCTGTGGAACTGTGCTACAGAAGACAATTTAAATACAATTCCTCTTTGTTGCTTCTCAACTCGGAGGCTCCTTGGCAGAGATCCTAGACATTCTTATTCTTAGTAACATTGAGGGTAGAGCTACAGACTCAAAGGCCTGCAGGGATAGTGTGGTGGTGTTAATATGTAAATAAGTCATGTATTCTATAGTCACAATTTACATATTAAAGAAGGAAGAATCTTCCACAAATTTTGTAGCATGCAGCATTTCACATCTATTTTTAGGTCTTGCATTTTAAGTAAAGAAAGCCTGAATTGTATTTGAGGAACTCTTGATTGACTTTATTAAATTTATAAGGAACAGTGCGGCCAGGGTGATGATAAATAGGGAAAACACTCAGAGGTGGAGTGGGGAGGCAAAGTGAATAAGGGGTGCTGTACTGGACAGCTCCTTGTGTGGTATTGGACTTGAGGTGGCCGTTCAAGAAGTTCCAGAAATCTAGATTTATAGGAGAAATCTCCCAATTTTAAAGTTGACTAAAACAAATCAAGTGGTGTTTAAAACGGCACAGGAGTCTCCACTGAGCAGCTTGGACACACCACATTTGAGGGACAGACTGCTGGCAAGTGACAACTTTTGCAACAGAAAATAGAATCTATTTTTTGATAAATATTTTTACTATAAAAAAGGATGGGTAACCTATTGACTAAGTTTTTCCTGGGCATTTTGGAACCACTTGAATTATTCCTGATGTTCAAACAATATAGCAGAAAAACATTTTAGGGTGAATAATGCTGACTCAGCTAATGGCCACCAGCTTTCATTCTGTCTGAAGTTCAGGTAGCATTTCTGGATAACCATTTTGGAGGTCCTTTCTGAGGCTGGGCACCAATTAGTTGCATCTTCTTGGTCCTTTCTGAGGCTAGGCACCAATTAGTTGTGTCTTCTTATATCTGACATTTCTGATATGTCCTAAGTTTCTTAGAGATTTTTAAAAATTATTTCTATAGACAAAGTACATATTTTTGGTTCCATACCCTCACATTCTCATTTAATTATTAGATTATTCTTTACTTGCTAAGTGTCTGTAAATGTGATAAAAGAATAGTTACATTTTTTTGCTAGTTAAGCCTATGTAGTATGAGTTGAATTATAACCTCAGCATCTTAAAGAGTTGAAAATAATTCACTTATTTGGGGGCTTGGATTATGCCTTGGTCTTTTGACTTCTGATGTATCATCTTCCTTTTTTCCATTTTCTATTTCTTACTGGTCTCCTAGCCACCTGGTGGATTCTTCTTTTGCAGTAGGCTGGCATTTCTCTACTCCTGTAGTTATGCCCAGGCATTTCCTCTGTGGAGAACAGATGTGTGGTTAATTTTAGAACTTAGCTCAGCTATCATTCCCCGATTTGCTCCTCCTTGAGCTCTACCTCTATCTGTACTTCCCTTGGTTGAACACACCTGAAGACTTTCCCTCTGTCCTGCTTTATCAGGAATGTCCCTCCATCTTCCTATATGGTTGACATGTCCCTTTCAACTAGATTGAATATTTATAGTCTTTCTACTCCTGTGTGATTTTAAAACCTTTTATTTCTCTGAATTCACAATGTGGGAACTGAGAGGGAGCTTGCAAATGTCTAAGAGCCTAGCCTTCGTGGATAAACAATGCTGGTTATGATCTGTTTATTGACTATATGTGGTAAAAAATTACCATATTTTTCTGTGCCACTATGCTCTCATATGTAGAACAGGTATGATTCGTAACAATAGTACCTGCCTTACAAGGTCAAATGTGAGAATAATAGTACCTGCCTTACAAGGTCAAAATGGCTTAGCACAGTGTCCAGAAAATAGTGTACATTCAATAAAATTCATTGAACTGGCATTTGCTATTACCATTTTTATTGCTTCATTATTTGAAATGTATGTAAGCATGGCTTGAGAAGATACTGCATACAAGGCATAAGGCATTGGAAAAAAAATGTTTAAATGTATTCATAGTCTATGCAATGTGTGCTCTCAGGGAAAACAGATCTTAGCATGAATCTGTCCAGGTCTTCTGAGAACCAGACACCAAGATGGTGTTAGATATACCAGAGATCAGGGATACCTCTTGCGAAGGATAGAGGGAAGCCAAATAGGAGTAATTGAGAAGAGCCTCTGACTATAGGGTAGGTTTGACGTGTGTGCAAGAATAGAGGGAAGAAAATATTGGACCAGAAATGACTCACACTCAGTGCAGTTCTGAGAAAGTATGGGGCAGACTGTCAGACTTCCTAAGCAGATGGTTCTCAGCGAAGTAGTGATAAGTTTGCAATTGCTGGCTTGAAGTGGCCTTATTAGCAATGCTGTGGTCAAACCAAAGCAATGGCAGATGGAGCCTGTGAGCCAATTACATTTCTCTCAACAGGTTCTCTTGAAGGAGATGCAGAAGGTGGACAATCCATGGCTAACACAACATGGAACCACAGCTATGTCTGATGATTTGTGATAGAGAAACATAGGATGCCTAGGCTTTTCAAACCAGTTGTAGAAAATTCCCCTGAAGAAGTGGCATTGAGTAGAGAAGAGTGAAGTAAACAGGATTTAGCCAAGTGAAAATAAGGTTAAGAAGGTCTCACGCAGATCATAGAACAAGGATGAATGATGACCTGGAGGCAAGTGGCATAAACCAGGAGGATTTGGGAATCTGGAGGGTTATATGACTACACTGGAGAAGGATCAGGGTGAGGGTGAGGTGCTGAGACAAGTCTTCAGGGCAGGTCATGCATGGATTTGACAACCATGGTAAAGACTTGAAGAGCTTTCCTTGTCTTTGTACAGAGTTTGAAGTGGTTTAATCCTTAGAACTATCAGAAGTGACTTTGGGAAGATTCTTTCCAGGTACTTGCAGAGAAAATATTATAGAAGATAAGATAGAGTTTGGGGTTCAAGGGAGAAATGATGGTGGTTTGTCTTATGGGTTGGAATTAAGTAGATGAAATTGGAATAAACTGTGTTGGACTTTGCCATCTAAATATATGACCTGGATGAATGCTTGAGTTCCATGTAGTTCTTCCAAGAATATGATGCCTCCTTGGTAAGAAAGGCCAATTATAAAGCTGGTGTCCAAGGGCATGACTTCCTTTGAAATTGTGCCCTGACCACAAGGGCTGAGTGGACGTTTGTGAAAGACCAAGAAGACTGATGCAACTCCCTGCTCAGTATTTTTGCTCTTTAAATTTTACTGACCTTCAGTTCTAGGTTACATAAATATGAATTATTAATTACTTTATTATACCCTTGGACATAGTGGTTTTAACTTTTATACAACACGGAAGTAATTATGTAAGTACCTATCAGTGTCTTAAAATTTTTTTTCCAAACAAAACTGCATATGAGCGTCCAGGAATTTAATAGGAACTCTGATCTTCTACCTCCCTAAAGGTATTTTCTGTCTTATTCTTCTCTTCCAAGGCATATTTCTTAACTGTTTCTTTATTAATATGACATCCCAAGTATCATATTTTATTGTGTTGATGTAAGATTATGTGAAGGTTTTTAAAACCATTTTATGATATAACCAAAAAATGGGAAACAGATAACTGGGAAAAATATATCCTCCATAATTCCAAAATCCAACTTAAACTTTTATCAATTCTACATTGATATTTTTGGGCTTTTTTCCCTTTTGTAAGTTTATCCAATTTGAGATCATAATAGAATAAAAATATGCTCACAAGGCGACAATATGGAGCCTGTACCTTGATCAAGAAGCAAGTGTCGAGTTCCTGTCATGGCTCAGCAGAAATGGAATCTGACTAGCATCCATGAGGATGCAGGTTTGATCCCTGGCCTCGCTCAGTGGGTTAAGGATCCTGTGTTGCCATGAGCTGTGGTGTAAGTCATTAACTGGACTCAGATCTGGCATTGCTGTGGCTATGGCGTAGGCCAGCGGCTACAGCTCCAATTTGACCCCTAGCCTGGGAAACTCCATGTGCTGTGGGTGTGGCCCTAAAAATACAAAAAAACAAAAAAGGCAGCAAGTGTCTAAGAACTAACTACTATAAAGTTCGTGTCGTGGCTCAGCAGGTTAGATCCTGACTAGTATTCATTAGGATGTGGGTTTGATCTCTGGCCTCATTCAGTGGGTTAAGGATCCAGTGTTGCAGTGAGCTGTCGTATTGGTCGCAGAGGTGGCTCAGTTTCCGTGCTGGCTGTGGCTGTGGCATAGACCAACTGCAGCTCAGATTCAGCCCCTGGGAATTTTCACATGCCATGGGTATGGCCCTAAAAAAGAAAAAAAAAATAAAAATAAGGAATTAACTATTAGTGAAATATATATACCTGCAGAAATCAAGCATTTACTGTTCATTGCCTCTCAAGTTTAAGCCCCTCATTAGAATGGAGGGGTATGGAAAGAATTCCAAGATGCAAGCATGTTAAATCAAGAAGCAATGCCATTCATGAAATTACTAAATATGGGGTGAAATCAAATGCGGACACTCACAAAGATAGGCTGAGCTCCCTCTGACTAGATAGGTCTTGTCTACACACAGAGTTTGTTTCTTTCATGTATTCATCTCAGTGGAGTCTCGTGAGAAAAGCTGACTTGATATTTCTACTCAAATTGCAACCTTCTCTTAAGGTAATTACTAGGTTAAAACAAGGGGAAGCTTTAAATGTTATTAACTGTGATTCATACTACAGTTCTATGGATGGTTTGAAGTCAGGAAAAAAGTAAGTAATTATGTTTATAGGTGAAAACACTCCCTTTGTGCATATTTACTATATTTGTTTATGAAAGCGGAGGCTCACAAGGTCTTCCTTACCTTTATCGATTAAAACTTACCACAAGAGTGATTCTGGGACAAACCTTGTCCCATTATATCCCCATTTAGATGATGCGATAGCTCCTTTTTGTCTACAAGCTGAACTTTGTATTATGGAACATCGTGTCCTTTGGATGGGGCCAGAGGAGGTTTTCAACAAATGTTTATTGACATGATCGGTTTCTCGGTTAGTATAATACAAAGTTGTTTAGTTCAGGGATCTGTATTTTAGGACAAAGCAACTTGTCCCCTTTGTAAGAATTAGGTCTCCTCATTGGTTTTCAGCTTCCTGAAAGGCATCCATCACCTTTCTCAATGCACATGGAAAAATAAAAAGCATCCAATGGAACCACTGGATCACTATCTGACTTCCCACCGGTGGTAACAAACAGGATGGATACAATGTAGAGCTATGAAAGGTGGTGAGGGATGAAGGAAGAGAATCTACTCTCAGAGTGGATCTTGTGCCATTTTTACACTTAGAGTCCTTGAAATCGACTCTTGGTATATGCAAGTTTATTCATCTTTCCTTCCCAGTCACCCTTCTTTCCTTTCCTTCATCTGTGCCAAACCACCACCATCACCCTCAATTGTAAGCATCTAGTCTGGTCATTTTTCTGACTCTATTTACATGTTAGTAATGATGCACTTCATTTCTCCACTGAGAATACTTCAACAATGATTTAAAGAATAGAATAAACTTGCCTTTTAGAAACATGACATTGAATTTTAGAAAGGATTTTTAATAGATTACCATCTTTCGTATTTTAAGATAATGCTACTAAATTGTCATACCTTGACATTTAAAGGCATAGATTGGAGTTTCTTTTCCTTTTGTAAAAATTAGAACCAATTTATTTTCATTGCTCCATAGACTGACTTTATACCTTTAGCTTAAAAGTACTAAGAAAGTGTAAGAATTGCATCAAGTGCTATCTGTCCCATATCAGGTTTGACCTCAAGACACCACACTCTTCACTGCATTCTAATCAGTTTGAAGTTAACCAGAGGAAAAAAATTAAATAAAATCGACCTTTACTAATTGCTCAGGACGTGCCAGGAATTGCATTGTGGCAGCATTTTATGGAGTGTGTTTCATGACCCATGAGTGACTCCATTAAAAACAAACAGTTAATGAAAAAAAATTCCCAAATGATTCATGAACATTAAATTTGAAAAATGCTGCCTAATTAATCTTGATTTTTGAAATCATTTATCCACATCAGCTTGCTTAGGGCAGTACAAAGCAAATGCATTTTTTTTTTTTGGCCTAGTATTTACATTAAATTTAGTGACCAAAAACTTTTTGTTTGCCTTCTACTGTTAATATTCTCTGAAATACTTTTGGGCAAAGAGTGGACAACATTATTTTATCAAACACTGTTGATTTGTTCTCCTCAACCTAGACAACCACGTATTTTCTCAACTGGGCCATGAAGAAAATTGAGGTTGAGATATAACTCAGCTGTTCAGGATGTCACTCAAGTCTTTTCTTATGAGCCTGTAAAAACAGGCAGGATAGATGTGGTCTTTGCTCTGTCACCATGGACTTCTTGGTAGTCTTACCTGCTATCAATATTTTTTAAATTGTTAGAAAATCATTCTTGACCATTTTCATCATCTTCAATAGAATGCTATACTGGTATTATAAACTATTTTACTATGGTAATTTATGAAGATGGCCAAGGTCAATTTTTAGAGAAAAGTACGGCATGATGAGTTTTATTTTTCTAAGAGAAACTATAACTTTTCTATGACTTAATGGCGTTTGTGATAAAATATCCCAAATTCAAAAGAATTTATAAAAAATTCAGTACTAGAGATAACATACTAATGAAATCTTAATGTATTAGTTATTTTTTCTCTCTTTTGAGCTGAAATACCCTTAGGTATAATAGACTTGCTATTTTAATTATATTTTTAATCTGTTGACTCTAGTGGAAACATTTTAAAGTTCAAAAACTTTAGTTTGCTCTATAAAGGGACTGGTTTTATATATAGAAAAAAATAGCTTTTACTTTAAGTAAAGGACATTTTTTTTTTCTTTGCTTTTTAGGGCCACACCTGCAGCATATGGATGTTCCCAGGCTAGGGGTCAAATCGGAGCTGTAGCCTCCGGCGTCTGCCATAGAAACACCAGATGCAAGCCGTGTCTGCGACCTACACCATAGTTCATGGCAATGCCAGATCGTTAACCCACTGAGCAAGGCCAGGGATCGAACCCGCCACCTCATGGTTCTTATTTGGATTCTTTAACTGCTGAGCCACGATGGGAACTTCTAAGTAAAGGACTTTTAAAGATTTGCTTCATCATATTTTATACAACAATGAAATCTTCAATAAAATTAATTTTCTAGATACGATTTTTCTTGCCTGTAACTATGTGTGAAATTATATGGAAAGCGAATGGGCTTTGATACTTATTTTTTCGGTCCTCAAATATTCTTTAACATTGTGAACTGGAATGGAGTGTTATGGTTTCTTTTTACTCAGAAGTATAGGCCACTAAGAAAGCACAGTTTCCTAAAAAAAATCTGCCTCTCAAGTGTTCTGTGTGTCTTCACTGTTGATTGAGTTCTGTTGACAAGGGCCATGTTTTATCACAAGGAAGTAAAGGAGCCCAGAGAGAAGTAGCTCGCGCCCTATAAATTCTAAGTTAGGTAAGTATTCCTACCTGGAAACAATTT
This sequence comes from Catagonus wagneri, assembly GCA_004024745.2. Lineage (NCBI taxonomy): Eukaryota > Metazoa > Chordata > Mammalia > Artiodactyla > Tayassuidae > Catagonus > Catagonus wagneri. Next base: position 34,874,363 of record PVHT020000521.1, on the reverse strand, counting down.
AACAGGAAGGAGGTGTTGGGAGACAAGTGGGGAGGAGTGGAGCCCCTGCCTGATGGGGACGGGGTGGAAGGTAGGGGGAAGGGGTTGAGTGGGAGGCAAACGTCACCTATTTCAGAACTGTCCCATGATTGGCTACACCTGCAGCTACAACAGGCCCAAATCTATGGTCTAGTCCATGACTCAAGCCAGAACATGGGAGAGTCACCATGACTTTCCCCTCTCCCTCCCTACCCACGTCTAGTCTATCACCAAGTCCAGCTGTTGCCCGTTATAGGCAAGCCCTTGTCTTTTCCTCTTTTTGGATACCTTCTCTGTCCAAAAGCCCATCCTCACTCTTGATTTCTGCAGGGTCCTGTTGACAGCCTTTCTCACCACCATCCACCTTCCCTTCACTGAAGTAAGAGTG